>OZ017775.1:20697547-21237861 GCA_963969385.1 Philonicus albiceps
TACAAATTCTAAGATTCGTTATAGCTGAGTTTTGTGAACGAGAAAATTAATAGTTGTAAATGATTTTATCTCGTACTTGGTTATCCATTCAAAATCTTTAAATCAGGGTGAATTTTTCTTCAAAGAAAACCTCCAAGACCCTAATTTAGCGGGATAAAAGTTTGTTTTTTTTTTTCATTGTCTGCTAAATTGCATTCAGAACCGGAGCTGAGGATTCACAGCCAATTAAGGCGAGTCAGCAGCACCACGACCATTGTCTCAATTACTCATCTTTTGTAAAAAAATAAAAAAAAAATGTGAACATCTCCAGGGTAAATGAAATCATTCCCTATCTCCGCAAATACAAACAGAAAATTTGTCATCTTCTCTAATTATGGGGGAAATTCAAAATTCGTGAAATCTTCCGCGGCGGTGTCACAGTGCAGCACCGCAATGGTGTGATTTTGTCTCAAATAAAATTCACTGCAGCAGCGGGAGCAGTGTAGTAGAAGCATTGGAGGGGGTGTACGCGGGGGGACAACCACAGACCAGATAACGAGGAAACGAAATGTCACAAGGGGCATTGGGGGTGGGGGTGGCAAAATAAAATCGCAAGGAGTCAGGAAGTCATTTGTCAAACGTTCTCGTTACACGGCGGCTGCTGTTCCCGTGGAGCCTTTTCTCTTGGCTTGCCAGCACGAGCATTCCGTTTCAGTTTATTTTTCCAGGTGACTTTCGCATGCGAAAAGTCCTTTTGCTGCACGGTTAGTTACGTTGCGCTCCCCCGCAAAACCGCCGTCACTGCTCGCAAGAACAGCGGCAAATGAGTGCATAAAGCATCTCGGAATGAATTCTTGACTTCGAGGAGCACAAAACAAAATGGGGAAACTAATTTTCCATCTGTCACTCTACTGTTGGAGCGCCGCGGGCCTTATAGGAAGTTTTTCCGAGGAAAATGCGCCGCAAAAATCGCATTCCCCGGACTTGTTATTTGAATATTGTTTTCAACGCCTGCGATTTGCAACAAGGCTTTTAACACCTCTGCACCTCCTCCCCGCAATGAGGGCTGGTGATCTAAACAATATTCACATTTTGCTCTATTTGGTAAACCTCCACGGAAAGGGAAGGCACTCTAGTGGTGCACAATGGAAAAGTGCCTCACTTGTGCGCTGAAAGCACCCATAGGAACCCTTTTTACAAGTGACGACGAGGGCGAGGAATTCAGGCAACGCATGAGTAGGGCAACAGCTGGTAATAAGCTCCTTCGAAAGGCAACTTATTTTCAAAATATAGGTCCGAAAAATCAGTCCTTCTTACAATTTTAGATAACACCCATAAGATACGGGATATCTATTGCTTTAAATTTTGAAAATTTGATAATGTAAGGAACTAACATAGATTTTATCGTCTAAAAGCCAAACAGTGACTACTACTCGAATGTAAAATAGTTCGCGCATTCGGGATAGTGAAGAACAAAATATTTTACTCAGATTTAAGCTTATTATATGAATTTTTTAATGATTAATAAAAAAACAACAATACTTCGTCATTTACCAAAAAGTTTGTTTAAAACTAAAAACACAAATATAGGGTGAGTACAGCGAAGAACTAGCGAGTTTTTAGGGAGAAAAGTAGTAACACGTCCGTTCGGCTCTAAGGCATTTATTAGAAGAGAGCATTCTATAGAATGGTCTGCTTGACCGGAACACGGTTAAAGAAGACATGTTTGGTGCGAACGTGACCATATAACAATAGACATTGGGCGCAAAACTTCAAATTCAAATTTTAATTTGAAAACATCCTACACAAACGAAGCAAAATAGTTCTCAAAAACCAAGCCAATAGTTCACCTATATTGAAAATTCAGTCCTTCACGTCAATCTGGCATATTATTGTATTTATTAACTCTTGGCAATTTTGCGTCTCTATGAAGTCTAAAATATTTTGTATTTAAGAATACAATTCTTCTAACTTGATGATAGGTTGGTGGTGTATCCTTTTTTTCATTTCTACCCTTAAAGTCTCGAAAGGAGTGATAGATTTGTGCTAGTTGAAGGTCTTTCTATAAGATGAACGTTATTCAGAACTAGCCACGCCTGTGTTTTAGCAGTAAGCAGAAAGCGCCGTCTTGCTGGAAAATATATGGACCTTTAGTAAATTCCAGCAAAGAAATTGAAGGTACAAATTCTTTCTGCAAGATATTTTGATACTACGCAGTTCGATTGATAGTGTCGCCAACAAAGTGAAAAAGTCCATTCTCTGCTATGACATAGATCCCTAAGCCATAAACGCAGCCGAGAACTTAATAGTTCTTCTCAAATAATATTCCATTATTATTATGTCTCTTTGACCTTTTGTATGAACTTTTTTTAACTGTAATCGCCTCGTATCTTTACACGAAATCCTTTTACTTTTGTCTTGCAGTTAAAATTTTGATTTTTTTTTAATGTGCTTGAAAAAGTTTATTCATAACATTTTCTTTTACTAAAATGCGATACCACTTTATAGGAGCTATATGCTTTTTTTTAGATGCTTACAAATATCGATAGAAAGTTCTTACCAATCGATTGAATGTACGCCGCGGTAATTTCTTTTCCCATTTTATTTGAATTTAACCGAAACCATCACTTTACAATACAATACAATACTTTACAATAAATTGAGTCATGGAAACAGTTTTGCTAATAAAATAATAATAGTAGGCTAACTATTTTGCTTCGTTTTTAAGATGGACGACTTTTTTTGTTTCGTTTGTGTTTTTAGTTTTTAACGAGTTTTCTTGTGAATGATGAATTATTGTTGCATTTTTGCACTTGCACTAAAATTTACTTTATGCACTAAATATTTTCCGAAAAATTCCGAATTGCGTAGGGTGTTCGAAATCATTGGTAGATTGCATTGCCCTAACTCTTTTTTATCTGCCAAAAACGAAGTATCCTCACGAGCACACTAAAAATGAATTTCCTTGAAATGATGATCGATATTTATAACAATAATTGCCATATTCTCAACATTGAAAACGAATTTATAGCAAATATTATGGCAACAAAGCAAATTCGCTGATTTTCTAATGACTTAAAAACAAATATTTGAAGAAAAGGGAATATCTGAGGCCTTTGTACCATCCATCCATATTCGGATATCTTCTATAGCATAGGCTTTAGGCATTTAGCTGACTTGATTGGTATAAAAAGACATGGTTGGAGTGTAGAATTTAAAACTATGGCTTTTCTATTTTAGTTGGGATGTGGGTCCAGTTATAGAGTTCTGTCTGTCAGACGTCTTTCTGAAAAAAATGTAGAGCAATTCAATTCAAACACCTTATGGCGTTTGTGAGAAGTACAAATGCATGTAAACTTCAAAACGGCCTTCGTTCTTCATTATTCCAGAAAAGACAACATTTTAATTAATTTTTTTTTTTTTTTGTATAAGGTGGGGCAAAATTAATCACTCTATCGAAAGATGTTATAATTATTGCAAATGGCGTTGTACATCAATCATATTTGATATTTGTGAACTACACAGCTGCAGAATAGAAACAGACAAGCAATGGAGTGCTATACACCGCAAGAGCGTGCAATAATTGTGTCCATTTTTTTGACTAATAATCGGTCGGTGGTGTTAGCGCAAATCATCGTGAGCGACGAGGCGCATTTCCATTTAAGCGGTTACGTTAATTAACAAAATCTCTGTTTCTGGGGCCCTGAAAATCCGCGTGTCATGCACGATGAGCCGTTACATCCACTCAAAGCCACTGTGTGGTGCGGCGTTCACGCGGGAGGAGTGATTGGGCCGTATTTTTTTGAGGATGCCATTGGCAATATGGAAACTGTTACTGGCGAACGCTACAGAGCCATGATAAACGACTTCTTACTGCTGGAATTGGAGGAGCGGGGCTTGGTGAACATGTGGTTTCAACAAGACGGTGCAATCGCACACACAGCACGAGCCACAATGGATATTGTGAAGGAAGCGTTTCCTGGTCGCGTAATGTCCCGTTATGCCGATTTGGCATGGCCAGCCAGATCGCCCGCTTTAACCGCCCCAGACTTCTTTCTGTGGGGCTACTTGAAGTCTCAGGTTTATGCTAACAAGCCTCAGACAATCCCCAGCCCTTAAAGAGAATATTCAACAGGAATGTGAACAGTTCTCACCGGGAATCTTGCGGAAAGTCATGGAAAATGCGATAAAACGGGCACAAATGTGTATCAACATTGGCGGCAGCCACTTGACGGATATCATCTCTTCCACTTAACAGAAAAAATTGTAAAGGTCCAAAGATAAAGATTTCCATCACTCAAAATATTTTTTTTATTTAGTAAAAAAGTTATACAAAAATAAAATTGAATAATTAATTTTGCGCCACCTTGTACAAAAACTCAATGAAAAGCGGATGAGCGAACTATTTGAATAGTATTGGAATAGCCTATTCTATTTCATATGTATTTTATTATAATATTATTTTGTGTTTAGACTTGGAACCTATTTTCAGAACAGTAAATCATTTCGGTTTCAACATTTAGTCGAAATCTGATTTGTCCATGTCGATTAAAATTTCAAAGTCCAAAATAGGTCAAGCCATTCTGGAATTTCCGTTGACATCTCCGAAATTCACCCGGACACACTTTCCACCGGGGGCAACAAGCTGCTCAAAAGCGACATTGCACTAGTTCGGGCGCATTTAACGAGAAAATTCGTCGACCGTAGAAGGGTACCATTAGCAGCCGGGCCCCATGTCTCCTGCGATCTCCTGGGGGCCACATGGGGCCGCTTAATATCATTTCGCAACCAATTCACTGGCCCAGTCCAAGCGAATTGTCAATTTTCACATCAGCAGGCGTGTCGTGCGCATTCCGTCGTTCGTTTTGTTGCAGGCAAATTGAGTCGAGGAATGCAGACGATGCAGGTGACGCGCGGGACATTTTTGCAATTTCATGCAGCACCATGATGGTGGCATTCTCAATTCCGAAGAGTCTGTTCGGGCTTCCCGGGGTACACAAGTGACAATCCACCTCCGTTCCTTGACGTCGCGGCACAACAACAATTTCTCGAAGGGCTGCCATGCAAATAGGCTCCACTAATTAAAATCCGGCACATTGCAGCCACTTTCATGCGGTGGAGGATGCCTATGCATCGGGAAAGGGGTGAAATAGTTTCACGATGTAGGAGGACACGACGGCGTACCAGAGGACTGGGGTTGCACAAGCGAAACCGCAAAAGGGGGCTACCCCTAAAAGGGAAGGGCGGATATGCAACTCTCGAGCATCAGGTGTCTGAACTGATTCCTCGAATTCTTGAGCTCTTCCCGAGGTATTTTTAAAATGCTCAGTAAATTTTAGTGCTTTGTTGGAAGAAAACAATCGACCGAGGTTTCCCCACAGTAAGAACAAAAGTTGTTTAATGCCGCTTGATCCATGCTAGCTAGATCCAATTTATGAATTTCAGATTCAGCAATTGGCTGAATTTTTATAAAACACTCCCTGCTACGATTGCACTTTGCTGGTTTGTTTTGCTTCTACCGCGCAGCTGGTTTCGCGCCAGATTTAAATGCGACGAGGCGATGCGCCTGCGCCTGAAGGAAGAAATCTGGCAACGCCGCAACCACTTAGGGCCACGATCACGTCTCCTTCGTCTTTCCGTTGTCTGGTCACGGCAAGATCGTTGGATTGGATCTTAGCAGCCGCATCCAGACAGGTAGGGTTTGAGTGTGCGGCAATCACTATTACCACCACCACTACAATTGAACCCTGCTACCTGGGCCCTTACGTACTCCCTGCCATGCCCTTTCCCGTCCGGTTGCGGGTACCCGGCTTCACCTCGTTTGACCCTTCCTTCTTCATCCAGAACTGGCTTCCTTCTTGATCATCGTTCTCTGCATTTTGCAGTTGGTCTTTCCCCCAAAGGAAGGGTCTCCGTCTTCTTCTTTTAGCCATTGCACAGTTAAAGGTCTTGAAAGTTGAAGAACCCTCGCCCTCGCATTTTCTTCTGTTGCTCTTTGCGCTGTGCTCCTCTGCTCGGAGGACACGGCGCGCAACATGTGCTCAGACCTTTATGAGGGCTATCAAATTTTATCGGGCCAAAAAGGAGCCAAGGGGGGCGGCAGCGACGACGGTGAACAGAAGAAAAGAATAAGTGGCCTCTTCGATGACTGCGGGTTAATTAATAGGGTTTTGCCGGGGTGATAAGACAGCGGCAGTTTCGGCGGTTATTGCCCATGCTCAGAGATAAATTCGGATGTACTTTTCGTCCTGCGTTGATTGATTGACCGCATTACGAGAACATTGCGAATATATTTTTTTCTTTCTTGTTCGCATTATCAACATTGCCGTTACTTTAGATATCGGCAGACACAGCATAAAATTAATGGAACATTTTTTTAAATATCGTTTTTCTTAGCTTCCTTGCGAGAAAGGTTTCAAAATTCGTAAATATTTCCAATTAGGTACTTTAAATGATAAGTTTAAGTCATTTGTGGTGATTACCTTTCTCAGAAGTGATAAATGTTGTTTAGGCTATCCTGAACTTTCGGAATGCTAAACCTTCCGGACAGGATTACAAGTAGATAACTTTCCTTACCTGAGTGTGGCAGGTCATAGGGCATTCATAAATTCGTGCTTTTAGAATCGATGTGGATTGTTGCAAAGTAAATATTTAGAATTTTTTTTAATAGCATGACGACTTGTTTTTCCAATTTTAAAATGAAATTTATTTTCTGTACTAACAACTCATGGAAAGAAATTTAATATTGTATTGCAGTTTCCTTCATTTCCTCCATTGAATGAAAACCGGTTTGGAAGTTTAACAGAGCAATTAATTTCAAAGGTATGATTTTGATAAGTAAATATATCAATTACTTCCTAATTTGCTTAAGAGGACATATAAATTTTTCATTAGCCATTAATAAATTTTTTGCTTATATTTATTTCCGGTCTACCGGAAAGTTCTGTCCGATAATTTCGTTTCAAGTTTGAATATATTTGGATATGTCCGTTTGAGTTATATGTGGCTGTATATCTTTATTATTGCGTTTATTATGTGACCATCGAAATTAACTACAACAAAGATATCTCATGTCATTAGCAGCGTCCCGAAATTTGTTAAAAAGTTTTTGGTGAAGATGCTGTTGCGGACAGAACGTGTAGGAGATGGGTCGAAAAATTTAAAGCAGGTGATTTCGGCCTTAGTGATAAACCACGCTCTACACCGAGCTTGAGTCTTAAAAAGAGAATACTGTGTATATGGTGGGATGTGCAAGGTTCAATCCATTATAAGCTTTTGTAACCCAAGAAAAAGCTAAATTCGGAGAAATACAGTCAACAAATGGACGAATTAACAAAGTACTCCAAGAAAAAACTCTGACAATATTCAATGGGAAGGAAATCATACTGCATCACGATAATGCTAGACCACATGCTGCTTTGGCGATTCGCCAGAAAATCTCAGAACTAGGATGGGAAATTCTTTCGCATTGACCATACTCCCCACACCTTAACCATCAGATTTTTACCTATTCCTTTTTTCACAAAATTATTTGATGAGAAAAAAAATTAAAAAATTAAGAAAATGTTTACGTTTACAGTAGTGCTCCTGTAGTTTTTCGCATCCAAAGATTTTCTTCAAAAATAGGTTTTATAAATTGCCATACTGCTGGGAAGAAGTCATAAGGAACGATGGAAATTATATCGTACAATAAATCTAGTTAAATATGTTAAAAATTGTATCATTTTCTTCCTATTCAAAAACGGACAGAACTTTCCGGTAGACCTAATATTTATACTTTTCAGTTTTAATTATTACAGAAGTGTAGTTATTACAAGGTGGTTATTTTATTTTATTTCTAAAATTGCTTTCTTATTTTTGTGAATTCGGGAACTAAGCCCATATGGCAACTTTCGTTGTTACTTTTTACTTTTTAACCAGAGTTCTCATATGGGAATCGAACCCATAACCTTGGAATGGCACACTTTGTACATTACAGCGAAACCATTCAGCCAGCTATGCCACCCTAGGCTCCATTACAAGATCTGATTATTATTTTCTGTTTTTGAATTGAGTGTTACAAAATCATTTAAAAGTATTGAGCAAACATTTTATAAAAAAAAATATATATAAAGTGTAGATAACAAAATCAAGCGATTAATTTTGGTTTTGATTTCATTTAAATAACATGGGGCTAGTCTTCGAGAAAAATGAGTTTAAAATTAAGAGCGTTTTTCCCCATTTCTAACTGGGAGCCCATTTTTGTATAAGAAATAAAAATTGTACAATTTTATTACCATCCTTATCTAGCTAGACTCATTTTTTAATATCTTCTTTTTATCTCTTCGCTTTCTTTGATTTAATTTAACAGAAAAAAATTTTCCAATTCGCGCCGAAATCACGCAACCCTCATAGAACATTTCTTTGTATACCAACCCCAAGCGAAACATGTCCCGGGTGCAGGTGGGGAAGAGCCACATGTTGTTACAACTGTTTCTCTCGCTGCAGCTGTTCGTAACCGTCGTGCTGCCGGTAACAAGAGGCCGTGTTTTTCCCATAAACATTTTCAAATCAAGTCGGCAACATGCCAAGGTGCAAAGTTCCAAGAAAAGAATTCTTTCGCATCCGCTCCGGCTTAACACGTATACACGCTCAGTAGGAAAGAGTCGTGTAAGACACGGCGACCAAATATCGTGGGGACGATGGTGTGCGTGAAAACAGGTTTTTTGGCTAGTGGTGTGTTGGTAAATTCCAGCAGGTATTGCTAAACATTCGCATACAGACGTACTCGTGTGATTGGCGTTGTGCTTGGTGATTTGTTGCCAAGTTTTATTGTCCTCTCTGGATTTTGTTGAACCAAACTGAGTTGTGTCTAAACATGTTGACGTGCAACATATTTCGTTTGAATCCTTAGAAATCGTTGCAAAAATTCTGAGGAAGCGTTTAATTTTGGTATAGGAAAAATTTTGGGGTAAGTCTGAAGGCGGAGAAATCGCCAAATGCTTCAGCCTGGCCTGAGAAACTTCCGTTCGTTCGGAGCTCCAGAGCCGCACTGGCAACAGGGAATGTACCCAACGGTTGCGACAGTGCGGCTGGTACGCGTGCTCAAATGTATCTAAACAGAGTGCCACTCACACAGGCCGGGGTCGTGGTGGTGGCGCTGTGGTAGGCGCTTTAGTTTTGTGTTCGAACTCCGTCAGGTCGGAGCGGCGTGTTTTAGGTGCGGACCACACGAGTCGCGTTTTTGACGTTATTCAAAAAATTTCACCAAACAAAAAGAGGACGGGCTGACCCTTTGGCATTTGTAGGAATCCTCCTAGCTTGGTGGATCCGTTCTGTTTCCTCTGGGGTCAGTAGCGGTAGAATATAAAAAATTTTTAAATAAAATAAAAACCGAAAAAAAGTGCCGACTGTGGATTATCTCGCCCTTCGGTCTGGGGGCGGTTTTTCCCTGAATTATTCAGAGGGCAGTGTCGTGCTGTTTTCGAGTGCTCTGGAATGTCCAAGTGATGTGATTAGAGGCCAGCGCGGTACCTGAGTGTGCCCCAGTGATACTCGGGATATTTTTTGATACTCCTTCCGGGGCCTCAGGCCCGTTGAATTTTCCAGTTCCCGACGAGAGTTGTGAGTGCGTGGAAAAAATTTATATAAAACCCGGTTTCCTGCTTTCAATTTTTTAAGGGCAGGAGGGAAAAATGCCATTTAACCGTCCCGCACGATCACCATCATCAAAAAATGCCCTTTTCCCGGTCGGGGTTTTTCGCTGAGTTCCGTTTCAGTTGCGAGTGCAAAGGCCGAGATTGAGCAGTTACCTTCAAATAAAATAAAGGGCGAGGAGTGGAAAGAAAAAGTAACAAAAATCCGGGCTGTGAAATCTGAGAAGAGATCCGATCGAGCAGTGGTTGAGGCCAGTGTTGCCGAGTGCCGTGATCCGACCGATCCCGCGACCGTTACGCGTTCTCTACCATGCCAGTGCCAGTGTTTGTGATCAGCGCGACAAAATTGCCCGAGGAGTGCTCATAATTTAGTTGACTGACGGGACGCACTTCTTGGATTAAATGTTCGCCTGTGGAGCCTGCGGTCAGGATTAATCGAAGTCCATTCGCAGCGAACCACCTGAATAGAGCTCTTCCCAATCTGCGCCGCTGAGCAGCCTCAGCCCCACAAATTCGCACGGGGCCCAGACATTTGAGACGCATGGGATTATCCGCAAATAGACAGCACCTCCCCTCGATGGATGCGATAAGACTCCTCTTGATAGGTAAGCGATAAGCCCCATTCGATGGGATCTGGGGCCCCGCGCCCGCTCGCCGCAACCGTATCAATTAGCGTAATCACTTAATGGGGCCCAGGATTCGCAGGTATATCTTTTCCTGCACGCTGTGCGGCTCGCCGCGCTTATCTCCCGGATGTTTTTATCTCGCCAGCATCCACCAGTTTCTTATTATCCCCGGGATATTCCTTGACGTACCTTTGATTGATGATTGCGAATATTTCGGAAGTTCCTTTCCTTGGGTCTGGTGCTGCTGCGTGGTCCTTGGGATCTTTCCTGCTCCCGGCGTGGCATCGGGATGGATGGGCTACGATGGAAAATTATCCTGCCGGCGTTATAACCCAGGTGCTGTTTGGGGGCTTCGTACATTTTTAAAAGAGATTCGCCTGCGGAAATTTATGCCATGTCCTGGATATTTGTCAAATTAGCTTGCCTTGTGGAATTGCTAAAACAAATTGTGCGGCGGCCGCGCGATCCTCCTGGAGGAGATTCACTTAAGCGGCGGGACTCCGAGGGTGGCGGGCGAGCGTAGAAGAGCCCCATCGCTCGATGATTGATTGGAGCACTCAGAGTGGAATTAAAAAGTCTTTGGCGGTTCATTCATACTGCGACTTAGGGGTCCCAAGATAATCACAAACCGCGACCCTGTTGCTGTTCATTTATAAATTTTTTAGCCTACAATTTTTCTACAGAGGTACATCCCCTCACTAGATGTTAAGCATTTTATGTCGGCAGACCAAGTTTTGAATTATTTATTAGACGTTTTCTCCCTCCATAGATTGGTCTGGGGCTTTTCTTCAAGAATTGATCGATCCGCGACAATTGAGCTGCAGTGCGCACTGTGACTTGGGTGCACGAGCGGATTTACGAGAGCTGCATGTTTTGCCAAGTCTCAGTCGTCTTGTTGCAAATCTGATGAGGAGGAGGTCAAAGCGAACAGCTCGAAGGTGCTGGCCTTTCGCTGCAGGCAGCTGCAGTTCCAACTTCAACCGGTTTTCAATTGATTGACTGTTTTTTTTTTGTTTTTTCGAAACGCTGGCGTCACGTACTCCTTAGCTCTTGGGCTCCAATGAAATATCTTTCCTTTTGTTTCTTTTAGACTCATTCAATCCTTTTACATTTTCAATTTTAATCCACTACTTGTCTTGTTTAAAATGAATTTTATGCAAGAGGACTGGAGACTGCAATTGCTATTTTCTAAAAGAAATTCACCACTAATAACAAATTTGATATATTTTCTTTTTCGAATTCACTTATTTACCTATCTTGAAACTAAGACGAATCTAACGACACCTCATTTATAAAAATCGGTCAATAACTTTAGACTATAAAGAGTAACATACAGACGTAGAATGTAAATCTTAAATTTTTTATTTAGAAAATTCCCGACTTCTGCTAATACATTTTAGTTTTTATAAAAATTAAAGTTACATAAAAATGTTGGTTCGCAGAGACGCAACAATTTTCTTTTCTTTAATTTTAAATTCTGTGTAGTCAGACGTTTTAAAGAAGTTCGGGGTGAAAATAAAAGGCCAAAAAATAAAAGAGAATCGTTGCTATTTAGGATTAAATGTTAAATGGTAGGAAAGGCTGAAAATGCTTCGAAAACTAGCCGAGGTAGTGAACGCAAGGCTAATAAAACATCTAATCTCAATAAATACACATCGATATCTAAGAAAACAACGATCCGAACCGAGGTCGACATTATGTCGAAAACCAAACCAAAAGCAAAACGAATGCGCGCTGATATATCCCAAATACACCTGAGTGTTAATTTTTTCTAAATCCGTAAACTGAAATATTTCTTAGTAGAAATAGTAAGCAAATTTGGGTGGAATATTCAACTTAACGTTTATTTTTGATAGCTAAATTAATATTATTATTAAAAAAGCTCACGCATTGTTGAGTTTTATCAAGAGATGGTATAAGGAATTCAATGGTCCGTATATTAGGAAACTTTTTTTTATCACTTTGTCCAACCTATGTTAGAATACGACAGTCCAGTTTGGTCTAAAAATGGTTTCTAAAATTTGCCCTTGGAGGTCTACATTGGGTTATTCCCCTATTATTACCATCATGGGCATCATGTAGAGATTGTCTTAAATTAGAGGACAGGCGGACTGTATCTATAAATGTCTTTAGTTTTAAGATTTTGTCGAGTGAATGCGAATGTGAATGTCCAAAGTTATCTTTATTGAGTTTGTCTGTTTTACGTCTTGGCCTGAAATCTTGCAACCTACTTCACGTAACTTATCACAGAATCAATAATGGGATACATGAACCAACTACGTTCACTTCGAGACTATTTAATTTGCATCGATTTCAATTTATCTACTTCTCAATTGCGGAATCGCCTTATGAATTTCTTTAAAAATTAAACTAGAACTGGTTTTATTCAGTTTCTTAAAGTAATGATAAACTGCATTTATGTTGTTATTTTTTTCTTTACTTCCATATTTTATCTAATAGACATTGCATCTCTCATTGCGAGTAAATAAATAAATAAATAAATAAGAAATGAAAAATGTTGCTATGTTTTTTCGGTTTCTTGTCGTTCTTTAACGACTTTAAGGTGTCTATTCTACCGCAAATGAACTTTTGGGCTATTTTTCCGGCCTATATTTCTTTCTAAATATTTTACTTTTTCCTTTTACTTTAATACAAAAAACCTCAAGTAGATCTGTTTAAAAAGAGAATATTTTCTGGGTAAATTAATTTATGTTAAACAAAAAGAGCTTCACTGACTGAATTTAGTTCATTTGACCTTAACTTAGACCTTGATAATTATTAAATTCTAACCTTTTCATACCAGTTAATGAATTAAAAAAGTTTTCCTAATGCGTAGTACTACGCAACAAATTACGTTGTATAATTACAATTAGCACCTGCATATTCTTCAAATGCCAACATATCTTCACGTATTTTAATAACCGCCCGTTTTATTGTTTCGACATTGTTTACATTTTCAACTGACTTTCGCGTACATGATTCATGTAAAAATAAAAATAAATGCCGTCAGCTTAAAAGCGCGACATTCCCGCATTAAATTTGGCGCCTAAATCTGGCTACCCATGTCCAGTAAAGTATGCTTAACTATTATTGATATTTCTTTTTTTTTTTTATTGCTGTGCTAGTAAAAAACTACTCCCACTCATGAAATAAAGTTCAAGATTTCTCTCTCCGAACAAAAATGTTTTGTAAATTTACGTCTGGGTGTGTCCGCGTATTTAAAACGCCTTTCTCACATATGCGATTTTGAGACGCTCTGAGTTTTTAAGACAGCGATCTTTAGAGCTCTGACTTGTTTGATAAGCAGTTTTTCCCTCAACAACACACAGAAAAAGCATGGAATGCTCCCATTTTCGACCGTTTCGTTTTAAAGACGCGATCGAATTATGTCTCTGTCCGCTGACGGCGTTTTTTTCTTTTTGTTTTACCTCTCGAAAAAAAAATATGTTTACGAGTTGGTTGTGCGAAACAGAATCCGTTCAATACGATTCCAAAGAACGCGAGCAAGAAACCAGAAAAGAAAGGTAACTCGAAACCGCGTCCACTCAAACTCCCAAGGTTTTTTTTTGCAATGCAAGCGACTGCTCCCATTAAAAGACCGTCACGAAAACCGGACTTGGACGCGGCGAGTAGGCGAAAATTCGTTACAACACCCGACAGACTCATTAAAAAATATTCGTAGTAAATGTTTCCGGTTTTCTCATTAACACCACGTCCTGTCCCGCAATTAATTTCGCGCCCTCTTAACGTTCTTTTCGCTGGTGCCTTTTGTTTTGATTTTTCGTTTATTGGAATTAAAAGGTAACCGATTGAAGCGATTTATCGGTCCGCACAGTGTCCAAAATTAATCGATGGGATTCCAAAAGTCGCCGGGATTGACCACAAAAGTGACACGGTGGTTGCCCCCAGAGCCCGGTACGCTTGACTGATCCGCACCCTCGTTGCGCCGCGATAAGTGAACTTTTTAAGGTTCCCTTCGCTCCCTCGGCCGTGGGTGATTAATTGGATTAGGCCGGCATTTACACGCTTGAAGTGCAGCCTCAGTCGGGTTCCATTAGCAAGATGAGATGAGCCTAGCCCGGCTATCGGCTGGGGCATCTCGCCTCAGTTCACTTAAGAAATCCGAGATTGATCGTGAATCTTTTAAAGTAGTTCAAATGCGTTCTACTTTAAGTCCTAATGGAGTTTTTTTTATTTTTTTATTTGCGCTTTTTAAGCCGTAAAAGGACCCGGCGGGTTAAAATTCTGGGGTGAAAGTTAACCCGTTTTTTTTTTGTTTACTTTTGTCACGTAATATCCACCAGGGCAGTTCAGTGAGAATAAGTCACTAAAAAAATACCCTGGCTCAAAAGCGATGATTGAAAATTATCCCAGCACGCATTGCTCCGTGGGGCCCCATCAGGACTTTGCAGCCTTTAGGGGAATTAATGGTTAAATTTCCATCATGATGGCATGTATCAGTCGCTCACTTCGAAAACGTGAACAATTTTTTTCCATTAAAAACAAAAATTTCGAGATCATTTAACTATGAAACCAATTAGAATTCAATTAATCCTGGGAAAATTGAGATTTAATAAAAGCAAGGCGATGGGCAGTGGTTTTTCAGGTTTCTGGACCACAGTTTTATTCGCAGATGACCTATGATAAATGCTATTTTTTTATTTTTTCGATTTTTTAATGAGGCCTGAGGCTTTTTGATCTATAAGCGATCGAATGCAGAAGAACAGTGGAGGAGTGATAATTAAAAAATTGCAAATTCCACAGTGCAATGCAATGGAGGGAGTTTTATATCGATAAAATTACATTTAAATTAGTTACGGGTGAGTTAATGTGACTGCGAAAATAAAACAGATTTCGAATTTGAGTCCACATTCCCCTGTATGTTGAATTTTAAAACTTAAAATTTTGATGCAAATATCTGTAAATTATCTCAGTCATTGAACATCAAGTTTCAGGGGATAAGTTCAATATTCAATGACCATTCAGACTTATAAAACTGATATTATTTTCCTCATCAAATTATGACTATTAATCAAAGCACGCTTATTTAATTGCTAATAATAATAACAAATAATAAAGAAACGTAAACATTTTCTTAATACAAAAAACTGTAGCATTAAATATTATTTTAGAAGCGGTAATTTTAAATTACGACACATAGCTTTACTCAGAAGCTTTAATTAAAATGCAATTGTATTTAAAATTACTTCAGAATAGGGCAAAAACTGGTGGGAATTGTAATAATTGGAATTTAAACATTTACTCGTATTTCAATCATTAAGTAAAATTGATGTAAATAATTCAATTTTAATTGTAGAGCAACTTTTTACAGGAGGTGGAAGTTATATATAAAAAAATGCATTTCTGCATTTCGTCGTTGCATTAAATAATAAATGATCCATGACTTAAACCTGACTAGCTCTTAACTCAATACTAAGTGGAAATGCAGGTTTTTAGAAAGTTCGAATCGAATTCGATTATCGTACTACGTACCTGCCAATCCTTATTCTATTAAAATTCCTTTTTTTCCCCCCCAAGAATCCAGAATTAAACTGTGTTGGACGATGCGAAAGGAAATGCAACGAATCACGATCAAACCCGCCGGTAGTATGTCACCGACTTTACGTCGAACTTTTCTTAAAATGCCTCAATACTAAAAGGTCCGGACAGAACCCCGGGAACAGAACAAAATTCCTTAAAAATGCTGCACATGCATTCATTTATTAGGTTCCCGTGGGGCTCGAAAATTGTGTTCTTCTACAGTGTCCTCTCTACTGGCGGCCGGGACTGTGTCACATTCCGGGTCGTTTCCCATTCGAAAAAGTAGGAAATGAGTTTGAGCGTTTTCACAAAGTTTTCGCCTAAGCGTCCATTAAAAGCTTGTTAAGTAGTATCGTTCTAGAATCGGCCTTTCCCTTTGCACAACGACATTCTCGCCCGTTTTAAGTAAATTTTCCTGTGGCTTTCCCGCGGGGACGGATGCGCATCTCATCCCCCCGAAGGATGAAGGACAGAATTATTTTCCAACAATTGTGAATTTTTCATGAAGAATAACTCGGGTGTAGTTGCAACTTTACGAGCGGATATATCTCCTGTCCCGCTAGAGCGAGACTAAATTGATGGGGATTTTATTAAATTTTCATATTCGATTATTTCCCGGACTAGAGCTCGTTATCCAGAAAACAGAGCGATGGATGCGACGTTGTAGTTTCCCTTTTTTTCGTTTTTTTTGTATATTTTTTTTTTTACTTTTTGCGACGCATATTCGTAAACAATTTAGAAAATTCATCAAAATTCGAACCTTATCAAGTTTCGTTGTTTCTGCTTAATTGATTTTGGAATTGTTTTTGCAACGCTTGCTGTTTCAAAATGTGATCATTTTGCAGTTCGTTTTTTCTGAGCACGAGAAATAAAACGTGCTGGTCCACTAAAGGGACGAATTGGCGCCAAACGAACTGCAGCCGTGGAGCCCTAAAAGCGTTATTTATTTTTTTTTTCGTATCTCCCAAACGCCGTCATCAATCACGTCCCGGTCCAGAGGAATACGGGGCTCCATTAAATTGCCCCGGTACTGCCGGAGGGTACATTTATCAATGTGAAGATCTTGAGCGTTTTGAATCAATGTGAAAGCATAATTTGGAGCCACAATGGGACGGAGCAACATGCCTTTTAAAATTCAATAACATCACCCGACTAAATTAACATTTTCTGAGAGAGTTCCCATATGCTGACCACAAGGGACAGGTAACAAAAGAATTGTGATTTATGCAGTCGTAGCGTCTTTAAGAAATACTAACTGAATTATGAAGAAAGCGAATCGTTTTACGCAAGATAACAGCTAAGGGGCCCATGTTGATGTTTTTCTCTGAATGTTATGTGAATGGGGTCATATTGCTTTTTCACACTGTTGACAAACTCAACGGATGTTTTTCATTATGATTAGTTTTTGAAGTTAATCAACTTAGTTTTTTAATACAACGCTTAAAATTTACTCGTAATCGTTTTTTCGCGGTAGATACGTTCCTTAAAGAAATTTGTTATTATCGCTTTCAAAGTAAACTCTTTTGGAAGCGATACACATATGCCAGCACTTAATCTAATCCTCCATACATTTTTCGTATCAAATCTCGAGAATATGGTGTCTGAGAGATGACAGGTTTAACGTGTTTGGTCAAAAAATAGCGTGTAATAAATAAGAGCAGTTTGCGATGGTATGTCGTAGTGGATAATCCAATTGTTGTCCTTCCATTCTTTTCTTACGGATAGACTCACGCAAACGCCGCATTACGCCTAAGTAATATTCTCTATTGACTGCGTGACCCTCAGTGACGAATTCGTTGTGTACAACACCGGAATAATCAAAGAAAACAATCAGAATAACTCTAATTTTTGAGCGGCTTATGCGCGGTTCTATAGACTTTGTTTCGTTTTCGAAGCGCCACTCTAACGATTGTTGACTGGTTTGAACGTCATACTCATAAACCCATGTCTCATCATCAGTATGGGTATGTTTCATGAATGTAGGGTCGTTTGCATGCTCAATAATCGTTTGTTCAGAAACATTTTTTCCGGTACTCGTTTTACAAAAAATTAATGTGTTTCGGTACAAGTCGAGCAATAGTAACGCATGCTCATGCTCAAAACTTGGTGAACGAATCCGTTGGAGAGCAATCTATCTTTGAATTATCTTTAGTATTATTATATCGATGGGCGTCCAGAACGAGGCAAGTCTTCGACTATTTCGCGACTGTCTTTGAATGTTTTGTACCACTCGTATGCCTCGTTGAGACATAGCAGAGCTCCCATATGCTTTCTGCACCATTTTTAACGCTTCAACACATGAAATTTCATTTACAACACAAAATTTTAAACAAACCCGTTGTTCGACAATTTGATCCATATTAAAAATCTCCAAAATCACTTGAGGTGATCTCACATAAGCAGCTAGCGTAAACAAACAAATTGAGAGATCGCGCTTTATACGATATGTCAAGGAAAGATGTAGCAACATAACAGAAAAAAGCCTATTACTTAACGAGTACTTAAGAAAATCCGGGTACTTACTGAAGAAAAGGTATGTAGAAGATATAAAGAATTTGAGTGTTGAGATATTTTATAATAATTTTTATAAGTATTTCATTAGATTACCCGAGGCTGAGAGTAAAATGAAGTAAATTGAAAATATGGGAGCTAAAAAAATATGATTTATTGTTTATTTGGCGCTTACTTTAATTTAACCTTGTGTAAATTCATAAAATCAGCAGAGAACATCTGGGAATACAGCAAATTTTATCTTCTGAACGCCCCTCAAAAAAGTCAGCCCGATTTAAGCCGTTCGATATCAACCCTCATTTTGCTCCCCTTTCTCTCATCCAACAGCAGGCGGTTGAAAATAAAAAAAAAACACAAAATCTGCGAACAAACGCCCCCATTAAAACCTTTTTGCCTAATTATAAGTTAAAGTATTGCAGCGTTCGTCAGAGGCACGCGCCAATTTGTGTTATTTATTTACGTTTCATTTGGGGGGAAAAAATGCGCTCATTGAGGCCTATTGAAAAATACGAAATTCGGTGGTTGTATCAACGATTTTGATCACCTGGAAATACATTTAAAAGTGAACTCTTTTGATTTTGCAACTTTTAAATTAACGAAATTAAATCGGACACTGGCGAAAAAAAAAATAACAATAATAGCGAAAAATGCGGCCCAGAATCGTGAAAAACATTAACGTCGACGCGACAGATAACACGAATAAAACTGCGGCACATTGCTCGCGATTTTAAGTGGCTGCCGATCGATATTTTTATATGCATTCGTGACAAACACATAAAAAAAAAGAGAGAAAATTGGAAAAAGGATTGAGAAGTAAAAGTTGGAAAAATGTTTTCGGCTCGGCCTCAAAGTCCAGGCGGCCAAAAAGACCCATAAATTGGGCAGATGCCAGCATTACACCAATAATTGACATGCGATTGCCTGTGTGCGATTTATTCCCCTTTCGGGTGTGTTAAAATGCAAAGCTGCCCTTATCTGCAGGATGGAGGGGGGGGGGGGGGGGGGGGGGGAGTGCTTCTCTGGGAGTTACAAAACGGGTGAGCTCATTACGAGCTAAATCTGGACGATAACCCAGTGACCCAGCCGTTGACCTGCCTATGGGTGGACTTATAAAATCGCGTCCAACCGTCCCGCGAAAAAATATAGAGATACGCTTACTTTCCTCATTTTGTACAATCTTTAGGTTTTGAGAGCGCGTCTTTCATTCAGCTGGCAGCCACTTATCGGCGATGTCAGCGTAGCTACTTTTTTGAGAAGAGCCCCGTCGCCAATTACTCGGGCATATGTGGGCCGCGGGCCCCGATTGAACCTGATACGTTCGCGTCGCCGCACTACTCTTATATGCGGTGCCACATTTCTTATATCTGGCGAAGCACCTTGAGATGTTTGCCGATCGCGGAGCCGCCGAACATCTGTCCCCTGAGGTTTTTTTCTACCTTTTTGTGAATTAACAATATTTTTTTTTTTTGAGTCTCGACTCCACCATCTGCTTTTCTGTTAAGCTTTAAGACTAGTCCGTCTTGAGACGTTTTCGTGGTTTTATTATGACCTTCTTCCTGGGAGACCAGATAAATCCGTTTCGTTTGAATGCGCTGATAAGAATTTAATGGTCGAATTTAAAACAAAAATATACACTGGATTGAAAAATTTGGGTTCGATAGAAATTAGTTTTTGATGCAAATGCTTTACAATTTGAAATCAAAAAAATTTAAAATCTTTTTTTGGTCCAAGTTCCAAATCTAAAACTGCTTTTAGGAGTTTAGTTTGAGCATACACTTTTTTTTCAACTTAACTAGAGCAATTGCTGAATTGTGTAGTCTGCTGCAGTAACAAATTTTGATTTTATTCAGCCACGTATTCAGCTATTGCAGCGCTTTTGAAATTGCTTGCTAATTTTCGAATAATAAAACTATTTTTAAATTTGTATCCTGGTCAGTTGTAAGAAAACAAATATTTGCACAATTAAATTAATTCGCATTATTTTAATTTGATTTTGAATTAGAAGAGAGGGAGGGAGGAAAGAGGGAGGCGTAAAGGTGTTTCGTATCAAATTGAGGGAAATGAAGTAAATATTGTAATAGATATAAAATGATAGTATAAAGTATTGTTTGTTAAATAATAAATTGTTCCTGTTGACTCTTCAGGAAAAAAGTTATATTTTCCTTCTAGTTCTATTGAGCATGAGATTATTCCAAGAAGCTATACAAGAGGATGTACCGGAAGAGTGGGGAGACTAGGGACAGGGAGTTAGGAACAATTCCCATTAGGACGAAACACGATGTAAATCAACGAAAAACCGGGCACTGGCAAATCCTTAATGACTTTTCACGTTCCTTTTATCTTGACGGTCACATCTTGGCCGAATTCTCTGAACGGGACACGGAAAGAAGCATCTCTCTGAAGTTATTTCAGAGCCTGCTTTGTCCCCCGGAGTATCCCCTCTGTGCGCCCCATTTCAGTGATGGCTATACCATCCACGAGAAAACCAATTAAAACGGTGGACTTTTGGGAAATTGTTGAGCTTGAGTTTATTTCAAGTTCGGGAAAGGTAAATTCCTTCCCATCTCCGCATTATTCCGACCCCATTATTCTGCTGCGGACGGATGAGCGGGGCCCATGGGTCCCAAAGCTCGGGGAAGACACGATCATGGGAGTTCTGTCGTCTTGTTTCGTTCCCGGACGACGAAGGGTGGCTTCCGGCCTGATCTAAACTCAATATGACACCCTGCGGGGGAGTTATGCAAACAAAGAGTTTGCGGCGCGATTTTGCAAATTCTATGCAGGTAAAGAGCTCTGTTTCTGTGCTGTGCTGTGCTCTGCTCTGGTAGGAAAGGGGCTCTGGGACACCCTTACCGTCGACGCTTTGAAGTATGGATCCCGAGAATTTGTGGGATAATTTCTGTGAAAGCTTTGAAGTGATAGAAAAATAGTTTGGAGCCGCAAAGAGCGGCCAGGCAAAAACTCTTGATGGTCTGGTCTAACCCATCCCCAGCCTCTGGGGCGGTTGTCTTTGGCCGAAGCTGAGAGGGGGCGGTGGCATCGATTTCCGCCGAGTCACAGGAATTGTCAGCACAAATTCGGGACTGATGCTCCTTTTGTCATTCCTTTTTGGATTCCTGTGCAAATTCCATTTAACATTGTGATTTTGATCAGAGTCGTGCAGAAGCGACATGGATTGTCACATGAGGAAGGTATACACTGGATTACACCTGTGTGCCGCCTTCGAGCCCCCGAACCCCTTCACTTGCGCCCCACTTACCTTTGTCAACAGCGCCGTGAACATGTTACGATTTGATTCGTCCTGGAAATCGGAATTGAGTGCTGAACGTCCCGGGAGAAGTCCTGCTTGTTGGCCGGGACTCTTCTTTTGACGTTCAAGTGTGTTTGTTTAACCATTTTCTCCGGCCTCCTCTATGCCGTCGCAGGTCCTGTCCTGGACTGTCTATTCCGAAAAGGAGGTTGATTCGCGACCATACCCGCTGTAGTCGAACGTGAGGACCTTCGGCAGGCACTCAGGCGTGCGGTGCTTCTATTTGCAGAGTATATGTATTTTCTCACCGGGAAAGTTCACTGCACAGCAAAATCTGGTAAAAAAGCGGTACTATCAACCAGCCTTAAGAGGCACCCAGCAGCGCTAGACTAGGGGGATGAGGTAATCTGTAAAAGTCCGCAGAGTACCCAGCAAAATTGTGAGCGGTGTACCTATGGGCTCGGATTTAGGACCACTGTTTTTTTTTACTTTCACCACTGTGAGTTAGGTTCTCTTTTAGGGTATACAGCCTGGAGAGGGAGGAAGCAGCTGAACTAAAAAAAATATATATACTCATTTCACAGTATGCTAAATCTGTGGAGGTTTTCAGTTAGGCAAACTTATTAATAGAATATTCATGTTATATTCTCTAGTTGTGTGGGCGGTGTTGTTTGATTATACAGAACAAAATTTCTCGTAAATAAAATACCATTTTGTAAATGTACTTAAATCTCATGTCCGCCCCACCTCCAACGGATTTCAATAGCACCTCCTTTCCTCCTAGCCCATCCCTCAAGCGAGCAAGTTATGTGTACTTACTAATTTAATTCAAGCGCAAATAATTCAATTGAATTACGACGAACGAGATTTCTCCTTTCTCTTCGAAGCGTAAATTAGTCTGAAGGATTTGAATAATATTTTGCTTTTCCCCCGAAAATTTTGTATGATGTGTTTTAGGGCCGGAAAATTGCTTTTAATTGGGGAAGAGAACACGGTGTACGGGTAAAAATTTAGTGAATTTATCCGCTCGCTAGAGCTCCGCTGTTACGGAAGCCGCTGTCCCAGAAAACAATTAGTAGGCGAAAAGTGAATCGAATTTTATTTAGGTCAGGAGGTGTTTCTACTGATTGCTCTGTGGCTGGAGAAAATTGTTGGGAAGGGAAACTGTTGTTTACGTTCTTTTTATAGAGCAGAATTTATAGAATAATAACAAACCAAGAGAGCTAAATATGATTATAATGAGTTTAAAGTAGCAAAATGAATTCGCCCCAGATGTACGAACCGAATAAGTTCGGATATTAAAAATATTGTGTGAATTAATTATGTTTTGAAAAGCGCAATGCTTGCTGGATAACAAACGTTTTTGGTCGTTTACAGAAAACCCCTTAAGCATATTTTATAAGGGCGATTTGTTTCTGTATATGTCTCGAGGTTGAAATAAAAAATTCAGAACACCAAGCTATTTTCGAAATACGTTAGAGAAGAAACTGCATAAAACAATTATTTTAAAGTCGATTGAAATTTAGAAAGATTTCTTATCCATCATGCTGTTATGAATTTATTCATTTTTATCGTTACCCAAAATTCCAATAAAAGAAAATTAATGCATCGATTTATCCCAAATTGAGTGACAAATTGACTATTCTCGTAAACAGGTGTGCAACGTCTGATAAAACACCACTAAACTTATTTTTTGTTCAAAAATGCATCGAAATGCTGAAATAAGAAATTTATTGGAACTTCTCGTTCACATGAGAACGGTGGGTAAAGAACCCAAGGAATCCTTCGCGATAGTAAAAGCGAATGGAGTGGGCCACGCAACAATAAAGCACACAGGTGCAGGTGAATCTGGAGGAAATGTGGATCCTTATCCCTTTGCACCGAGTTCTGCAGGATCTTAAACGCAAAGTTGTAACTTTTCGATTACTTGATTTTTTATTCTAATTTACATTTCGAATAGAAGACGTCGTTAGGGTGCATTTAAGATAGGCCTATGGATAGTACTGCCAATTATTGCAGGACATTAATTTTAATTACAAAGCTATTACTTGCAGTTGTAAATTTCCTAGCGGGATAGAATGCGAAATCTCCTGGGATTAGGCTGGAAATTGACATGTTAACGACACTCCTGTCTCATTTATAGCTCATAAGAATTAAAATTACTTTCGTTGCAAGAGCAAAAAATGTTGTTGACCAATGTTTTATGTGATGATTAAATCTTAATTTCAATAAGAATTAGTAAATAATATTGATAATGATCAACAAATTTGGGCATAAACAAGCGGTCGTAGATTCCCGGAAGAAACGAAAAGATAGAGAAATAATTATCAATTTTACAAATGTTTGAAGTTCAGAGGTTTGACTATAGTTTGAACTTTTTTAATATAGTGGGATATTTTTTGTTATATTCATTGACCTACATATTCACTTTGGTTTCGATAAGAAACGTGTAGCTCTTGGATTAGTGACCTCACAATCGGCTTAATTGATTTGTATAAAAACAAATTCCATTTTATGATACTTACCCTTTTTTTAAATCCGGAAAAATAATGTAAAGTCGTTAAATATTTTCCATTAACTCAGGAGAAAATGGTAATTTCCTTTTGAAACAATGGAAATTTGTAAGAAGATAAAAATAGCTATTAAAATTGGTTCGGTTCGCTCGTTGCCTAACCAGTTTTATTACTCGTTGCTTTTCGAATGTGACAAATACTAATTGAGTTTTCTGCAGATCGCTTTAAATTCGTAATACACGAAAACGTAAAAAAGATTGTGTTTAAAAATTAATTTGACAATTTTTTCAGCGTATCAAAAAAGCATTTTCCCTTAAAGTATTATCTGCTTGACATAAACTAAATCAATTTATTTCTCTGTATAGCAAATTTTTATGAATTTTGTCTTCTAAACTAGAAAATCGGAAAATTCGATTTCCAGTTCATTTTATACTTTTTCAAATATTATCCATTAGTCCAAGTCAATTCCCTGATTAATTAAAGAATCCCAGAATATCTAATATGCCTTAGGATAGACTTCCTTTAAAATATGAATTTTTAATTTAAATATTGACTTCCGATTAATATTAATTTGCTGAGATGCTTTTTTTCTTCAAAAAATAATTTTAAGAAGGAGCAAAATCAATACTTGTTCCAAATATGTTGAAAAACAAATAAAAACCCGTTTTGCTCGATTCTACTGTTTTGATACATCTCCTGCCCAGTCCCAATCGATTCCCGGAAATTTCCGTCTCCTCGCCTTGCCAGGAAAGAATCTCTCAGGAAGAGATGTTGCTGTGATTTTCTGTTTTCTTCGCATCTTTTGCAATTTTCATGAATGAATTCACAAAAATAAGTCCCTGTCCCTAGCATCCGTCGAAGAGTATCAGGAGCAGGATCGTCGCACACATCCCACTCCTGTGAAAATCCCGAAATGAGCCCTATGCCCGGAAGCGCAGACAGGCAGCAAGTGCACCTTTCGGAGGGTGCTCCGCATTATTACGGGGCGACCACAATGGAGGAGTTGTCGGGAAATCAAAACATCATCAACGGCACACAGAGCGACGGCGACATGGAGGAAAAACAGAAAATGTTTAATCAGCGTATCCCCCCGGGGGCGGGATCATTGCAGCCCGAGTCCTATCCGCCAACGAGCGGGGACCCCTCGGGAAAACAATTGGCTGCAGTGCAGCCACTAGGACCGGATACAAGGGGAAAAGGGTAAACAAATAAAATTCCAGGAGCTCTGAGCGGTAACTAACGAAAGCAGGAGGGACTTCAAGGAGATGATGCCACTGTGACTTTGATTCAGTCTGTGTTTTGCCCGGGAAGACAAATAATCGGGAAAATTGAAAACAAAAGCGGGACGCCAATGGAAGGGTGCTTTTATTTATTTATTTATTTATTTATTTATTTTTTGAAAGTAAACAGTATCCGGCATGTGCATTTCTCAAGAGGTTTCTGGAGTAGCCGAGGAGTCCGTTTCGGAGTCGCCCTGATCCCATTTTAATTTTGAGTAGTTTTTCATTGAACCCTTCCGCTGCAGGAGCTGGTCCAATGGGTCTCCAGAACGCATCTTTTGTTCGTCGGGAGGAGATGAGATGCAGCCTGCAGCCAAAAGAAAATTAACAATCAGTCGAGCTGGGTCATTTTCAAATCATCCTCCTCAATTCCGAGGAAGGGCTCAGAAATGATGAATCCGTTCCCTGTTTTTGGCCTCTTTGATCGGAAAAGGGGTGATCTACTAAACTAGAAATTCTCACAAGTGAAATAAATCAATGGCTAAGACCTCGAGCGACCGGGGAAGTCTCCTTCGAATTGGGGTGATAAAGTTAGCAAATCCCTAATGAGGGCATGTGATTTGGAGGGCTTTTTGTCTGTTTTCTTGACTGTAGGTTGCAATTACTGGATCATATTTCACGATGATAGCATTCGAGAAGAGTTTTGGGGATGGGGTGGATTTGTTTGTTTTTCTCATTGTTTCGAGCTGAGGTTGTTTCCTTAGCAGGGCCACCAGCCTGCGGCAACCTTCGGAAAGGGTGACGACTACCCCTGCGTGCAGCTGACGTCCTGTTTTGATGTTGGGATGGAGGGATTTTGTCGCTCGTTTATTATTAACACAATCACTGAGCCTACTCGCAATATTTACAGTGCCCTTGGCGTCGAGTAACTTGTTATACTGCAATTACATGGGAACGAGACATTAATTGCCCCACGTGCGGCACACCTTCCAGTAGTATTGCTTCTAGCTACTAACGAAAAGGGGAACAATATTAAAAAAAAAATATATTAAGTCTTCCAAAGAGAAAAACTCGAACAAACGTGATCGAAAAATTGTAAACAAAAATTTACATAATAATCTTAAAATATACGGTGCAATTAAAATTGCTGAGAGTACAGTGCGATATTTGTTGATTCGAAAATGAGCTTGTTGATACATTTCTCGTACCCTGAAGACAGATTTATTTTAAAAATTTTTGAGGGAGGTGCACTGCGAGTAGTGATCATTGTAAATTCATCAACACTTTTGGTCAGTTGTCACCTCATATTTCATGTTTCTAATTATCACTGCTGGATTTTGCTGTTGACAAATGTTTAGTCAAAATTAACAACATATTTTAGGATCATATGTTTCTTGAATTTATCTGGATTGTTGGGAAATGGTAACTGAATAATCATTAAATTTTTAATAATTCAATTCATGAATAATATTGAACCCTTGGAAAGTGGATCTTTGAACGATCTTCACTTTAAAACGATCTACTAGAGATTGATTAAAAATTATCTTAAAGTACTTGTCCTAAGTAACTATTAACTGAAAATATAAAGTGTGGATCATAGATGCAGGATTTCATTATACTTATTGTCTTTTAAAAAACAAAAACTTTCTTGTAGTGGCATTTTCGTTGGGATAGTTTTATTATCCTTTGTTTAAATGAGTT
This sequence comes from Philonicus albiceps, assembly GCA_963969385.1. Lineage (NCBI taxonomy): Eukaryota > Metazoa > Arthropoda > Insecta > Diptera > Asilidae > Philonicus > Philonicus albiceps. The sequence continues at coordinate 20,724,524 of OZ017775.1, forward strand.
TTTCTAGACTCCTGACAATATCCTTAGGCCACCATATTTTCAATAGATAAATTCTTGGTTTTTTCATAATCATCTATTTGTTTAAATGCGCAATTACGCACATTAGAAAACTTCAAATTAGTCAAAATAAAACGTTAAAACTTTTACTGAATTTACCGAGACATTACTCAACCGCTGCACTTCATCACGAATTCAATATCGACCTTGTTATCATTATCAATTCAATATCGACCTTGTTAAGATTATCTCAAACGTTTTATGAGGCTTGTTGTAACTCTGAAATTTTACACCTAAAACAACTTCACAAAAATTAATTCCTAGAATGTAATTTTGATAAGTAGGATAGACTAGACCAAGGAAATATAGAGGTTTTTTCAATAGCTATTTTCCTCAACTAATACATCAAACCAAACAAACTTTCCGCTAGCTAACATAGTCATCATAGCTGTATAGGAGATTATCCTGAACTCTAAAAATAGGTTATCTACTATATATAATGGATTTATTAAGCTAATAATAATAAAAAAATAATAATAATAATAAAAAAAAAATAATAATCATCTATTTTATGTCGTTATCTGATTAAATATAGCTTTACCAGTTAACTGCGTTCGACGTGTATACACGTCAATTTGGAGCTCTATTGCGGTGCGATTGACGTGTATACACGTTGTGGAAAATCAAAAATTACTATTCAATATAAAAATTCAATATTTTAGTGAAGTGTAATGCAGATAGCATTTAGTATTACATTACTAATTTTTCAGCATATTCTAGTGGTAGATCCTTCCAGGCTTTCTTTAGCAATGATTTAAATTGTTGCAAAGTGAAAGCATTTTTCCGCTGCAGCTTTGGATCGTTGTTTTCTTGCAAGACCTACAATCGGTTTCCTGTTCCAAACCAAGAATCTGTAGACTTTAATAACCCGTTTTAGTAAATTTGCAAACAGAATCATCCCTCAAATGATGGTGTTTTACAGTAGCTACGTATGATGTAATGCCGTACTTTTTTTTACCATACTCGTTTAGGTCTTTGATATGACCAAAATGATGATTCGTTAGTGAACAAGGCGTTTGTCCAATCGCGGTTTAAAATTTTTATTAATCCATTTCAAATGCTTTTGGATATGCTTTTCGGATAAAAGTCTCTTGATTGCAGTATTGCGGTGTTTGATGGAATTTTTTCTTATTCTTTGGCATATGGTATGGAGAGGCACGTTGATACTTTTTTCCGCTAATTTGATTCTAGCTCGCCTCAGCATCATTTGTCGATTCTTTTCAAAAAGCTTCAAAATAGCATGTGTTCTTTTTTTTTATCTTTTTCTTATTTTACCCCTTCTTGGCAAGTCGTCGACGTTTTTATACTCATCCCTTCCACTTCAAATACTTCTGTCTCTTTCTCTTTATTTCTAAGAAATCGTCTTTATGCTCTTACCAAACAGACTACATATTTCCTTTATATGTACAGTAAAATTGCTATAAATTAAAAAAAAAAGAAATAGGTTATATTCGTTGATATAGAGGTTATTCCCTGTAAAATATATAAATTTTTACAAAATTATTTGATTATTTTCCCGGTGTATCTCGTATTGTTTTGTTTAGTTTGCTGCCTGCCCAATAACAATTGGAATAATTTAAATAAATTGCGCAAACTATGAAGGCGTTTCGTAATTTTTGGTTTGTTACAAGAACGTGATACTTATTTAGCTAGCCTGGATTTTATCCTTTTTAACATTGAATTATTAATTTGTATCTAATAAAAATGAAATCCTTATCATTTTACTTAGATTTTTTCGTAAAATTTATTGTGGGACCGTTTGTATTGCATTCGTCGTGTATTGTCGTCACCGTTTGATTTTAATTACGCATTCGGTGATGGGATTTTAAAAATAAATTCTCCAGTTAACTGGTTATTCAATTTTGAAAAAAATATCTAATTTCTACCGCAGATTGTAGAATATTCGGTTTTTTAAGAAAAAATTAAACAGACCACAGGCGTTGACTTATTCGCTTATTTTAGCGATGTATATGATGTTTTTAATTCTCCAAATTACCCAAAACTTCTTATGAAAAAGGACAGGTAAAAATTCACGACTAACTAATCTAGTTGCCTAAAAAAAATAATAATAAATAAAAAAAAATGGAAAGGAAGATTTACTTTTCTACAACAAACAACTAGAGGAGTTACCCGCTTTCCGGCACCATAAACCCTTCGGTGCGGAAGTGAATGGGGCAGGGAAGTGCAGGAATAATCTGAAGTTTTAAGCAAGTTATCATATTTCATTAAAAGCGTCCTTTTTTTGCGCAGAAAACTTTCTCCGTCTTTTGCAGCATCGCTGTCGGTGTTATTCTGCTTATAACTCGGAAAAAAAGAAGAAAGGGGAAAAAAGTATTAATTTTTTTTTATACGATTCGCAATCCAACTTCCAAGTAAAGTAGTTATTGCCCGAAGAAGCAATCGAAAGAAGTTTCCTTCACCTCTAGAAGGTGGAGGGTGAGATCCGTACACGGGAATATGACAGTTTACCCATCCATTTCGTCGTTTGTATCTCAGCTTGAAGCTCGCACTCACCGCAAAGTGTGCTTCTCTGGGTAGATGCCGCCTTGCCCTTCTCCCTTCGGATTTCGAACCCAGCAGAACGGGATTTTCGCGAAAAAAATGACAAAAATTAAGCAGGGCGAAAGACGTGTCCTTAAACTGCATAAAAGTTCGTTTGTGACAAAAATAAATAAGAGAGAAATCCTGACAAAGTTTCACCATTATTTATGTACTCATTTCTTAAAGAAAGAAGTTTCCCGCCCTTCTGGGCCACCTGTAAAATTTCTCGTACGTCCTAACAAGGAGTTTGGATGGATGGGCGCAAATTGAAATTCTTTCGGGCCATTGAAGTTCTGATGAAATTTGTCGAAACTTGCTCCTCGAATTGATTGCAATTGGAAAATTTGAGCAGAAAATCAAATTTTGAATTCGAGCTTTATACCGCCCATTGGGGCATCACTGCCGCGACATCTTCGATTTTCGTATTAATCTGCCGTAATTAAGGGCGGCTCACTCTTAAGTGATTTCTGCAAGTAATTGCAAGGGAAGAAAGAAGGAATGGAAGAACTTGAACGTCTCTTAAAAGCAAGAAAAGAAATCATTGCAAACACCTTGGGGATCGCCTGCTTACAATTTCTGTATATAATCTTGGGCCTATCTTAAGATACATGCCCAGCCCTTGCAGTAGGTATGGGGCGTAAAACTCCCCTGAACTGTTGAGCGTCTTCTTCTGTCAAGGGAAACATTCCCCTCCCACTCTTAGGGGGAGGAAAGGCTCATCCACCCGTGAAACTTTCAGAAGAATGAGCTCAGCAAGAATCTGTTTGTCGTCTTCGCACCAAATGAAGTACTTCTGCACGACGCGGATGATACACCCCGAACAATGGGCTCTAACTTGTAAGGCAAACAAAAAGCATGTAATCACCTTCCCGTTACGTGTGCACCTCCTCCAGCGACCGGGGCCGGTGCCCCATTTTAATCAGTGCCTGGGAATTTCTTGTGAGATAACCCACCGCTGCAGCAGCGCACAGCATCCACAATATCTCGCCGGATAGGCATCTGATGAGGGGAGGGGACTATGCTTTTAATCATAGCGCCCACCAGGGCCTGAATTTCGGGATAAATCCCTTTTTCAGCGGGAAGAAGGTACACAGAGATTCAAAGCAACAGCTCCAGATGAGGAGCCTCCGCGTCTCTGCACCATCCCCACCGCACAGCTTGTTTATCAGACAAAGCACAATTGAAGAAAAATAATTGCGAAATTCCTCCCCTGTGCCGCCTCCGCAAGGGCCCACATCAACTGTAGAAATGTATGCCTTACCTGGGCCCCCAAAACGCCACTGATTGAGCCCAACCCGGTGCGGCCCCGGCTAAATGAACGTGTTCACTGCCGCCGCGCGCTAATGGCGGCCTTCGACGTGTGCGCGATTTCTTTCCACCTCACTTTGAGCGGTTGAAACGATAATTAGAGCTTGAGTGCATGAAAGCAATCGCGGGAGGCGCAGCGGGGGCGAAAAAAAGCTAAAAGTGATACGCCACTCGAAAATTTGAATCCATTTCAAATTACAGAGCAATGTTCGTTGCGATCGCAACGCAAACCGTCGGAGCCGCCCTGTGCGGTTGGTTGTGCTTGCGGCGGGAAAACAGAAGCCCTCTCGACGGCTTTGTGCCCGCTGAATTGGGTGCAGCCCGCGATTGGCCTAAGCCAGGCACACTCAGGCATCGTCAGGCACAAAGCAGCTGCTGCTGTCAGGACTGATTTTTAATGCAATTTGATTTTTTGCCATCGAATCGATGGGAAATGGTGCGCCACACTGGCGCAGGAGATGAAAGTACACGCCAATTGTGCACATTAGACGAAATTAGGTGTAATTGGGCGCTGTGTGCTGGAATTGAGAGAGAAGAAAGAAAAGCGGACCTATAATGTAACCTTGTGGTATTCCATATAATTTGAGTTATCGTGCGAATTAATGAAAGGTTTGGCCGCAATTAAAATTAAATTTTACTTTTAGAAAGCCTCGCAAATCGAATGCGAGCCGTTAAAGATTTTTAAAAGGGTTCAATGTATCATCACAACGAAATTTTAGTTTATTTCAAGCAAGCGTCAGTCTCCGTGCCAATTTATTTAATTTGTTTTGCTATATAAAATACTGCATTTTTCTTAAATTGGTGCCAACACTAATTTTAGATGTTTTTCTCAATTTTCAATTTCATCGTTGTCGATTAAGCCGTTTGGGGTTAATTTTTTTTTTTTTAGTATTCGTTAATTGTGAAGAACTTACATTGTTTTGATTTTCAATATAAGGGCGACGAAAAGATAAAGAAAACAATTGGAACAAGTTGATTGTAAAACATTTGGGATAAAAAAAAATTAGAGATTAAAAAGACAGCGTCATCCGGACAAGATTAAATTTCATCCTACTCATCCCTAGGAAATTAAAAAGCGGACAAACCTAAGCTGCCTAAGAGCTTCTTGAGCCTCGTCATATTTCCAATAATACAGGTCTGAAAATTGATGGCGAAATCCCTAAAATTTTTCACTTAATTCCCAAGAAAGATCCATAGAGGGTTGTAGGAGTATCAAAACGGTTCCTCCAGCTTTCCTAGAACTAAGCTCTTACAGCGTCCAGAATCCAGAATCCACTGGCCCGATGACCAGAAGAACCATCTCTCGACAAGGAGATAAATTCGCCGAAATTATGATCCACAGATTCTAGATCCGGTGATGTATCTATCTGCAGAAAGAGGATTATTACTCCTCTGCACTCAGAGGCCGTGAGTCCGGACTTTGGGACTGTGTACTTCTTCGTCATCCCATTGGCATAAGGCTGTGTTCCCACTGTGCCTTGTATCTCATAATAGCGTTTGCCATGAATAAAACAAAGCGAATTTCGGGGATAATCACTTTTAGTAGCCATCAAAGGAGAGAACTTTTATCTCGCTGCGGGGCTGAGGGGAACGCGCAGAAACAATTATTCTCCGGCTGAATATTGCAGCTTTAATGAAAATCGATAAAATTTAAGGAGCCATCGGAGCGAGAGGGGTGCACAGGGTGCTGTTGTAGGCTGAAAATCAAAATATCCCTGGACAATTAGTAGTAGAAGGACACTTATAAATTATCGCAGTCTCCTTGTTGGAGGAGAAGGACCGTCGAATAGCAGTTATGTCGGATTAACGTCGGGAATGAATCTACGGCGATGGCAGTATTTGGCAAGTTTGTCAAGGCTGCTGCTAATTAATCCCTTAAGCAATCGAGGGGCGCTGAATCATGACGTGTGATCTTAGATATGGCCGGATTCAGCTCCTCGGAAGCAGCCACACTCTCGGCCCATATTCAAATTTTGGCGAAATATCTTCGAAAATGGTGCCTTCTCCCCCTCGGGCTCTGTGGTCAGAGCGTTATCACCGATTTTCTAAAGCATTCCCTTTCTATATCCCACTCTGGTACTAGGATAACCGGATCGTATATAGTCTGCGCCCCTTAGCCCACCATACGTGATGCATACATATGTCAGGCCAGGAACGCACATGAGGGAGATTCCCGGCCTGGCACAGCATCCAGCATCCGATAAGCCCCAAAACTATCTCTGATAAGTCGGCTCAAGTTTCAAGTTTCAAATTCCAATAGGAGCCGACGACTCCCATGTAAGGCAGTTACGTAACTCAAAACGTAGCTGCAGGGGACTCGACTCCTCGTCCTTGTAATGAGAAATATTAACAAGTCACTTCCTGTGCTGCGAATGATTACCAAATCCCCAGCAGAACTTTCCAGGATGGAAGGCGGGGGCGGGGGGCAGCGAACATGTTTGTGTCGGTCTGGTTCAGGGTCCAGTGTTGTTCTTAAAACTGCCCTTGTCCACATAATACGAAACCGATGTCCGATAAGCCGCCATTATTTAAACTTTTATGGACGTCCTGGGAAATGGGAGGAGGAGGAGCTCCCGTGTCTTGTGTCGTATTTTCCTGCAGAGGCGGATACTCCCTCAGAGGGCACCGGACCTCCACGACATTTACTGACATAGATGGGGCCCATCATAACTTCATTAGGGAGGGGCAAGTAAAACTTTCAAAACGGCGAAAAATTTAAACTTGTCCCAGGCAATTTTAAATGCAGCATCCGCCTGGACCATGGATGGAACAGACGGACAGGCGCGGAGCCGGAGAGAGGGAGGGTGGACAGGGCAAAAACTATCATTTGCCCTGTTCAGTCCCGGCTTGTTTCACCTCTTGTTTCTGCAAAGCAGCCTTTCTTTTGCTAATGGCGACTGCGGGACGTGACTTGCAATTGAATTTTGCTCCCGAGTTTTTATTTTATTTTGTTGTTGCTTTTACCGAGCTGCGGCGGTTCATTCTTCTTCTTCAACTTATCCTGTTTGTGCCTGGAACACCAACAGAGGAGATTCTTAACCCACCCCCGCAACTGTTGTTGTCGCTTCTTTTGTCTCGGCAAAGATCTTCTCCTTGTTGCTTCTTGCTTTGAATAATGCACGAAGGAATTTTAATAACTACACAGCGCAGAGCAGAACAGACCATCTCCCGCGCACACACCACCCCCGCTTAGCTGATTTCTTACAAGTTATGTCGGCGTACGCTTAAGACATTTTCATATTCTGCCCCTCCGCAGCCCGACCGAGATACTGCTGGAATAACTCACTGGGCAGTCTGTTCCTTTCCTCGTTCCCTTGGTTTTTCTTAGCTTCTTTAAAAAGTGCCAGGCTCGTATTCGTCAGCGACAAGCCCCGACTCGGCGAATTTTCAATTTTTATTTGTTTCTTATTTTTTTTAGGAAAAAGAAAAAAAATTATAAAAGTAATATGCTGCTCCCCAAGTGAGCAAGCAAAAAAGTTTTCTGCCTGTGCACACGTCCTCGCAATGCGCTCCTGTTAAACTCCCACCCACCCGCGCCAAATTGTCCCTTTTATTTTTGTTGTGCCCTTTTTTCCGCGATAACTAGGGAATTTGCATGAATGCAGGGGATTTGGCTGTTTTGTTGCCGCTTTTCCGCCTTTCACTGCTTTTTTAAACTTCATTTAGAGCTTGAAAGTTGCTCCTTTTATTTACAGAGACGGCAGTCGACAACGGGGGTTTAAAGTTAAGTGATTCCAAAAATGAGCTGCAAACAGCAAAATTTCTGCTTGAAACGTTCTACTCTAGGACTTTTACAATGCGATCCGACAGACGGACGAACGGGATGTAGTGCACCGCCGCCGAAAAAAAAAAACTATGCCAAATTTTCTCTGAGATTTTGAATTCGTCCGACACCTCATAAATGCCCCAGAACAATGACGACGAAGAGGGCTGTGTGTTGTGAAATGTTGCACTATTTTTGCAATGAACGTTAAAGCTGAAGAAAGTTTTTATGGTTGGGAAGTACGTGGACGAACTGATGCGAAAGAAAACGCATAGTTTGCTTTGTTTAAATGGCAAAACCACTTTGTTTCGATTGAGAAAACTACATCAAGTTGTATTCATTTTGGTTTCATAAAAACTGTATATGGTTGATTTGTGTACAACTCAAAAAGGTTTGATTTTCTTTAAGATAGTTTAACACTTTCACTGCCATATGGGTGACATACAATAGCTGAATAAGTGGCTGAATAAAATCTGGTCTATTGCACACGTTCAGGATATCTAGCAAGTACTGTAGAAAATTTATATTTTGTATACCTAACAATTAAAAAATTAGCTAGATACATGAAAAATGAAGGCATGAGGTTATAATTTCTGGAAATGAAAATAAATAGCCTACAGTTTTCCTAAAGAACATGTTTTTCTATTTTCCATGATGTCCCACTTTTTTACTGAAGAAAAACGTCTTCGAAAAACTTTTGTTCTTCGAGAGCTCCGGGGAAATTTTTATACATCCCAATTTGCAGTACGCAATTAGGTCCCAGCTTGACCGTGCCTCCCGCAGTATCCATTTGAGCACGTGCCAGCATCATCTTTATTATCTTTCAAATTGCCAGAAGGTCGCTAGGCCTCTGGGGGCAGTCTCCTCTACCTTTTTAGATATGAAAAGGGTGGGGCCAATCTCAAAATTTAAATCACGTAAGTTTGAAAATGAAAAAGTGTCGACCGCGGAGAGTCAGGCACCTCTGCTAGCCCCTTTTCCTTTGGAGGAGCGACTAGCAAACAATACACTACACCTTTACCTGGGCGGTAGATTCCTGCACACCTCAGGAGCTAGCAGACAAAGGCGAATTATTCCGACGACCCTAATTCTCCGCTTATTTCTCTATGCCCGGATCCATCTACCCTGGTCCCCTGTCGACAGGGCTTACGTCCCGGGGATTTTCGAAGGGAACGCAGAAGTCATGAGAAGCAGCCCCGTGATGTAAATTTATTTTCCTCCTTTACAAATTCACGAAAAACTTTTATGAGATTTCTCTCGTATTCAGATCACAGCGGGCCCGGCCCCAATTTTCACCATCCGTTCCCCTCGTCCCACGCGAGCGATTCCATTTCTCCAACGGGGCCCGGTGCTACTGTGCCAGGCCCCGGGGCGGCGGCCGGGCCCATCCCGGCTAGGAAAAAGATGTTACTCATGCATTAAATTTAAGACCTAGGAAATGCCAAAGTCATCCCTATGCCGTTTAGCAGTAACAAGAAGGATTAAAGGGTTACGTGGAACGTGCGTGTTGGGACGTGATTTCTCCTTTTCGGGACATCCACCCGGAATTCTTCCAATACGACGACTCACTTTTCTTTCATTTACCACGGCTTAGCCGGCATTCGGGGGCGATGTCACAAGTTTTTTGGGGTAGTCTTTTGAGGCTGGGGCTATGGCCCCGTAGTCAGCTCGTCGTATGCTCAAAAATCCGCCACTACATTACGAGGGCACGCACGTCAGTCGGGTCCTTTGTCGGTTGTAGAACAAGACTCCGGCGACTGGTCCTCGGGGGCTGATGTGGGAAAATAGAAAAAAAAAACCACCCCCACTAACATCTCCCTAAACTGATTTTCCACGCCGTGGCCGTATAGTTCCGAATCCCGGCCACAATTCCCGGATGTTATGACTTGACATGAAAAGTTTAAAAAGAGCCGGCCACAAGTCAGGGGTAATAAATGAAAGTTTCAGTGGTGATTTATGATTTCGATAAAGATGTAAATTTTTGTCTTATGATGGTGGCGTGCCCTGCTCAATTTTAAACCTATTGAGCGGCAAATTCGTACGCAACGCGTGCTCTGCCCTGTCCTCTCTGCCACCGTATGCCCGCAATCCGCGGAGCCTGCAAGAGAATTTCTAATGGAGGACGTGAGCTGTGAGTTTTTCATCCTGTTTCGGGGCTAATTCATACGTTTTTTATTTACTCTGGCGAATCAATTTTTTTCCTCGTGCTTTCAGGCAAATATTACTTCCCCATCCGTCCAGTGTTTACTTGCACGCCCGTGAGGATTTTTTTTTAAAATATTTTTCCTTGTGAAAACGCCGAGCATGTTTTTTGATGAAGCACAAGATTGTGCTGTGATTAAAAATGCTAAGCGCAGCCACTGCGATCCGTCGCGGCACAGGGTGGATTGAAATGTTCGGTACGGCCCTCGATTCGGTTGGCAACAGCCCCGGCAGTGGATGTCATGCATCACCCGGTGATTTGATTGATCCCCTCACCGGGAGTATAAAGGGCTTGAAAGTGAAGGGTACAAAGTGTGGAGCACTTACGAGTAGACCTTTGTGTGATTTATGGAGGAAAAGGAGACTTGTTTTATTCCATTTACACTTTTAAGTGCTGCCAAGAGCGCAAATGAGTAATTTTACATCGTTTTCGTTTTCAGCTTGATGAAAAAAGCTGCGACAAAGGATGTAAAATTCTATTCGGAAGCATTACAATAAACAGTATCATGGCATTTTAATTTCAGTATACAAAAATGCAATTTATTCTTTAACTCGATTTTTCTATTATACAAACTTATCCGCTTTTTAACTCGCTTTAACTCAATCTTTAAATTATGCATCAAGCTGAAATGTAATTTTATCAACACGTTCGAATATTTCTTTACATAATTTTAAGTCTAAAGCAAGTTCAAAGCTTAACTACAGAATTTCAAATAACAAATTATGTACAGTTCATAAACATTCAAAGGTCTTTTGTTAATCATTCTTTTCTTTTCTTTTTCTAGGTGAGTGTCGTAAAATCTATTTGGGAACATTGAGTAAGTACTTGCAAATCTTCCAAGAAACAAACAAACAAGCAATTCAAAACAAAGTATAGATACGTGTAGACATATCCTAATTGGAATGAGAAAATAATTTTTCGAAGAAAATGAGTATGTTTTCGATTAAGCTTATAATCTTAGTATGAACGTATATATAAAAGTTACGTCATCGAAATTGAAAGACCTATTTTCAGCTAAATCACGTGTAATGAGACATGATACCCAGAAATAAGTGGTGAAAATACTTTTTTTCACCCCAAATCCTGTTAATGTTATATAAAACGTATACCATACAAAATTATCTCAAGCAAGTTAAATACGGAAACAATAGAAGGAAAACGGCTAGGCTCACAAATTCATTTTCTTGAGAAAACAAAGCCCATCTTAACAATACCAAAATACTGATAAATCAGGCACCGTTGACTGTTTTGCCTGTTGGTATAAAAAACTGCTTTTTATTCCACTTTAAAAGCGGGAGAAAAAAAATATATACCTTTCAACGATTTACGAAGAACTCTTCATCTTCATGTATTTCTCCCTCCATTAAAATTCAGTCACGCTGAATCATTCCTGGCTATCAATACCATCGAGCCATATATCCCTACATATTCGGGGAAAAGCACAAACCTTTCCTGGAAAACCTTTTGTGCTCTGTTGAGTTTATGCCGACAATACGGATCACCTTTCCGCCCGAGCACGCAGTACTAATAGGAATCAGAAAGTCTATACCGATTCCGAACCGGAGCTATTTTGTGAGGAGGCATCGGGAACTGTTGATAGATTAATTGTTCCTCGAATAGAAGATAACTTGGGGTTTAGATTTCTGAGGGTATATTTGAGCATACACCTGTAATATAGATTTCGATATCCAAACAATTTTCCTTCCTGTTTTACACTCGTAATTCAGATACAGAGCTGCGAAGATAGCTTAAAGTCCAGAAAGTTGCCACTTCACGTATGGTACGAGACGACACGGACAAGAAGTCCTGCCTGACGTTACTGGATAAAGTTTGTTTAGGGTAATATTGATGCTATAACATGGGACGTCATAACGGTGGATTAGCAAATATAATCCCCACATGCCACTATGTCGTTGAGAAGGGACAGATTACGGAGTCAATATGATTTTTATTTTGGCGTATTAGAAACAGAATCAGGCAAATATTTGGGATGTCGAAATTTGGATTACCCAAGAGAGAACGGGGTGCTGTATATCGGCTGTACTTCCGAAGTTTGTACAAGAACAAGTGCAGCAGTGGGAGCACTATGGCATGTCGCCACCGCCGGGTGTAACTCCTGAGCAAGGCAAAGTTCTCAGGACGGAGCTTGGAATTCCCATAAATTCTAGCTGTCTCTTAGCCCCGCTTAAGGCATGGGGATCTTTCCGAATAAATAAAATCTTCGGAGGACACCAAATTTAAACGGCTAACGATGACAAATGGCCCGGATCAGAGAGACAAACTCGTAAAAAAATCGAATTTATTACCCATAATTCCACTATCGGGTCATACCCAGATCCTCCAATTAATTCTCCTTCCAATCGGTTACAAATTACATTCGTATGACTGAGACTCTGCAGAAGTAGTACTGGAGGGCCGGAAGAGGACCGTGTCTTGATTTTCGCTTCTTCCTCACGGGCAAAATGTACATATAAGTGTTCGGCCCTTGCTAACATAGTGCAATAGAGTCCTTTCTTTCTCTGGTGCCCGATCCAAAACCCTTTTTAGCCCTTGGCGCGGGAGAGATGTGTATTCAGAGCCTCCTCTACACCGTTGAGGTACAGCCGAGGCCCGGCCGGTCGGTGGGTGATCGGGCGAAATAACGAAAGGATTACATCCGGGTTGTGGGGGTTGGGAATGCTGAATGCAAATATCTTGAAGGTTCACACATGTGGAATAAATTGATCTTTGCAGAGCATTTTATCGAGAGGAATGGAAAAATATGAAAATACAAAACAGCCAGGAGTGGAGCCCCGGCTCCCAATGGCGAATTCCAGACCGGGAATTCTCAGCGTTTCGCCTTTTATGGATTTTAACAGGCTGTTGCGACGATAATGGAGAAGTGTTGGCATGGAGCAGTCCCGGATCCCGGATCTGCACCACTGCTCGACGAAATGTACCCGGGGGAAGCCGTTTTCTGGATTTTTTTCTTCGTTTTTATTTTATTTTTTTATTTTTAGTTTCACCCCCGCGCATACTGTTGCTTGAAGTAGGGAAAAGGGGGGCCTTTTGGTCGAGCCCTCAAACTCAACCCACCCTGGCCTCTCTCTTACGTGGAATAACACTTTTGGGGGCACGATTTGGTGCCTATTGATATGCTGGGCGGGAATATCTGGAGCTGGAGCAGTGTAGCACACTTCGCCAAGCTTCCTCATACGGGCATAAAACGTAAGACTGCTGCACGACTGTTTCCCTCGGTGTACGGATGACAGTTAGACGTGCCATGAATAAAATAAAAACTCCTCTAATAAATAGAACAGAAATTTATGATCTTGGGCGACGTAACTGACTCGAAAGGAGCATGGAGCAAAGAGCGCAAAGGAAGAAGAATCGCTGGGAGTAAATCACTGTGCAGGGCGGCGTACGAGAACTCCCCGGCCCCGCCTCAACGTCCTGAATAATACTTCAGAATTCAGCGGGAGTCTTAAGCTAATTTAAGAACTGCTGCCAGGACATACGAGGAAAGTAATTGCGATATTTATCTATGACGCCTTCATGCATCGCCTCGAAGAAGGTGCCCCTAAAGCCCACCCCCGCACGTCTCAAGTGGCGACTGTAAGGGAGCGACATGCTCTGGCAAACAAGTGCTTATTTTTTGGGTGGAGGAGAGGAATGGGTTGCAAGAAACAGGATACGCTCCATCATGGCAACAGGGGTGAAGGTAATTTGCGAGGAAAATTTTTATCCTTTTCTACAGATTTTATCGTAACGCCGAGTAATTTTCCTCCCCCGCACGGGTAATGCTTTCGTGTTCTTTGCCCGCCTCTAGAGAGAGAATTTTTGGTTTTTGCACTCGTCTTTTTTTGTTTTTTTTTAGCGCCCTTAAATCTCAAAGTAACGTTGATGTAAAGGGCCCCGCTCGAGTGGAGCACCCGTGGGCTTGAATTTCTGTCGTTTCCAGCTTTGGGCGCAATGCGATACAAAAAAAACCGGGATGTGTTGCCCAGGTAGTAGATTTATCTATCTTCCCGTATTCTATCGCAACGATTCGCCTGAATTTAATTTTAAAGGCTTTCTCTAGCGGGAGCGTTTATTTCTTGAGATGTGAGGGTCCCAGTGGGCTCGTCTTCAGGTGTATTTATGGAGAAGGTTAAGGAGCAAAAATACTACGGCATCTGCCACATGCCAGGGCTGATCTCCTTGACGGATGCTTGCTTTTTTATATATATGTATATATATATATATATATCATATATACATATGTATAAGAAAAAATGTTTGCTACTGTACTTATTCTCGTAAAGTAACTTTATTTATTGAAGCATTCCAAGACTGAAAAAAGGCATTTACACTTCTTGAGTTGGGTAACAGGAGAGAAATTGAAGTATACCCAGGTGAATTTTGTTATTATATTTTCTTTTTTTTTAAGAAGGGGTTTATCAATATAAATCACATTAAAATAATCTTTTTGGTCTTCAAATTGGGTCATATATGTCATACCCTCTTTCATACTTTCACAAAAAAGACAGCTTTAAACAAAATTACTTTATTTAATTTCCTCACGGAGTGATTTACGAGTATGAAGAGAATCAAATTTCCTATAAAAGGAATTGAGAAAAACCGCAAACCAATTGTTAGTGAAATAAAATTGATTTTTGTTTGTTTAATAGGGGAAAGTTTGGGTGAGATGGGTTAGTGAGGTATGATGAGGTTTGCCTAAAATTCCCTAAATCAAAAGAATTACGAGATTCATAATATATTTACTATAAGTGGCCAGTCAGCCCCTATTAATGTTGTGAATGACATTGAATAGGATACATATGCTCTAATATAATTTGCTTTGACCTAAATTTGCCTTTTAATTTGCAGCATAATTACTTTACAATTTTTATAATATATACAAATTTTACAAACTTTCGTACAGAGCAATCCGAAGGGAAAAGATGGGGTAGGTAAATAAAAACGAGATTCTACTTAACCTTGAGTGGGGGGAGATGGATGTGTCATGCTCAATGTTTTAGTTTATTTTACTTATTTGTTCTCAAACTACTGAAAATATGTTTCTACATTCTGCAATTAATAATAAGACGAATAATCAAAGGTTTGATGAGTTTGATTAGTTCACTATATCCTAAATAATAAAATTCTATTAACTATGAAACCTTAAATACCCATATGCTCCATATTACCCCTACATAGTTTTTGCCGTCGACTTAATAAATTTAATAAATAATATTTAGAACCAATTCTTTATCATTCTGTTAAAAAGTAATTTATATTTATGTCGTACGCTTGTACTTCTGTCAATAAATATCTTTGAGAAATTGATAGTCCATTGTATTAAAAGTGTGACAAAAAGTGAGCAACAAACAATCATGAGTACCTGAAATGCATTAACAAAAGATCTAGTGACTTAAGTATTCCTAGTGGGACAGTCCATGTGACTGCTAATTACATGTTTTGATAACGCAAAGATTACAACATCGTTACGAAACACCTCTATAGTGTTGACTGCGTTTGAAAGCAAAACCTCGATATCTACAAGCAAACGAAAACAAAATGAAAAAAAAAAAATAAATAGTTCTCCATAAAATGCACCAAACTCACCTATTTTTCTTTATCAAGGCGCATAAATTGCAAACAATGCACAGCTCACAGCCGCTGTGAAATTATATAACGCCGCCAAAGTGGAAATTAGAATTCATCTCGGTCTGGTAATAATCAGCCCCGCGCGTTCTATAGGAGAAACCGCCGAATGCGACGTGCTAATCTTGAAAGCTCCACGCCTTGGCGGCAAACTCGTTAAAATAACTTTACAATATGACTATCATTAGACTTCGGTTATACGAGAGATAGGAGAGCGTGACGATAAAATAGATGATGAATTGCGCGCACACCCACAGTGGAGCCCTATTGCAGAGGTGGTGGCAGCTGAACCGGGAGCCCCGGAGCCCCAACTATGCACGAACTGCAGCATTAGCCCGAACAGCACCTGCATTCACAATTAGTCCCAACCGAGCCAAAGCCAAGATTTGTCCCAATCGGGACCCGCAATAATTATATACAGGAGGGGTGTGGGAGAAAAATCTTAAAAATGCATGATTTGAATTTTGATCAAAATATTTAATTGCCTGCCCCGGCTGCGGTTCTCCGTGGCTAGTATGCGGCTCAGGTACACAGACACATCCGCCCCCCATTTGCAGGTTTCCTTTTTTTTATTTTTTTTATTCTGGGTCCTGGCACTGGGCCCCCAGAGCAAACGATAGACGGGACCGGAGTTGCAAGGATTAAGCAATCATCTCGCCGGCCCCATGCAGGATTTATTTAGTTTCATTTAATATCATTAGCCCTGGAGCTGCGCGCATACACAGGTAATTCCTCGTTAACGAGGACCGGGCATTCTGAGAAGGTGAATGCTGGGCCCGGAGACCGGGATGCCGGATAATGTGCAAAGCTTGTACCAGAGCTCGAGCGACCGAACATGAGCAGCCTCTCCCGTAGAGGCCGGAGGGTAACCTCAGAATTGCCCCCGCCTCGGCGTGTCATAAAGTCAACAAATACACGTGTTTCGACCGGGCCCAGGTGAGGTGCCCACCGGTCTCCTCGTGACAGCGCGGGGAGATGTTATTTCATTAAAAGTTTTGTATCCACTAATGCTTTAGAAAAATACTTGCGGAAAAGTACAAATTCGAAGGACGTCGTTACTCACTTCTGTCCTTCCAGGAAATTTTATTAACCTAGATGTACGATGGGACAGGGGATGAAAGCGAGCAGGGTGTAAGCTTCATCAGCCCTGGACCAACTTGAAGACTATTCCGGGAATGATAAGAACAGCAGATCCAGCGGTCACCGATTCCGGGTCGCAGGAATCATTTCACATGGGATGCTATTGTTTTTCGGTAGCAATTATTTTAGGTTTGGAAGGTTTGCTGTTTGGTCACGTTTTAATGCCTTGGAACGGATGCACACAGTAACGACGCAACTCGGAAGGGGTTCATGTCATGAGGATGTCTAGGAATGTTTTATGGGGACAATCCCTTCCACCCCTCGCCGCTCCCTTGTACAAGTGGTTTTTGCGGTGTCCCGATACAATGGAACAGGAAATATTTTTGAATAGAACATTTTCTTGCATGTCGCACGAGGTGAGTGGGGAAATACGCTTAACCAAGTCATTTTACAGAAATGCTTTTCGCAAGAGGCTAATTCTAGGAAAAATGAATGAATGGAAACAACGATAAAAATTATAAGCAGAAATAACATAATTTTCCGCAATTTCTACGTTTGAAATTGAGCTATGAAAAGCATCTTTCGCAAACCACAAACTGCGATGAGCTTGATTTCATAAAAACGTTACGTTAACTAGATATGTTTTCTGGGAAAAATAATTTCGCAATATGACTAAAACGTTTACCTAACAGCATTTCAAAGTTAAAAAATATCATCTTGGTTCGTCTAATAGCTGAATCTGAATCTGAAAGCTCTTATACGATAATAAAATGTAGTTCAGCCGTAAGTGACGAAACGAGACGATTCGGTTTAGCTTTTGTAATGGACCATTAATTAATGTTAAAAAAAATCGAAGGAGAAGTTATCATGGTTCTTCAAATTCACCGGGTGATTTCATGGTGAATCACAAGAGCTAGATAAAAGAAAATTAAGAAATTAAATGCATAGTGTAAGCGTTCGAACATTATCGTCTTCAACCGTAATTCTTTCTCCAGTATCCTATTAGAATGAAACGTTGCCCAAACAGAGGAGGTGAATAATTCCATCTATCAGATTGGATCTGGGATTCGTTGTTAAAGTCGCCCTCTTCTGCGTCAACAACTTGAGATTATTGTGCGCCCTGCTGTGAATCAAATTAGAAAACGTGATAGGATCCGTCACTAAAGCAATCCAAGTCTCACAAATGCGGGGGACGACTTTTCCAGAGACGAGTCGAGCGGTGTGTTATTTAAATTTCCCAGAATTTCAAGTCAATCCGAATTCCTTCTGGCCTAAATAGATTTGCATCGAAATCAGTCGTAATGACCAAGTTCAATTACATCTAGCACTACGGCACTTCATCTTGTTTACCTGCCCTTGGACCAGGAGGCGGCGCAGAGTACACATAGATCGATGCTCCAAATTGAATATTCTAGATATCCTCCTCCCTAGGAGCAACTTCGTAAATTATTCCCCCGTATTAGCCAAAGTCTCAGGTGCTGCTTATTCTTAAGACAGATTCGCCCAGAGCGGTCTTGTCTGTCCTCTGTTTTTTTCACAACTTTTGAGGAATAAAAAATACAAGAATATAAAAAAAAAATGTAAAAATAACAAAGTTACGAATTTAATGGTCCGCATGCCCGGGGCCAGCAATTTACATAGAACAAATTGCGTTAAGGGGCCAGGTTCGGGTGCTTCTATCTAAATTTAATCTTAGTCGCCTATGGGCATCAATCCAGAGGTAAGCGTACTCTCGTTTATCTCCAAAATCGTTAAGCAAATCTCGTTCTTATTAGGAGGCAAACAGCCTCAAGAATCTGTGCCGGCGCTCCACCCAAATGGTGGAATATATAAAAAGAGGTCTGTTCGACGTTGAAGTCTTCACAGCGGTACACCTACAATAAAAGCGGATTCCCTGAAAAGCATCGTTTTCATTAACATGCTGAAGCTTATCGAACCTCTTATCCAGGAATTCCAAATCGAGTTGGGGCTGCGTGTGCGTTAACGCTGCCCAGATTTTTGTGTAGAAAACCCAGAAAATCTGCCTGAATCAGCTTCCCCATTAGTCGAGGAATTCCGCTGAAGTCGGCTGTTAAGTCGCTGGACCACTTCGACCATTTCTTGCGGTCGATATGCGAAGAGTTGGCTCGTAAAAACATGCAGGTAAAATCGGAGCCAGGCTAAAGATATTCAGAATTTAAAGATATTTCCACAGCAACAGAACATCAAAATGGCGACAAGCAGATTGTAATTCGCATGTAAAACGCGAGACCGGAGCTCCGGAGGAGGCTCCTCTTCTCCATTCTGAGCCCCAATGTACAGATCTTGTGGCCGGAGCCCTCGTACAGCTCTTCGCTGCTTTTGGGATCGTCGGGCAGGTCTCCTTGGGCTTCTTGTGGCCTCTTTGTTTTCGTCTAGATCTGGATGTTGTAGCGCGCTATTTTGTGCCACGTCTTGTCTTTTTGCCCGGGCAGAGAACTCGTTTGCCTCCCGGTATTTATTGAAACGTACGCATTTTTTTCCATTATTGCTATTTGTTTACCTATACCCGAAGATGAAGGGCCCAGGACGAGGGCACAAAGACGAGCGTTCTGCCATCCAGCCACTGGGACTGAGATAGAATTGTGGTACGCACCGCATCATGTCCCGGGACCTTTCGCTCCCACGAAGGGAAAAACGCTGATGAATGCCATTGAATTTATTTATCCAGCCTAAGGGATAAGAGAAGGTTTAGAACTGATATTTAAATGCATCTCAGGGAGCTCCTGGAGGACGGAGCAGAATTTTATACAATCCCAGCGTACGGTGGTATGGGCTCCCATCTGTCTAGAGAATTCCAGGGCTGCGGGTCCGGCCCGCGCCGCCCAGTCTGCCTTTTCATCGCAGGGCTCCAAATACAATCGCACACATTACTGGGAGCATAAAAGTCCGGAAACTTATAGAATTGCCGGTGCTCCTTGAACCCATCGCACATATAACAGGGACCAGGGACCAGGGACCGGGAGCAGCTCGACGGCAGCTCGAATGAATAAAAAGGCAGCAAGGAAATCGTTCATGACGGCCCCAAGTAACTGCTGAATATACTTGGGGGTCTTCCTACACGTTGGAGGACTTACTGGCTCCCTCCCACCCCGGGCCCCGTGGAGCACCCGTTCCGGGACGATCAGCCCCTGACGTACATTGAGGGACTCAACAGCTCTTTTGCCACATGATTTATTCAGGTGGGTTGAATTCAAGGCACACATCAATAAATTTTATCTGATCGCCGATAATGTGCTTAATCGTCAAATAGTTGTGCCCCGGCTCTCATTCTGTCTCCGGAGCGCCCCAGAAATTTTCGGCATTTCACTCTGGTCCCAAGCTAGTTATTATGTCCGTTTGCGCCTTTTTGCGTCGACATTCAGAACATCCCCTCAGTGTCGTCGACGTCGCTATCCCCGGGATGACAGCAGTTGTCCTTTCGAGGGAATTAGATTTGTTTTGGGAGAAAATTGATGGCTCATAATTTTACGGGGAAATTTAATGACTGAGATTCTTGGCGTGGCCATTTCTATCGGGCACACTTCCGGAATATTAATGAGCCCCAAAATTTGCCCCTGGGTGCAACTTGGCTAGATCCACATGCTGAGAATGTAACATTTTAAATTACCCATTTAAATTATTTTGGCCGATTTTCGACCATATCCTGAACCGACCACGCCTCACTTTCAGTTTAGATGATGAATGTAGAAATGATTCAATGAGGTTAAAAGTGTTTTAATTATAATTTAATTTAATTCAGATAGATCCGGCGGTTCATCTATAAATAAAATTATATCAGGATTGATAAAACGAATCACATTAATTTCTTTAATATTTAACGCATCCATAAAACCATTGAAAACGTGTGGTATTTAGTTTCTACTATGCAATCACCCAAATTCATCTAACCAGATACTTTTTTAACAGATTGAACCTTTTTATTCCTTGAATTACAAGTCAACAACAAAAAGTTTCAGTCTATTATTTAATCAAACATCGAAAAGTAATCAAAAACTCCATTTACAATTAATAAATATTCAAAAATATTCATTTTTGAACCTTTGAGAATTTCCTTAAAATTTGAAATATCGTTCTGGTAGCTACAAAAGCAAACTTTATTAGGTAAAACTATTTTTTTCTTTCATTAGTTAGGTATAAGAAATCAAAATCAGACGTACAGAACCCAGACTCAGAATTCGGGTTGACTTGTGTTATTGGTCAAAATTGGAAATAGGATAGGTTTGTATCAAAAATTGATAACAATAAAAATACGTTTAGCTTGATTTCACTAAAGTAAGAACTTATCTTTCTTTGTTTTCTTTCGACTGACTAGAACATTTTAAATTAAAATTCTTTCCTTATAAATAAAAAAAGAATAGTCTGTAATTTAAAAAGCACATGTACGAAAACATAAATTTTATGGGTTGTAATAAAAATTATTTTTCTTTAGAAGAAACGTGTATAAAAATTATTCATTTGTTAAATTCGACTTAAGATCTAAGTGTCTATTAAATGCTAGTCCTTGAAAAATATACATAAAATTAAAGTAGAAAATTGATAAATAATTTATTTTTGTAATTTCAACAGTCTAAACGTATTTTTTTGTTCTAAAACGGCATTTATCAAATATAAAAGTAGAAATTAAGCTTACTTAAAATTGTAAATATTCGAAATAGTGTTATCTGAAATTGAAGCGACGGTTATATTAGGTACGTTTGTTAGTTTTTATACTATTGATATGTCTAAGAATAGTTAGCCTTAAAAATGAGCTTTAAAAAGCTGCTGAAATAAAATCCAATCATGAATGGATGATGTAGTCAAAGACTCCAGTAATTAAAAACTCTAAAAGGTTTTCCTACCTGCGTGGGTTATACTGCGAGACACTCCCGTGAATCATGTTCGAAAAGAGAGGAGCATTTCGATTTATAATTCCTTTCTTTCATCATAAACGAAACAGACGAACAGATGAATCCTATTTTTCTGTTTTTTTCTTGTTTTTTTCTTTTTTTTTGGTGCACCAGGATGATCAAAGCGATGCAGCAGGGATCGTATGTGGAGCTGTCCTTGCACAAACGACAGAGTCCCTGAATGCAACTATAAACTGAAAACAATTTGCACCGTCCCAATCCTCCCAATTCCCTGTTCATCCATCTTGAGCCCTGCGCCAGAGCCTTTGTCGGGATTGCGTCCTCAGGTAATTCTGTAATCCTTCCCCTGCCGCACCGCCGCCCAAAACGATTTTTGTTCTCTTCCTTTTTCCATGTCACGTTTTAATTTATCAAAGAAGCCATCGAGTCCACAGAAAGCAAACAGAAACTCGAAGGAGGGTGTATTTACCTGGAGCGTCAACAAAACAGGCAGGAAAAAATCCCATCCAAAAAACAGTTTGGTCAGCAGCAGCAGCAGGATCAGGAGATAGATACTACTTTCCCGGTACCAGATTTCTCGGCCCGCATAAATCACTTCGAAATAAATCTAAGCTGGGATTCATCTGAACGGAACCCCAACAGGTTCGACTGCGGTGCTACGCCTCAATTTGGTGCAGTGCTGGATGCAATGGGAAGCGACGAATGAGTCCGCCTCGGCATTCTTTTATATTTTGGGAAAAGTGGGATTGGGGCTTCGACCGGAAGCACGTTTGTCTGTTTGTTCTGCTTGCGCCCGGAGTGGCGGTTTTATAATTTAAATTTTCGTATACCTGGAGAAATTAAAACCAGGACAATTTGTACGGGAATCAGGGAATATTCTTTTACTTTCAAGGTTTTTACGGGAACAGATAGAGCCAGTGACCTTTAACTGTCCCCGGGAATGATCCCGGCGTCGTAGACGGAGGCCCCTTCTTGCTTATTTTATTTCGTATTTGAATTTCATTTACATTGTGTTGTGAAATCAACAGCTTTTTCATGCTCTCCCGAATCCTGGGAAGGGCCCCGTGCTCACTGACTCGTCCCGGGACCAGAGAAAGGGGCTTCGGTGGGTCTGCAGTCGAGCGACCTCTTCACAGGAGCGTTATGCCACTTCAAGTTCCACTCGGTGTTTTCCCTTTTTTTTCGGGGGGCTCTTTTCATACCGAAAAGAAAAGGACTATAAACACTTGGTGTGTTCTAGTTGAATGGGTCCACTCCGCTCCTTCGCCCCGCCGAGGAAGCAGCTTATCGCGGAACATTTTCTCTACAAATGTGCGGGCTTTGTTACCGCTGTACGTGAAGCGGATATATGCAACTTGAACACTTGTGGCAAACTGCAACTCGGTCATATCCAGAGCAATTAGGAAGAAACAGGAACAAGTGGTTCACCAGGAATTTAACTTTTCAAGAATTTTATTTATGTCACAGTGTGCTCGCCCATTCCCTTGCCCCCTTTCACTTTCCAGCAATTTGCGAACTAGGAGCAGTAGTTGTACATGCTTCTCGGACTACATCGCGGAGGGGCCCATGTGTGCCTCGGCTTCTCACCGAGGAGCTCCGACGAGGACATTATATAGCTTTGTTTACCATTTTAAATGGTTGCACTGCGCCCGGGGGCTGAAATTAAGTTTTTGCCCTCGTTTTCCTTGCCATGTCAAACAAAACACGAAAAAAGAAATACAAATGAAAAACATATACAAGTCGTAAATGAGGTATGTCTAGCAAAAGGGCTACACCCATTACGGCATTTAGCCGCTCTTGTCCCGATCCTGGGTGCCGGGCCCCGCGAGCTCTCCGAGTAACTCACAAGCCATTAAAACCCATTCAGAAGCGCCAGAAACCTCCCGACTTATGTGGGACGTGGTAAAACCAGAACAATTTATTGTGACGAGATTTAATAACCATAAAAATAGTATTGTCCCACGGCGGGCGGCAGTTGTAGCCCCTTTTGTTGGGGTGCTAGGGTGGAGCCCTTGATGGGCAGGAGTGTGGTTTTTCAAGCTACCCATTGCACTGGAGGGGAAGTATGCAAAAACGCTCAAATACGCCCGTATTCTGCCGGCTCTGTGATGTGTTTCCAGTTTTCATCGGGACGCCTTTTTGCCGCCTCCCTTATTATTCCCCGGAATAGACAAGCGCACCTGGATCGTTAGCCCGGAATCTGATTATGAATTGCCACAAACTTGAGCTAGGCAGTGAGCAGGAGCTCCCGGCTCCCAGGGAGCAGAGGAAACTCTGTTGACTCGGGGGGCTATTGCGGTGGCCTGAGTCTCGGACACACGACAGAGGGCCCGAAAACTATTAGCATTAAATTCAAATATGTGCCCTAATGGGGACGGGGGAGCCTCATGTCATTCCCTTTATTAGAGTTAACGCCATTCGCTTTTTTCGGTCCGGGACAGGAACATCCGAGTTGCTAGTTTGGATAATGAGAGGGAAACAACTTAATTACGATGCCCGGGTGATGTTTACGGGCATTTCGGGCCACTAAATTGGTATAATTCGGCCCGCGGCCCGGGAGCACCGACTCGGTTGGGTCGAGCGGGACTCTCTGAAGGTCTTTGTATGTTACAAAAAGTTGCTTTGAAACGTTCCCCAGGCACCTCGTGGCTGAATATCTTATTACCTGATTTTTCCCAGAGTAATTGTTGCTTTCTCCCCGGTGCTTAGGCCCCTTTTCATCGGTGTCGCACGGAGCCCTCTTTTAACGTGAATCGATAAATTGCATAATGGAATTGTTTTGTGTGGCGGGCAGAATTGTTCTCAAGTCGATTTCCTAGAAAAAGGGAGCTCAGATTATCAGATATTGTGGTTTGGGTGGGATAAAGTGGTGCCTTTTTTGGCTCGTAATAGCCACACAAAGCATTAAATTGTATAGATTCTATGGAATTTCTCTCCAAATTCCTTACAATTTTCCATTCAATTAAGCGAAATAGGTTGGGAAATTAATGAAAAGATATTTTCCTTTCTCAAACACTTATATAAGATGATTATAAGAAATGGTCTACTTTAAAATCTAATAACTTTTGAACTGTTCATTAAATGTACATAAAAAGCATCCTCAGTTCAATGTGTGCAAATTGAAAATTAAATTTGATTTTAAAGTTATAAAACATTTTTAACACTAGAACTACCGACGCGCAAGCCTATAATTTTAACAACTTCTTCACCTTGGATTTTATTACGCTTTCAAATTTTAATAAATTATTATAAATGGAAAAAGGTTTTTCAATATGTGGTAATTCTCAATTCTATTCAACTTTGGCATAAATCAGAAGAGAATTAGAAAAATATACAATTAAATGAAGGAAAGAATTGAGTACCAGTCAAATTGACTAGTTTTGGTAGTTCTAGTGTTAAGTCTATCATAATGTCTCATAAAAATATATGCGAAATATAAAATAGACGTTTCCATCAAGTAAGACAGTCGAATATAAAAGAAACTTTTCCACTTTCAAACGATGATTATAAATCTCTTTTAAATTGTGTGTCGTCTCATTTCAAAGTTAATTCTTTAAGAACTTTAAGAACGCCATATTCCGTCACATCTACTTTACATTTACTTACCATTCCTCCCTAAAATCCAAAACATAATCGTAACAAGATGGTTTTACAAATTATAACGCCAAGGAAGGGTGTATTTAAAGGTGAAAATCTTCCGGCGACAGTAAACAGAATATGAAAATGGTCAAAAACATATTTTTCCCTACCGTTCGCCGTTTTCGCAATGTCGCGGTCTTTGGCGCCAGGGCCGTGCTCCAAAACCCATTTTATCGGGATTCGTTGTGGCATTCTGGCAGCGTACTTAGGGAAAGCGGGAACCTTGTTTTAATTTTCTTAAAACTCTAATTAAAATTCCAGCTGCAAAGCCCTCTGAATCAACATTCTATTCAAAGGCGACGCAAATATGAACTCCATCGCCAGACTTGAGCCGGGCGAATTAGGAAATGAAATGAATAAATAGGACAAAGTCCTCTAGCCCCGGCTCTGGCTGGTGTCGTAGTATGGCCCCGGGACTGCGGGATGCGGGCTGCTGGGACATGTAGCAACAGACGCCCCCTCCGCACCGAGGGGCTCAAAGTAATCCTTTCACGGGGACTCCATTCATCCTCGGGAGCTGTTTATTAGCCCTCGCTTGATAGTGGAGCGTATGCAAGACGTTTGCGTCTTACGTAACGCAAGATGAAGGTGCTGCGTCGATGTTTCTTTGGCGCTATTCAAATTATCGAGAATTAAATGGTGCTCCGTTCTCCCCCGCGCCTCATGCACTAGATGGCACTACCCTCGGCATATTTGCAAACATAAACCAGGGTAATGCCAGCTGTAAACACTTAAGGGATGTACTGCCCTGTGCTAATGGGGTGCGTGGGAGTCCCAGCCCGGCCATAGCAGCCGAACAATAACCGAAATGGGCCGCAAAAGTGTTCCGAGTAGATTTTTGTGTATTTGTCAGCTAAAATATTTAAATGATATGCCGAGCCGGGGCCCTGTTTACTTAATGCCAAATTGATTTGCATTTATTGGGGTTCTGCGGCTATACCGCCGCCTCCACCGCAATTTCCAGGGTTCTTATCCCGGTGGTGTGGGACACTACTCAAAGCCATGCGCCCGGGTTGTGGTATGAAGAAAAAAGCAACGAAAGAATAATAAAAACCCGCCCAATTCCCAGAGAATGGAGCAAATCCTTTTTCGGCGTGATATACCTAGTGGGAGTCCAAAGTTGAGATCTGATTAAAATTCATCTTTCGTTTTAGACAAGTTAATTTGTTTTCTCCTTTTGATCCCTCGCTAGAATTCAGGTTTCGAAAAATCCCTGGAAATTATATGTATACATTTATTTATTTATTTTTTTTTGCGAGTCTCTCGATTGGACTGATTGCAATCTGCTGCTTTGACGGAACGAGGACGTGCGGAAGAAAGTAAATCGCCTCTGAGATGACATCAACACGACAAATTTATGGGAAAATAAACCTTTTAAGGAAATTGGAGAAAAAAATGTAAAACAAGACAGCAATGGGAGAGGGGGATGGACTAATAGCGGCCCTGTAAAGTACCCTCGGCAAATGTTCGAATCGGTCGGTGTCCTCAACCAATCGAATGGAGCACCCTAAAAGGCTTAGGGAATTTTTGTTGAGATTGCACGAAAAACTTCGACATTTTTCTTGTCGTTTTCTTAGTTCATTTCTGCCGGACGGAAAAGGGCTGGTCTCCCCTTCGGTGCGAAGAATTTGGGAACGGAGAGACTCTTAAGCCTCCAAGGAAACTTTAGAAAGGCTCCTTTTCTTGCTTTCACTTGTTTACTATCACTTCGTTCCGTACTGCAGTTGGAAGTTAAGAAAAGTTTCTGCAGAGAGTCGTCGAGAAAAAAATTTCCTTTATTTATTTTTTTTTGTCATTTTTCACTCTGGCCGAGTTGCTTCTGCTTATTCTGCGTGAAAATCTTTCAAAGACAATTTTAAAAATAATTAGCAAAATGCGCTAGTTTCCCGCGAGAAAAATAGTCAACGGAAAAATGGAACGCTTCTGCTGGTGAGGTATTTTAAAAGGGGGAAAATGAAAGGGTTGTGATAATAACATGATCCACTTACCGGAAAAGAAATTGAAAAATTGTTTTATTAATCCTATACGGCTTGCTTATAATTTCGTAAAAGAATACGGACCCTTTGACAAGGAGTCTGGACATGATAAGGTATCATCTTGATGAGGGGTATCTTGTTTTCAATAGAAGAAGTTGACGGTAGAAGGAATTGAGAAGGAAAATAATGACTCTTCGAAACTATTTGAAAAATTTTAGTATATGTGTCTCATTTATCATTTTTATCTTATATATCTTCTTTGTGTTAAGATAACTACACAACATTCATCTACTTAATCAGTTAGTTGCCATGACTTCTCTGAAAAAACAATCTGTTGTGCGACACATGACTTAAGCGAAGAAGAGTAAACCTCTCCAATACAAAGTACGTTGTGTCTGTTAGAATAAGGAATTAACTTGTAAAGACAAAAAAATTGTTGTGTTCACAATGCGTAGATTACCCAGGTACCCCCATCAGACTAAGTAACAATATTGCAGTCCGATATTTATTTAAATGAATCTTTCTCCAGGTGATAAAATGTAAACAAAAATGTCCAGGGAAATAAGGAACTGTGTACAGCATCCTTGCATTTTTTATTACCCGTCGTCCCATTTATTTACTGTGGCTAAAACAATACATAAAACCGTAATGGCTTCAGTGATGACTACGTAAAGATACATTTACAAAGGGGCTTCTGGTAACACAGTTGTTAGGATGGTGGACTACTATCCTAGAGACTGTGGGTGCAAATCCTACATATTAAAATGGTCTCCTGTGCTATATGTTAACATAATGGGCCAAAAAATGGTTTAAAAAACAAAAATTATTTAGTTTTTCCATTATACATAATAATATACTCCTGGCCAAAAAAATCCGAGCAAATAAAATTTTAAATTTTTTACAACATGTTTTCGTCAGATAGTGCTAATGTTCTTACGAATAATTCTTAATTGTTATGTCCTTAAGATAAATCAGGTAAATTTAGTTTTAAATTTTTGTAATTCCCCTACCTGACCTCCTACCTGAGTAATAAAACAATCTGTAAAATATAGCTCATCAACCTTTTGTATTTTTTTGAAAATCCATTAAAAAGCAATAAAATTAACAAAGGAACTAATAAAACTAGTGATTAGGATTAAAATTATTATTAATTACTCTCTTTTAGAGTAGTAAACTAATATATTACATCATTAGATTTTATAATAGTAATACAATCTTGCAATACAATCCTTAGTATCGCGTAGCACTGCCTTTTGCTTTTATGATCTCGGAAATTAGTCGAGGCAGTGAATCATAAAGGGCTGACAGTAAATCCTGGTCGACGTAATTGTTGAACACCTCCTCGATTACAATTTTATGTTCAGCTATTGCTTGTGGCTTATTGTACGTAATTTTATTCATCATTATCGCCCAAACATTTTTAATCACATTCAAATCGGAGCTGCCCAAGGAAGTAACTTTATACCCAAAGTCTCTTTTGCAAAAATCAGTTATCTATATAGAATGAATATTAAAATTAGTCATTATAATCATAATGTTATTAAAAACGTACCATTTTTGCTCGATAACAACTAGTAGAATCATCTTGACAAAACTGGTTCTTCACCATTTTCAAATAATTCTTCTATTGTTGGTAGAACGCCCTCGTTGATTATTTCTTTATATTTTGGAGCATTCACTGTTCCTTCAAGAATAACAATTCGACCCACAACGTAAGCGGTGATGCACCCACATATCATAACGTAGGGAGAAAATTTCACAGTATGAGTGATGTACTTCCCCAGATCTGCGATGAAAAAACTGCCTCTTGCTTAGTCCTATTAGGTTGAATTTGGATTCATTTGAAAAGACGACACTTCTCCAATCAGCAGCCGTAAAATTTCCATACTGTTTCGCCCAATCCACCCGTTTTCTTCTCATTCCTGGCAATAAATTCATCTTCGGTGAGCCTCCTGCGTATCGTCCTGCTTGATACTATTGTCCCTGTTTCTACCACAAAGTCCCTTCTCAGTTGGGATGAATTCGAGAAACGATTCCTTAAACTTAATCGCTCCAATAACCGATTTTCTCTTTGAATGGTTTTTTGTTTCCTACCACTTCTTTTTTTCGGAATTATTCCTCAGTTTCTCGAAATTTTTTCAAACAACACCTCACGAATGATTTGTTACACTTTATCAGTTTAGCTATGTCAACATTTGATAATCTTGCGTTCGAAAAACGTAATATTTAAACTTTCTGTCGTTCACTCAAAACCATGTTTAAAATTTGTATTTCGTTTGTAAGATGTAACACTTTCAATTGCCTGAGCACAACAAATATCACTTGAAAAAGTGACACCCTTATATTTTCTTAGAGGTAGAAAGTGTAATAATTACCTTAATTGTTTTACAATGCTTCATCATTACCCATTTAAGAAAGTTGCTCTCATTCCTATTTTTATTTATTCCTCTAATTTTGGCATGACCTCAAAATGTTCCATACATCTAGGTGTTTACGAATACATTTTAGTTTTTATTGAAATCGTAATTTAATCCATTCGAAATGGCACATTTTTTTGGAGACCATCCCAGCAGCCGAAATTTTCTTTTGCTTTATATTGATCACTTTGGTTTTGGGACTAAATTGCCTTTTTATTTTAATACGTTTAACCCGGCGCACTTTTTCGAGGTCTCTATGATCACCGTGCACGAGATGATAACTTGTTTATTCTTCTGGCAGTGCTTGTTTACGTTATAATATATATGTGAATTACCGGTGGTCCACGCCACCAGACGGAGCAAACTAGATGTGAACCACCGGTGGTTCACGTCGCCAAATGAATGCAATGTCTGTGAACCACCGGTTGGTCTACGCCGCATTGAACGTGTTAAACCAGTCTTATTTCGACGGGTGTTTTTTTATATTTATTAATAATTAATTGCAATTCACACATAGTGTGAAATCCGTCTAGAATGAGTTAAATGACCAATGTTCACTACTCTTCACGTAGGAGGAATATACAAAATATTATCATTTTATCAGGAGGAGTATACTCGTCCATGATAGTTAACTAGTTAATTATATAAATGAAAAAATAATTTTTAAATAGTTAGACCTAATTTATTATTAAAAAACAATTTTCTAATGTACTGACTGCTACGTGCATTTATAAGGAAATTTCCATCAGGCTACGCGTGTTGCTATTGTGGTATAGCAATGCCAAACACTCTTCTAAGATTGAAACTTATCGTAGTAGAATAACAAAATGCTTATAAATATTCGTAAAATTCAATACGTAAAGCAAACAATCTAATTTTTGTTATTTTTATATCGTATTTTGTACTGTCAGTCACCACCGGTGACTGACACGGCTTGAACGGAAAGTTTAGTATCAATCATCGGTGACTTACGTGGCATTCAACGTGTTAAATCTAATTCTTTTGGCATCAGTTTGAGTGGATAGATTCAAAAATTAATTTATTATTTTTGTATTGGAATATTTTTAAGTTTTTATTCGGGATATATGACTATTTCTAACAATTTTCAGACTGTATACAATTCAGCAATTGGTTTTGTTAAACTGAATTGAATCTGCAGAAACAGCTTTCTTGAAAATATTTCATATATCAGAATTCATTCTCGCAAAGAAAGAAGACGAATTGTTACTTACCTACGTAAAATAGCAACTAAATTCTATAAATGTTTAAAGCTTACGTGTATTTTATTTCTTAGAATCGTTACAACTTTTCAACAACTGTTTTAGAAAAGAAACGCTCAGAGGTAATATTCATCAAAGTGACTCATTAATTTTCGCTCAAAGCGTCACTACTAAACAGATTAACGAAGAAGGGGTCCCACTTGGAAATTCCAGAGCATATCACGCTGATTTCCGATTAAGTGCAATTACCTACCTTCCAATTAATTTAACCAATGGATTCTGCACGCCAATAAGCTAACGAAGGTTCGCGAATACAACAACAACAAAAAAATCAAAAGCTCGTGGCAATAACAAAAGACCTTCTCGAAACAGCTAAGATTTCTCTGAAAACAAGGCATAAAAGAGACCTTTCTGCTATTCGAAATTGCGCAGTCATTTTTGCTAGACTAAACGCAACACTGTCGACAGCATTTTTGACCCTGGCCACTATGCAGGGAAATTACTTAACAAGAGAAAAAAGCGAAAAAATAGAAAAGAAATCGCACGCCCACAATTAATTCGTCGGTTGTCGCCATCACCACTGAAGCATTTTAGAAATTTCGAAATTTATTTAAAGTTAAATCACAGCAGCGAAGTTAAGTGTTAGTCACGGGCATTTTTTCTCGTTCCTTTGGGTGATTCTATTCGTAGGATTAAATGAAATCGGATTTTGTTGCTGCTGGAGAACCCTGATAACGTTGAATAGTTGCAACGAACATTTAAAAAAAATGAAATTCCAAATAGCAAACCTGCAATAACAAAAAACCTAGAGTAATTTCAGGTGAATTGATTTACCCATGTCATTCATTCTTTGACGATGGCATTTCAATTTTCTTGCCGTGTTCCATAAATTTTTGAATTCGGGCACGACATTCAATTCAGCGGGGATGCCGTACCATCAAATCATTCTAGGAAGGCATTCTAGCCCTACGCTCGGATAAAACCATTGCTTCCGCGTAAGTGAATCTGTGATGTTATAAAAAAGCGCTACAGATAATGCGATCCTGAGCTGTTAGAATTGGCGATTTTCATCCGGATTCGGATTACCCGCTGAAATTTACAGTCATCGACAAAAGGGAAGATTATGGAGCACCGGATGGTGGCCCCAAACCATTTTGCAAAGCACGCAAAATGGCAATATTTCGAAATTAAATAGACGGTTATTTGTTTAGGATGAAGGCGATGAAGATGGGTCCTCTCTGGCTAGCACACCCTGTGTTATCTTAACGAGTGAATTTTGTATAGATCCGCTCTCAAAGGGCTTGCAGGGTATAATCTGAAATATTAAGCCATTGAGCCCGGTTCTGGGATTTGATGCACTGCGCTGCATAGAACAAGCCTTTCAAACCTTCGTAACTAAACAAAGGTGGCTCCTCCGCCGGCATTTGAGGATGACTAACTTATGCTAGCCAACCAACGTAATGGACCTAAACTGCAGCTAAACAACCGGGCGCCCCCTTTGTTAGAGGCGATACCCACCCTGTCAACAGTCGCTTGGGAATTTTCAAGAAAAGTTTTGCAGTAAAATTCACTCTAGGAGGCTAGGGTATACATTACTGAGTAGTTCATCCCAGCCGGATACACATGTAAAATTTCAACTTCCGGCCCCATTCCGGACTCTCTCGGTCGTAAACGTTTATTTTCAGGTTTCACCGAGGCACCTTAGTCTAGGTACCTCCGAAAGACGACTTGAAATGAAGCACTGCGGGGCTCGAGGTGGTTAATTTTATGTGCACATATATTCATAACTTATTCATCCGTGGCGATTCCGTTAGCTCTATATTGCGAAATTTAATTAACATCTTGGCCTAGCCAAAATACATGGATAAATTGGCGCTCAGGACCTAGCTATGCGTGTTACAGTCCAGTTTATTTACATTCGGTTTTTATTTCAATGGATAATTGACGATTGCTGAAATTATTTCGGCCTGTTTAATTTGATTGTAATTAATAACCCTAACCCCGCCCGGCTGTATAACATGAGTTGAAAGAAACAATTGATAATAATTATAAATTTCGAAAAATAAATATTTACAATGCACAGATATTTTCTGCTCGCTTCGTGGGGTTGTATTAATGAAAGGGAGTACAAAAACAAAACAAAAAAATAAATAAATGTTTTCCAATTTCAGTACAGTTAACAAATATCACCTGATTTAAAGGTGGCAAATAGCTGGCATAAAAGAGCATCCGACCGGCAAACGGATTTAATATTTACATACCGACTGAAAATTTGCATCAGCGATTAATTTAAAATGTAATTTTCGAAGACTTACCTTTCATTTACAGGCAGTGGCGGTAACAGGAATGGTTTCGGATGAAAGGAGGATCCACAATAATGTTTTAATATCAATTGGTATACTCTTTAACTTTGTTTTTGGGTTAATTTAAATTAACTAACGACCTCCAGCTTTGCTTATTTCATTATATTAATTATGCAATTTTTACGCAGTTTCGATGTTATTTTTCACGCGAAAAGTAATCAGACATAATTTCATTTCGGGTTTAAGTATTATATCAGGAAAACACGAAATTTCAATATTACCAAATAACTTTATTTTTCAATATATGGAAAAATAAATAAACCGTATTAAGAAGTAGCATTTTACTAATGTATCTCCTCTTAATTCCAATTAATTTTTGTTTATATAGACATTTTTTATAAAATAACGGTGCACAGGGTTTTTTTGGGTCGCTTATTATATACAGTGGTACGTAAAAGCTTAGGACCACCAATGAATTTAGAGTAAACCTATATTTCTAAATCCATTTATTCAAATGTTCCTTAAAATGGATCTAAATATCATCATTATAATAAAAATGGGTATTTTTGAATTCATAAAAAACAATTTCATTCGTTTCTAAGTTATAAACAATATCAGGAATGGACAATTTCTCAATTTAGTACCTACGTAAAAACATCGGACAAAAAATACTTTGTTTTAAACCTCATACTACCTTACAATTTTATATGCGCCAACCTTGAAAAATATGCCATTTGAAAGACATTTATTATAATAAATATATTTTTTATAATCTAATAAACAAATTTATTTTATTAAAATTGCATCGGTTATAATTGTTTTGAAAATAAAAACCCGATATATCGGTGCTAAGGTAATAAAAGGCTTAAGATATTAAATTAACCTTTAAAATAACTTCCTTTAGCTGAAAAGAAAGTAACAATTCGCAATTTTGCGAGGGAAAGATTCAAAAAGTTGTTTAAGCATTTCATTTGGTAAAGCTCTCCGTTCTTAAGGTAGCAGATTCTTCAATTCTTCTACTGTCGTTTCTTTAAAACTTTGTCCAGAACCTTCCGAACATTCTCAATTATATTCACATTTGGACTGCAAGCTGGCCACGGTACAATCTTTATGTTGTGGTCATTAAACCAATTTAAAGTGCTCGCAGCAGCATGAGGGCGGGCATTATCCTGTTAGAATATAGTTCGCCTTAAGGTTGTGTTCCATCGCCTAAATGGAATAAGTTTATTGTTTAGGATGTCCACATATCTCTATTGATTTACAGATGCTGTAATCAATTTCAAATCAGTATACCCATACCAACATATTCCGTCCATTACTGTGGTCTAACTACCACCACATTTCTGAGAACTCACGCCAGAAGGAAGGAACTGTTCATTTGGTAGGCGGTGAACTGTTTGGCGTAAGTTTGAAAGAGAAGAACTTTCTTCCAATCGTCAACCGTCTAAATTCGTCGATCACTGTACAATTCTAATTTTGCTTTTGCATAACTCCACGAAGGCATTTTTTTGGTTTTGTCGCAGTTTTTTTCCTTGTTTTCCTCGCCCAATATTCTTCGAATGTGTCCCGATGAAGTCTCAATGCCACTAACTGCCACTTTTAGCAGTACTCGCGCTCCGATTTTTTGTTTAGTTATCTTAAGACGGGGTCCTCTGATAGTTCAGTTGTTAGCGCGCTGTCCTACCGTCCCAGAAGCTGTGGGTTCGAATCCCACGAATAACCATGGTCTCCTGCGCTACGTGGTAACACAATGGGCCAAATTTGGCCTAAGTGTGCCTTTCTAGGCAGCCACAGTAACCTAAAACCTAACCTATCTTAAGACTTCTTTTTATCCTAGGGGTTACCTTTTCGTTTAGCTCCTACGGCTTTTTGTGTGCAACGGTCCCAGTTTTCCAATGTTTTTGTATATCGTGAAGTGCACAGCTCTTAACGCAATCAGGTCGCATATTTGCCTTTCGGTTTTGCCTGCTTTGTGTAGTCACCTAATCTAATTGTTAACGTCATTTGTCTAACCCTCCTCATATAATTTTCCGAAATCAACAGATTTTTTGTACTATTTTAACATATGTAGGAAAAGACACTAATAAACTTTGCAACTGCTTCTTCTATGGCAATGTACTACTTGTAATTAAAATATTTACAATGTTTCCGAGAACTGAGACCGTTTTCGAATTCACATGCACTTGGAGTTCGAAATCATCCATAGTTTGCCTTGCACTAATAATTTTTTATCTGTTAAAATCGAAGTGTTCTCGTGATTACAGTAAAAATGGATTTCCTTGATATGATGATCGATATTTATAACAATAATTGCCCTTTTCTCACAATTGAAAAGGAATTTATAGCAAATATTATGGCAAGAAAGCAAATTCGCTGATTTTCTAATGACTTAAAAACAAATATTTGGAGAAAAGAGAATATCTGAGGAGGTATTTGTACCATCCACCCATCTTCGGGTATCTTATAGAAGCTTTAGGCATTTAGCTGACTTTTTTGGTACAAAAAGACGAGGTTGAAGTGCAAAATTTCAAACTGCTGCTTTTCTATTTTTGGTTGGGATGTAGATCCAGTTTCAGAGTTGTTTCTGTTCGATGTCTTTCCGAAAAAAATGTAGAGCAATTCAATTCGAACATTTATATTTTTACGCAGGTACTAAACTTAAAAACTTTCCATTTCTGATATTGTTTACAATTTAGAAATTCAAAAATATCTACTTTTATTATAATGATGAATTTTAGTTCCATTTTAAGAACGATATGAACCAATGGCTTTAGAAATCTGAGCTTACTATAAATTCGTCTAAGGTCCTAAACTTTTACGCAGAACTGTATATTAAATTTTAGAAATATAAAGAATTCGTATTTAGGGACTTCCAAAAACCGCAGGCTATTAAATTTGAAACAGAAATGTTGTAATAAAAATGAAAGTTATTGCATTGAAACACGACGTATAATTCTGTGAAAATGGGCAGTAGAGAGGACGTGAAAGTGACACTCTGTATTTGATGGGATTTCATTGAATCTGTTTCAAACAGAAACAACATTTTCACTGAAGCTCTACGCTTTTTTACAATTTCGAAATTAACCGTCCCAAGACATAACTTCAGCTTCCTGAAGTAGCAAGGGAGAGAATGGGGCTCCTAACACCGAAGGGTATGTTTCGCAATTTCTTTGCCCTTTTGCCGGCGGGTGTATTGATCGCACAAATAACGAAATAAATTCCTTATTTTATTTAATTAACTTTTGACATCACCAGCAACAGCAACAAATTGAAAATTTAAATTATCCACCCAAGTCGGCGTACGGGGAAAAAATAAACGAAAGTCATTTACCCAGGCCCAGTGGCGGGTACTTCACTACCCCACTTCCCTCCCAATCTTGGTGCTCGTAAAATTTACGAAAAACAAGAGAACCGCACAATCGATTTCTGCTTGGATAAGGAAGGCACTTTCTTGTCGAAGATTTAGTTGAATGGTATAAGGAGTTCTGCGAAGTTTGGGCGCCCCTCCCCAAAATATTTTCACTCTTAGCGCTCCGTCGCATGTTTTTTTCCCGTGTGGAAAGGAGGCGGCGCGCACGAGCGTGGATTTGCGGGTCCTGTTTTTAGATGCCCCCTCCCCCGGGGGTCGAAAGGTCATTTTTTTGTCAAAAATATGCCACGAAGGGCGGAATGGCGATAACCTCTTTAAATTATATCCCGTACCCCTGACATGTGTCTAATTTGATAAGGAGCTGGTGTCATCTGCCAAGTTATGGCATGGATGTCCACCACGTTCATTCCCTTCCATTTTTTATTGGTATTGTGTTTTTCTTCCTGGAGGACACTTTCGGTTATCCCGACGACCACCGCAGGGACACTCCTCCTTCAGTTAGGGGCTTCGGAACCGTTTTCGGTTCTAATGATTTTTCGAGTTCTGAAGGACCTGGTTCGACGGCACATTTCTTCCTCTGTTCGTGGATGGGGGGGTGTTTATGAGAATGCTTGATTAGGTGACCGCAATTAAGGTGACAGAGTGATTTGTTGCTGTGATCCTATCACACCCTCGTTTATAAGGGCCTTAGTCCGTGGGAGTGGGGGGGAAAGAAATGGAATAAAAAACGCTGAGGAGACCTGACTGAAGAAGTTATGCAAAACAGGGCTCGGGTCAGTGGGATTACGTGAAAAAGGGTCTTGTCATGAAATTATTGCTCCAAGATGTATGAGGGACTGCTATAAACAGGATGGCCCTGTTCTGTGTTTGAAGTTAAGTGTTATGGCTTTGTTTGCGCTGATAAATAAATCACAAGTGGAATATGCTTAATTTGCAGATTTTCCCTTGAATTTTTTATTTTGGTTAAAGTACGTGGCACGTTTTAGAGGTAAGAGGCATATTTTATTTTATTTTATTTAGTGTAAATGAGATTCTTGCTGTATCTTTGCCATAATGCAGGTATTGTTTAACATTTTATTAAGCATTTGAATTCTATTCAGTCAACGTATTTCAACTATTCCATGTATAATCGATTACTTTATTTTTTTTGACTTGCTGAATTTATTTCTGTTTCTTAATATCAAAGTTTATACATTTGCAGTAGTCGGATGGCTCAGTGGGTCAACAGTTTTAGTCAATGCCCCATAAAAAAACTAGTTTAACCCTTTCACTGCCATATGGGTGACACAATAGCTTATTCAGCTATTGTATGTCACCCATATGGCAGTGAAAGTGTTAAGTCATCTGATTACCTTCAATTGCAAGAGTCTGCTTTCAAGACGAACTTTCTCATGGAAGCATACATTTAGTAGAAACGTGTCCTTGATTCAATCTTTACTCCATAAAATACTTCAAATAATTTGTAAGATATTCCTGGAAGTTTATGTTTCATAACCATTTCTAGGACAAAGTTAGATGAACTGATTAAAATCTTTTATGAGAAGAAACTTCCAAGTTGATATTCGATCATTATTTTATGTACTCGAGTAATAATCTCTCTTTATATGGTCTGCTAGTGCATCATACTTTAATGAAAAGGAAAAAACTAACCGCAAGCCAAAAACTATTCTGAAACCATTCATCTTATGGAGGATGAGAAAAATCGTTTTATTCTTACAAAAAACTTTTGCTTCCTTAAATTCAAATGAAAAGAAACCAACGAATGCGACGCGCATTATGCTTGATTGATGATTTTACCTGCTGCGTCCTGGACCATTACGTCTCGACGGTCGTCGGCTCGTGTTCAGAGCAGCAGCAGGTGCACGTCAGTGGATGGGATAAAAACTTGTCCTCGAAACCTCGTAAGACACATTTGCGAAATCACTTGCAACTTTACAAGTTTGTAAATTGTGCCCACCGCAACATCGAGGATTATGTAGGCGTCGCATCGCGTCATAGTGCACCACTATACGATTTATGTTGTCCCCATTAATCTAGAATTACGTAAAAATTATTTGGTGAAGTTTTAAGATCAAAATCCCGTCGAGTGCCATCGGAGAATGGGATTTTGTAGTCTTCGTTGGAACTGGGGACCCCTTTTGGATGAATCATGTACGATCTTCTCTCCGTGCGTTGCCCTGTGAAACAAGCAACAAGCCGGGAAAAGTTTTTCCATTTTGCGTGGGCGTTATTACTTTTACCTGTGTTGGCTGACATCGAGGCGAACGTTAAGCGCGTATAAAACATTTCTTGTGGTTTTATCGCTTCGTGCCGTTAAGTGAGCGCACGTACCACTTCCTTAAGATGAAATTGTCGGGGCTCAAGTTGTTCCCTCCAATAAACAGATCCTTTTGGTCCTGCAGCCTCGAAAATGGAACCTGTAACAGCTTCTCAACATCTGTCGCCGTAGCACCCAAGTCTAATTGCGGATTCGTTTTAGGTGAGAACATCAGTGGTGCAAAGGCGGTACCGATGTAATTACAAGGAGTGAAACATTTAGGAGCTTTCGTGACGAGGTGGAAATAAAACTTTTCTCCAACAAAGTAAGATTACCCCCGCAAACAGGCAATTTCATGGGGCTGGGATAGTCGACAACTTTGAAGAAAATGTTCGATAATCGCGACATCAATCAAGAGGAACCCATCACCTAAAATAGAAAGGACCCGTATAAATGCGAGCATTCAGTAAAATTCCATTATACACTGATTTACAAGTCAAAGTGAACACTTGAAATTTTCGATCAGGTCTCCCCTGTAGCAGAAGGGTAAAGAGGAAAAGGT
The DNA here is from genome assembly GCA_963969385.1 of Philonicus albiceps. NCBI lineage: Eukaryota > Metazoa > Arthropoda > Insecta > Diptera > Asilidae > Philonicus > Philonicus albiceps. Next base: position 20,763,713 of record OZ017775.1, read on the forward strand.
CCCCGCTCACGATGCTATAATAAATTTATGAAAGTTTATCCACCTCAAAAAATGGTATTCATTTGTAACACACTTTGGTCGATATCTGCCCCTCCAGAGTCGCAGCGGCCCGGGCTAAATAGGCCGGGCTCCATGGACTCCCCCTCTAACGCCGGGGCACAATGCAATATGGATACAATTTGTACTTTAACTCTTCAGAACGGCACTTTGAGAATTTTATCTTTTTCCATAAATTTTACAGCCTTCGCTTCCAGGAACCGAAGAAGTAGTCGAGGCAGAAGATTAAGTGAAGGAGGAAGGTATCGCCTGGCCGGGCTGCGGTGCCTGTGCCTCTGGAGCTCCGTATTTATTTGCGCTGGCTTTGCACATTTATAGGATATTTTTGGCTGATGGGAGATATAAAATCAACGGACGGATGGGACGAGAGGAGGGGCTGTGGCATTTTAGAGAACGCTGCGGGGGCCGGGGACAAATTATACAAGATCGCAGCATAAATTAGAAACTTTCCGTACATAACGAAGCCATTAAGCGGCACAACTTTGCGTTACACATTTTTATGCGTAATTTAATGAGAGCTGAGTGCCTTAAGTATTTTCATAAATTGAAATTTAATTTGCATTAAGACAAAAGGAGGAACAATTTCTTCAGGAGGTTGTACTCCGTTTTAGTCGCTTTCTGTCGTCATTGTCATCGTTGCTGACGACAAGAATAACGAATAAAAGACGACGGTATGGCGTGCACTGGATGTCTAGAAAATATTAAAGTATTTTCGAAAGCCAGAAGTTTCGCAGCGAATAATTAAGGTGACCGACAATTTATCGAAATATTTCGGTAATTAATTTCTGTTGGAATTTTCAAGACAATGAAATGCAAAATTTTAGGGGAGGAAGTACAAGTTTTCAGTGGTTTTTCCAAGCCTAGAGAAACATGCAAGAATTTTGTTAAGTTACAATTAAGATGATTTAATTACATAAATTAAAATTTTGTCATCAAACATTCCTTAGCCAAAGAATGACTAAGTAAATTTTACTTTATTTAATTATTTCAAATAATCAATATGCTTAAAAAATCCGTTTTGAAGTAAACATAGGTCCGAACCCCACACATACCACCAATTAAATTATTCAATAATAAAATAGAGACCTAGAACCTAGTCTCATTAGGAATTAATTTTATTGTTATGGTCCCTTGCAAAATAGGTCTAAGTCTACACGAAGAGAAAATGAAAAAAAAATTCGAATTCAATGAAGCACATTAACTTTCCTTTCACGATAATTTAGAAAACCAATAAAAATCTGAATGAATCAGAAATTTATTGCTCTGAAAATTTCATCAAGCCCAGCAATAATAGGGCACAGAAAAGCCCCATTTCCAATCACATTTATTTAATTGAGCACTTTGTAAAAATTGCACCCCAGGGGTACAAATTTTAAGAATCTCTCCCGAGTGTAAGCTAATAAAGTTAAGTGTTCGGCGTTCGCCTCCTTTTTATTCTGCCTCTACGCTGAATGTTCGATTCAGACAGGTGTCACCGGCGGTATTCTGGTCACGTATTTGGTAACATGCACACGTGCCTCGCACGGCAGTCCCGAGTTATTTTAGTTTCACACAAAAGTAACTGCGCGACTGTTTGATGCAATTTCGATAATGAGCTCAAAAGGGCTTTTTGTAAATATTCGAATTCGAATTCGAACCTGCGCACCAATCCTGTGGGAATGTGTTGCTGTTTATTTTTTTATGAATTGGTTTACTGCTTCCTGGAAAAGGTGGAGGAATTCAAAAGTTTTACGGTCGTCTGCCCTTCACTGGACCTCTTCGTTTTTTTTTTTTTTTTTTTTTAAGCCAAATAAGAAAAATTGCCTCAATTGGTAGCCTATCTGACTGAAAATCGCAAAATTGAATTCCTTCGGGGAAGAAATTTGCTTCTGAGGATCCGAAGGAGACCGAATCTAGGGTTGAAATCATGAGGCTGGAAAATATCGAAAGGGATCCCCAGCTTGTCACTAAATCCATGGCGGATATCGCAGAGTTCCGCAATTATTCTGACAAAGAAACTCAAAGGGAATCGAATCAAGGGCCCAGTCCCGGATAGGGCAACAATAAAAATTTAAGGGTCTGCCTTATAGGCGGGCTGACGATGTGCGAATAGTTAGCTCGTGACAACGTAATGAGAAGTTATAAATATGGTATGGGTCGGGATCAGACGCGAATTCCTCGGTCCGCACGAATACCTAACCTATTAATCCCCTGGGTCGATCTCCGGAACCCTTTTCCAAATTATTGTAACGAATAAGTTAGTTAATGAAATTTACGAAGCGAGTTGATGGAATACCTCGGTAACGTGCTGCCTGTCGGTTGAATGTGCCTTAAAACCGCTTCAAGAAATTAATTTCCAATACATTCTTCAAAGGGAAAGGGTTTCATGACCGTGTGTGGAAATTTCGTGAATTTTATTTAGTCTCTGAACTGAGAGCAGTAATTAATTTTTTATTATTTTTTTCTCCTTTCAGGTAAGCGGAAAATCAATTTATCGGATTCTGTTCGTGAGTTCTACTTTTTAAAATTTTTTGAATTACAAACAAATTTTTAACCAACTGTCTCTTTTAATTCACAACAGTTATTATCAAAATGAGACATGCAGGCGAGAAACAGAAATGTTTTCAAGAACCTATTAACCTGCTTTCTCTGATTTTACTTTTAATCTCGCGCGGTTTACACTCCAATTTAATTCTTCAATTATATCACATCTGGAATTTGTCTAGAAGTGCGTGAATCGATGGTTTGTGCAATTATTGACCTCAAAGCAACTGATTGTCTTCAGACATTATTCGCGATCTAATTCGGTTTATTTTCTCTATATTTTTGTTTTGTACTTTCTCTTCATTTACTTCTTGTTGCATTTTCATCTGCTTGTTTTAAGTCTGTAGCGGATCTCGTCAGCGTTAAATTTAATTAAAACTCATTCGTCTAAAGTACTCCCCTTTTTCACTTCGTGACGGAAGAACATTTTTAGCAAATGCTAGTGGATTTTTCCTGAATGAAAGTAAAGTGACCCAGCTAAATTTATTTTAGCTCAGTTTACATTACTAGAGTCGAATGAAGTGAAGGTTGAGTAAACCGAACTCAGCTATGCTTTTTAACTTTTTTTTTTATTGTCAAGGTTTAAAAAGTAAATTCAAATCAAAGAAATCCATCGAAATTTATTTTATAGACCGTGTAATAAGGCTTTAATTGGTCTATGCATTTGAATTCGTGTTAGATTTTTATTTTTCACATATTACACGGATTCTTGAGCAATTCAGCAATTTATATTGGTTGTGGCTGAATTAACTAAAAGTAGCTGAATTAGTTAAATGTAGCTGAATTTAAGAGCTTTTAAACTTAGCTACTTTATTTTACTGAAAAAGATATCATGCAATCTTAAATTTATTAGTGGCCGAATATGCTTCATCATCCAAATCAAAGCGCAATGGTTTCGCATTCCGTCCAGTGAATCATTTCATTTCTAAAAACAAAAAGAAGTCTTAGAGCCGGAGAAGCAGTCACAAACAAAACAAAAGATGATATCATCATTGGAGCTCTTCTAGCGCAGCGATTATTCTAAAATTTTCTCACCGTAAAATTACTTCTCATCATAAGCGTACTCCAATTCATTTAAATTTTTCGCTAAGATTCGCAGGCATCGGCGAATTTATGATAATGCCGTGACTCGTAAATCTCCATGCATCACCGGATGCCGTTCTAGCGAACCCAAACCATCTTAAGAATTGCGAATCGAGATTTTTATATTAAAATTAGTCTGCTCGTTCTCATGATATTTAAATATTCTCAAATTCAAATTCAAACGTGCAACAAAAAGCGCGTTGTCGTGACCTGATTCGCAAAGCATTTTTTAAGGGTATGCCTATCTTTTTATGTTTTTGTTATTCTCTTCAGCAGATAGATAGCGGCTAATTAGCTCGCGAACAGTTCAAGTGTAAAATTTATTAATGGTTTGCACTGTGACATTGTTTCCGTGGATCTCTCTCGCTTGGATTATTTTTTTTTCGGTCTTAGGCGCGATTTAACAGTTATACGCCGATTTACCGTAGAGATGAGCCCCCGAAACGAAACCACAGTGAACCACAACCACGTGGTTAGGACCACTCTATTCATCCACTCATTGGTTACTCTGCTGAGCGGAGTTCGTTACATAAATTGTTTATTTTGGCTGTTTGTGACCAAACTCCCGGAGCCGCAATGCTCCAGCAACCGATCAACAAGTCCCCCCTCCCCTTTCACCATTCGAATGGTCGGATTCTGGAGATTTTGGAACAGAACAAATTTTCCCCTGCATTACAAGTAGCTCCAATTTGTTTACACTACTCCCCAAAATTCCACTCGCCTCGAGTTGTGATGGTGCGATTTTTGCACAAATTCTGGAGACTCACGGGGGTGGGCCCTGGCTGTTGTTTTGTTCGCTGCTCTCCGGCTCCTCCTTCTGTTAGTAAAAATCAGCGCTTCTACGGAAACCTTATCTTCTCACAGGTTTCGGGTTTCGCTGGAAAGCGACAAAAATGAAAAAAAAAAAATAAGCTCAGAGTCTCATTAATTTGAAACACAAGATTCAAGAATTTCCCGCTAGCTCCCAGACCCGGTTGATTGTGCGGGACCAGGTAGAGGGACTTGTTCGCATCATGCTTACCTCTTTGTACCTCTGTTCAGTGGCCATTCGCACGGTTACCAGAGAAACAGAACGAACGTCTTGTAGATTTCTTGGAGGAGCTCAACGGAGCTGTTTTGTGGTGTGCTGATGGTCGTTTGCCGTGAATAACCGGAGAATTCAGTTCCAGGTTTTACGACAGAGCTGTTAAACTCTTTTAAGGCTGAAACCAGTTTTTGAAATCACTTTAGAACGGGAAAATAAGATAAAAAAAAAGGTAAGACAGCAGCACCCAGTCGTAGTATGGTAGTGTCCCATTGCTTCCACCTCTACGTGCTCTGGAGGAAATCGAACGAAAAGAAAAAAAAAAGAAAAAACTTAGACGCAACAGAGTCTTACCAGGCTCTGATCCAAAAGACCTTTCATTTCTGCTCTGAATTTGAAACCAAAGAAAACCAGTTTGACGGTGGAGGGTAATGAAGTGGAGCTGAACGCTGATACCCGTGATATTCGCGCAATGGGATGATGTGCGCTGGAGTTGGGTAGCCAGGCAATGCTCGCGAGTCGCGGGGCAAATTAGCAGAAATGAAATCAAAAGAAATTCCGGTTGCTGCAGCTCTACATCAGGCAGCGTCAGCATCATCACCAGCGGCTGTAACCCATACGATTTCTAGTTCAAACATAGCCAGATTGGGTTCGATCGGCTCGCGTATCTCTGCACCGCCAGCGAAACAACCGCAGCACACCGCCCCTTCGGCACTAAAATCAGTATAGAAGCCCGGGGAACGCAAGCACATAAAATCGCTCGCGGATGATTGAGTGATTTCCTGGAACTAAAGAAATCTGCGGCCGAGCCAGGCCACACACATTTTCCCGTTAAACGCTAGAACCGGAAGAGCAATTCAACGCATTTTCCCGCAGGGGGCAGAGCATCCGAGCCAGCAATACAGCCCCTTGGCTCCCTTCGAGGGCTCTTCAGCTAGAACTAAGCAAACTCCGCCACAAAGTCCTTCGTTAGCGGAAATGTTTGAGCTCCAATATTTGATTTGGGTGACTCCTTTCACTGACCCCATCGCCTAACCCCGCGATGACCCTTTGGGGGCCTCTGGCTAATTAATTTAAAAAGTTCATCTTCGACAGATGACCCTCGCCCGGCACAATTTCGGAAGGGCGGAAACTTTTATTTTTTTTTTTTTGGCTTGCTCTGCCCCTCCCAACCCCTGTCGACGCTAATTGTTTCATAATTACTCACTCCAAGCAGATTGGGTTAGAAGTTGCTAAATTAACTTTCGTTTCCGTATTTTTCTTGACCCCATAGAAACATTTCGTGTATTTTTCTTAGAAACAATGTCGAAAAGGTTGTTTTCGTTCTCCCTTGAAAAGGGGGAGGGTACTTTGGGGCAGGCAGCCCCACTGAAACATCCTTTTCGGATATTTTTGTGTTTTTGCGGCCTGGTTTACTCTAACAAGTGGATTTTCCTAAATTTATTTCAAGCTTTAAACAAGCGCTTTATGCAGAACGATTTAGTTCCTGTTCCTAATTTTAGAAAGATATCTGATTTTCAGAAATATGCCCCTCACTGCTCTTTTATTAGGGTAGTTTGATTGGCAATAGTATGAGCATGCTTACCATTCCCCCATTCAAAGGAGGGTTCTTTTACTTTTCCCTTCTTTCCGCAAAACATATTTGGGTCTTTCGTTTCAAACCTAAAGCTCTTAAGGCATAAATATTGAATTTGTCAAATTAGTTTTTCTGAGTAAGGGGTTTGGGATACATGAAGAATCTAAAAGGATTGTCACAGAGTGGAAAAGTTCAATGTCAGGATTTCGATGTTATGCTTGGAAGGGGAAGACCTCCACGACAATTAAAAATGCATATGAATGAATTTGTGAACAGAATTATCTAATTCAGTAACGTTTTACAAGGTAAACGTAAAATTGCTTGTACCTGCACTCCAATGATTGTGGTTTAGAAAAATAATTAAATATTATTTTTCCAGATCCCTCATCTCTTATTGCTGAATTACGTTAAAAAATGTAATTCAGTCATAGCAAACGGATCGTTTCATCCCATTTCGCCTCTTTGCCCGGAGTGAGTTCGCCCATTCAAATTTATAAAGCTTTAAATAAACTGCCAACTACCTAACTTCCCTAGCCATTACTTTTTCATTCGCTCCCAGTATCCTTTTCACTTTCTGAAAGCAATTAACCTAAAAAGTGACTGTGTCGTCGATTACCGTGATTTATCGGGGCATAATTCCTACCGCGGTAATTAAGCGCTCCGTCAAGACTTAATTTTAAAGGGAGCGTCACAAAGTGGATACCCCAATTTCCCTAAACGCATTGTTAATTGCACACTTAGCGCTGAATACCTGTCGAAACGCTCCATTAGAGTTGGCAAGTACACGTCCTCGTTACTTGCGTCTTATGTGTCGCAGCAGATTACTCGGGGCCGTTCATTATGATAATAGACCGCTCCGCAAACACGGCGACAAAACAAGAGGCCCTCCGACGTCCTGCACTGTCATTAGCCGTCTTGTGACTGCTCTTTAATTAGACGGAAGTGTTAATATTGTCTTGGCTGGAAGTGCAGCGTATGCGGGGCCGAGCACACGGGGTCAGAGGGCTCTCCCTGAAAGTGCAAATCCCAGGACCTGGCCCGCTGAGATGAGTAATTAACCAGGACAAGAGTCTGACGAGGCTCGACATCAACTCCTTCACTTTTTTTGAAGGACTTTTAAATCTCTGCCCTGGCACATTTCAATTAAAACGGAGACAAATTGCGCTCGACCCGCCGACAGGGGTGGCCGCTTCTGCTCCGGTTAAGGCACGTACGGTGCAATAAACACGAGCTCTAATCGTGTTTTAAAGCGGCCATGAAAACGTTGGCGAAGGATAAGAATACACTTGCACCAGGATTGCCGGGGAATCGATTCGCCCATTTCCCGAAATCCTCCCGGAGCCCTGGTTTGGCGCGGACTATCGCCACTTTGGACTTGCTTTCGACTGGGCGGACGAAGTTCCTTCGATTCCTTGAAAGGAATTTATGCTTTTATGGACGTTAATAGAAGTTTCAGAGCACTTGCCATGAAATAAAGTCAATTTTATTGCGATTGCTCCGTGTCGCGTAATAAGGAAATATGCTTGCGACCCGGGGGGGCTGCGCGACTCAACTTCATGAAGACGTGCTACTTCGATTCGATGCTCCTTTTCATCACCTCCCATCGAATAGGGCCGGATGTCGACGTGTTGCTCTGGGAAAAAAGTTTTATAGCGACAGTTTTTGTCGCCCTCTCCCAACTTTTTTAACGTCGATTCGAACACATACTTCAACTTCAATTGAGTGGCCGTTGAATTCTTTACAAGCTATTCCAACTTTTTGAATCGCCTGGTAGTTTTTGGTTTATGTGCCGGAAATACCACCATTCGGTTTGTTTGCACTACAGTCAGGAAAATGTATTGATGGTTTACTGTGCCGGACATCAAAGTGGGCATTGGGCCTTAACTAAATCGATATTTTTTTGTTTTTCATTTTCCTTTAAACTGGAAATGATCCATTGCTTTTCATTAAATGAAAATAACTATTGAGGTGGATAATAAAAGTTTGCACCTACATAGCGTATTCAGGTTTTGTCTCTCTAACATCCATTTCCAGATTTACAGAAAAAAAGTCGATATTTAACGAAGTTAGAGAGTTGAATTATAATTTTAAATCGGTAATTGCAAATGGTGCAATATAAAATAGTCGATAATTGACATTGATCGATATCGATTATTTCACAAATCGTGGAGTTGTTAAATTTACATTGAGTTATATTACAATTGTCTACAACTAGTAAAATTAGTACCTAATGATTGTTATATGACTCTCATTGAGGTATGTATGAACTAACCTGGTTTAGCTGCCTTTTGCACTTAGGATCCCCCGATCGTCGTAAGCCTCGAACCTTTGCAGAGACACTTCGATTTGGGATGGAGAAGCCTCCGCAGAGTCCACAACAATTTCGAATTCCCTTTTATTAGAATTTAATTTCCTGGCGAGTAGTAACAATGTTCTAGCCTCGCTGTTGTGTTATACCACCGCAGCAACTTCAAGTCAACTGGAAATGAAAAGCGATAACTTTGTTGTGGCTCCTAGCAGCATTTCGCCTGCGCTTCAACCCAGCAAAGGTCCCGTGCGGACAAATGTAACTGAGCTGAGGAGCACAGAGGGTGTAAATCCTCTAGAAGCATGACCGCCCGATGGAACAAAATTCACTGAGCACAGTGCAAAATTTGCATTTTAATTCCATTAACCCTTTTCCTGTGCGACCTTGTAATTTAAGTTAAAATCCACCGTGGCGGAACTTTAGACAAAGGAAGTGGGAAACTAGCTTGACACTTCTGAGGGGGGTTAAGGACACTTAAAATCAATTTTTTTTGTCCTCCTTTCAACGGGGCAACCCACATACCCCAACATGCGTTTTAAAGGGGGTCCCCCGCGCCCAGAACACCCTTTTGCCCCACTTCGCTGACCTCTTTAGCTTTACTTTCTCCGCACCAAGGTTGTGCCCCAGAGTGAGTGGGGATTTATATCACCGGATACTGAAAATGTTTTAAGATTGCATAATTTCACAGGAAGGCTGGGACTGCGCTTCCCGGCCGCCTGGGAGTAAACGGGGAAAAAATTCAAACAAAAGATCTGGGAAATGTTTGAAATAATCAAAGAATTGAAACTCAAACAGAATTTTTAAAAATGACGACGCTAATGTTGAAATGTCGAGAGTTGGAGAAGGGCCGGAATAGTACTGCAAATGAATTGAGCTGATTGTCGGAATATATTCGCTTTTATTCAAATCATTTTCCTCATTTTTCTTCTCTGTTATCCAAGAGCACGGTGCATGGAAATGTTAAGTAAAGGTGTATTGAGTAGGAAGGATTTTATTTCATTCGCTGGAAAATTGTAAAAGTTTCTGAATCGTAAGGTTTCTTTGTTCGGTAAGCTTTAGAGGTAACGTGCATTCGATTTGACAATAGACGCAGCATTGAGTATCAGACTTTTCAATATACGTTCCATTACAGCGATTTTTAGAGTAGGAATGAAGCAATTGCTAGATTTTAACTGGTGGGCTGAAAATAGACATTTCAATTTATTGTTAGACGCTGAATGCGTAAACAAGAAGTAAATTTTGCAGTTGACACAGGCCCTTAACTCGTATTTTTAGTTGGAATTCAAACAACCCTAAAAAACGAATAATTTTGAAACGTTCATGCCCTAAAAATGCATATCCTGGTTACGTGGTATTCTCAAAAATTGAATATCTTATAAATACAATTGGTATTTGTAAAATGTTTCTTTTCTTTCTGAAAAATTTGAATCGGAAATTATGGAATTTATCATTAGTTGTAGTTGCAAGTATAGGTTTTAAATTTTAAAAACAATTATTAAGAACATAAAATAATTGAAATCTAAGACGAGCTTACTTAACAAGGTCACCTTTTTAACTTTGTTATTAAACCGCTTTAAAATGTCTTGTTTTTTTAGTAAATACCGAGGGCGTTTTAAGCCTTAGGGTTTTCAAACAAAAATTTGAAAAATTATTGGTGGTAAAACATGACTTGCGGTTATATCTTGAGTCTCAAGTATAAAAACTTTGTCCCGTCTTGTGATGGTAAAAACAACGAAGAAAAGCCTTCCAGTTCAGTTTTTAGCTATTTCTAAGACCCCGAACTTTCTACGAAATCATCCTATGACGTCGCTAGAATTTCCCATCCTAACTTTACTTTTTCTTATTAATGAATCAATCACTAGCGTCGAACGGAAAATATTTGTAAAATCCTCCTGGCGACAGCCGGGTATTCCTCATCCGCTAAGATATCGATGAGTTCCCTGACCTCTTTGTGCCGCCAGGAGCATTTTATGATTAGGCCCCGGAACGTCTCATTCCGGGGAAGTTTTTATTGACAAATTGATGTGAAATAATCGGCGGAAGGAAGCTCCCTGGCAGCGCAGTCAGCAGTTTTATGACGTTTTAAGAGCTGGCTCATGACATTACACTTTTTTACAGCATTCCGCTCAGTTCTGTCCTTTAAGGGCTCGCTTATTTTTTTCCCTCCCGGTTCCCTCTTTTCCTGCGGCCCTAAAGTATTATGCAGCAGAACTGCCGTAAAGCGAGGGCGATTTGGCCGCTTTATAACCTTTCGCGTTTCGAAAAACCCTAAAATTTCCTATTAGCGGGTTAATAGGTGCGTCGTAATGTGGACTTCATTTGCGCAGAGGGACTAATGCGCCGGGATTACTTTGGTCCTCCGAGGAATTAAACTCGGATTAGCGCGGAAGTGTACTTCCTTCGAAATTTTTATGTGGGCCTTCGTGATAAATTAGAAATGTATCTATCGGCGCCAGTATTACAAACTCGCCGTCGACAGTCGCACTTACGTATGCATCGGGACTGTCGCGCAGTTCAATATATTTGAATAAAATCGTGACTTTGCTGGGGATCGCGTTTTTCATGCGGCCGATTGTTGAGGTTAAGGAGCCCTAAATGGTTTTATAAATGAAATTTGCTTTATTCCATGCGGTGCTACGCTTTCTGGATAACTCTCTTCGGCTGGATGACGGCCAGAATTTTATTATTCTGCTTTTTCGATTTCGATCAGATAAAGCATCCCCCGCAAATCATGTGCCAAACGGCTTTTCGATTTTCGAGACGTACTAGGATTATAAATGAACTCGCGTTGGACGGATTAACATGAATTAACCTTTCCCCTCACATAGCAGTCAACATTGAATGTATTTTTTCCGTATATATATATATTTTTTTTCTTCGCTAGAATGCCATTTATTCATTTTCTTTTCAGTAGAGTAGAGCACTGATACGAACTACGAAGTTCTGTGAAAGGAAACGTTTTTCGGTATGACGCGTTTTTTATGGAGATTGAGAATTCGATGTTGAATACATTATTAATGATTTCTTAACTCGATGTCCTTAACTCATTAATATTCTACTAAAAGGCGTTATACAGCAAATAAAAAAATATACATATATCTCAAAAACTTTACTTATCCAATGAAAATTAACGCTTTTCAGAGTTGGCTAAAGAAATAATTCTTTTAAAAAACTTTAACAATTCTCTGATTTCTCACATAGATGGCATACCATACAATAGCTGAATACATGGCTGAAAAATAAAATAAGTCAAGTAGCAATGAACGTGTTAAAAATGTTGATGGGGAACGTGCTAATGAGAAAATTGTAATTTTACTAAGTACAAATTGTGAATTTAGTTGTGTCCTTTTCTTCTCTAAAATATCAGGAGGTTCGACCCCCCTGAGGGTTTTAGATGTGGTTGGCAACAAGCCCCCTGTTCCAGCAATTTGCAGGCAAATTGAAATTTTCGTTAATTTCATCTCATACCCCCTTAAGGCGGTGGAAAGCCCCTCTAATTGGGGCTACTTATCATCGTAACTGTAACTGAGATACATTTTCGCGGCGTTTGTAGAAGAATTTTTCTTCGTTTGGTAGAAATTTCCTTATTCGCCGGTAATTGGCAAAGCCCACCCGTAAACGTAATAGCTAAGAGAGAATTATGGGGCGCCATTAGACGGTGGGCATTTTCCCAACCATTTGCAGCAGTTAAAATAATAATAATAAAGTAGAGAAATTGCAGAGGAAGAAAATCTAGGAATGGACCCGGTCGCGCATTTTCGTTGGGGAGGATTTGACCCTACTGGCTGCCCCCCAAACCTCGATCCGGGCGGTCGTTCAGCGAAAAAAAAAAATGTTTGGGGAAAACAAATTCTAAAGTTAATTGCATTCTCTGCCCCTCCGTAAAAAATTACGATACGATGATGACGGGCAATCAAAAATGAATTAGACTTGGCTCGAAGCTGCTGTGCCGTAATTTACTCCCGCGGCGGGCGGGGGAGGTCGCTGGCCAGTCCGCCCGCCGTCTTCCAATTGTTTATCTGGCTTTTATCTCTAACGGCACGAAAGGGTAATAATCATTCGGGAGAAGTCCTGATTTCTCTGGGCGTCTGTTTGGAGCAGAAGTGGTGGGTCTTGGTGGCTCTCAGAATTTACTTCTAGACGAAAACTCTGAACAAAAAAAAAAAAAAGATATTCTTTCCGGGATTGCTCTCCAGCGGGCAAAAGAAACTCTTACGAGCCAGCCCGTACTTTACTGGAATTTAAATGTTTCAGCAGACCCGGTCGACACGCCCTGGTTTGGGGGTCCTGGGCCTGTCGAGATTCCCTTTAATTTCTCCGTAAAATTAAATCTGTCCGAGGGGTATATATCTCAAACTGGAGCACGTACATAATTATGCCGGGCGTCCTTTTGGGCGGGCCGAACCACCACCTGAATCGAAGGTGAGCTCCGAGCCCGGCCCCATAATATTAATGAAGATCCATATTCTTGGCGTGCATTTGAAGTGGCATTTAGGACTCCCCCGGAACTGTATGTATGTGTTCCGGGGGACCTACGCTATGTAATTGGTGTAATTAAGGTAATGACGTGCCGCATTCTTCATGTACACCTCGGCAAAAACTTGGGGCCACTTTTGGGCGGAATATGAGCACACACAGAAAATGAGCACAGAAGGCATATCTCGGGTAAAATGGGTGAAAGCCTGTTTTTGCTCCGTCCAAGGACATGACGGAAATTACCATCGGTTGGAGGGAAATTAAGTGAAAGAGGATAATTCCCTCCAAAATTCGGTGAGCTTAAAGTGCTCCCCAAGGCAGGCGGGGGTAGGTTTGGTGAATTGTTTGTCTTTGGTTTTAATGAGAAACTTGTTTTTTTGGGGGCTCACGCGCTCATTATGAGTTGCTATTAAGGGGCTTTTTGCAATCGTAACGTTTCTCACGTAATATTCTCTGAAAGTACAGAAAAACATCGGACAATTTTGCCGCAAACATCATCAATACTAGGCCCTGATTGCAGGGAGTTTCCACAGTTAATAATAATAATAAAAAAATATAAAGTGGGTTCTCCACTGTTTCGCAACAGAGTGGCGAGCAGGGCAAACAAAACAGCCGCAAAATATCCGTGCAACTTTTTCACTTTTGCACCATCAAAAAGGTGTCTTTTTAGTGAAAAACAACACCCTGAGAACAAAAGATACAGATACAATAGTCGCCCCCGGTTTGTAGGGCTCCATCGCTGCTGGCGCTTAACAGCCACTGGTGCTCCCCCAACACACCCTTCTCAAACGTCGCGACGCCGCCGCCGCCACTGCCTTATTTTCCGGACTGGGCTCCATAAAACCAAAACGAAGTAATAAGGACTAATTGAAAACATTAATTAGTAGAACATTCATTGGATCCCATTCCTTTCCCCAGATTAATGGCTGTCATCAATAATTTTTTAATTAGGTGCCCGCTGACGATATTCAAAGGTGAGCGAGCGCTTTTTCAGAGGTTTAATGAAACGTGTAAATAATCGACGGCGGAATAATGAGCTCGAGGGTTGGGACAGAATAGGGCGCTTGATACAAAAAAAAAACAATAAAAAAAAACAAAAAAACAAAAATAAAACAAATGATAAAAAGACAAAAAATTACATTGTTTCAACGGGAATGCTTTGCGTTGGGGTTAAAATAAAAAGTTTTGAATTGGCCATTCATTTGAGGTTCAACAATCCTCCACTGAGGGAGCACTCGTTGACAGCAACATTTTCTGAACAATCGAGCACAGTGCAAGATGGGGAAAGGAAAGGGTTTGCAGAGATTGAGGATTTATTTTTCATGTTTACGAAGATTTGTTTACAGGTGGTTGACACTATCTACATTAATCTAATATGTAATTCTATTATATTTATGATTGGGACATATTTTGTTTTAAAACATGTGGGTAATCAGGACATACCCTAAAAATTATACTTAAATCCTATTCCTTCCCGCTTGTTTAGTTTAAATAAGTCTGTAAATATGTAAATAAAAATATAGCATACGATTTAAACTCTCAATTAAGATCACAACTTTTGCTATTTTTGAAGAAGCCCTACATCTTTTATTACAAACATAACTTTGTTTAGTCCATTTTTCCAAATTTCGGCGTCAACTCAAAATGCTGTAATTTCTCCAATTTTTATGTTATATCTTTCTATTAATACCTTCCTTCAAATGATTTTTTTGGACGTCCTTTTATACCCTTTAAAGTCTACTAACATCGGACTTAAATCCCTTAAAGTCGTTAATACCAAGAAAAGGAGCTCCGGCCTACAGATTTAAATAATTTACCAATTTGGCGTAAAATGGCTAACGCACAGTTAGAATCGTTGAGCCTTAAATCTGAAAAAAGGTGGATATAAATCAGAACTGACTTTGTTAAGAGGTTTCCTCCTTCCGGCCCACTGCCGGAGCAGCCTGCTGACCGACTCTAGGTATAGACGTTGTAACCCCATTTGCTTAGTTCTAGACTTAAAACCCTTTAAGTATCTTTCCGCTGTGCCGAGAGAGTCTTAAGTTGCACTTACCTGGTGCTCGCTCCCGATCCTATTTGCACATTGAATTTAATTATATTTGCTAATCTTATCGATCCGCTCCCGTAGCCTACTTTCTTCCGCCTGACTGATTGTATTTTCCGTCTATTGTTCGCGCAATAATCCCCGACTTTTCTCTGCCTTGCCGCCGACACTCTTCTCGTAGGGAAATAATCTGTTGTAATAAAATATTCCTATATAAAAACCTATGAGGATTTAGTGCTACCTTTCGATTTACTACCGATGCAAAAAATTCGTATCTATGTCTATGTCTCCCTGAATGCGGGGGACGGCGTGAAATCTACCCTAAACCGCACCTAAGCTCCGCCGTAATCAAGTGATTTCCTCATCCGAACAGAAAAACAATCCCGGCAAAGCTGGGGGTTCCCACCTGCTTTTAGGGGTGCTCTTACCATCCCTACACGCATCCGCATTTCGGAGCGGGATTAAATTCGTCAAAATAAAAACACTATCAAACTCGCATCTTTCGGATTGATGTAGTACTTTGGGTTTTGTGGAAGGTAACCCAGACCCGCTGCAAAAAGAGCCGGGAAATTCGAGTTCTTTTAGCTTGTTTCGCCCTGCAGGGGTTTTGCTCTGGATCCGGATGCGAATTCCATGGATTGGAGCCGCTCCAGTGATGATGCTGAAAGGCCCCAAACCTGGCTTGCGTTCCGGGATCCTATACATAAAGCAACTTTACCAAGAAGCTGGAACAACTATCGATTTTCTGATTTGTTTTTTGAAAAGTTTACAGCTTTTCCCATTGTGCTTGCGAGAGTTCTCCGGTGCTGCGCTGCCGGTGCGCGCGATGTATGCGATTATTCCGGAAGTTATTGCCACTAATATTGAAAATGAGTTTTCCTGGCGCTCTGCAGGTATCCTCAATTCGCGGGGCGTGCCAGACCAAATGTTCGATTTTAAAATTGGTGGAGCATACAAAAAGAAGGAGAAGCCCTAGCAACATTAAAAAAATTTGCGCGCTTCTCGCTTGCTAAATTTAACATTATGAAACGAATTTATGAACTTTTAATTATTTATTGGGTCGGATGGAATAAGCACTGTCTGGAGATTGGTTTAGTCAAAAGTAAACTTTAATGGAGTTTTAAACTTGAGGCCGGGTTAATTTGCACCAGCTCGCGGCTTTTCGAGAGGGAGAGGAAAAAATTTCATTTCACTTTGCGCACTGTGTAGTTCGGATAAGATGTTAATTATCCTTGGATGGCGGCGGGGGAGTTTAATTAGTCATGGAAACGGTGCGAAATTGGGTTTTTGTTGGAGATGATCCGGCCGACAAAAAAAAAATTATATATATAGCTACGATCATGGGAATTTAACATGACTTTGCGCTTAGGGACCAGTCTAATGGAATTACAAAGAAGAATTTGGGGCTGCTCTAAAAGAAGAAAGATAATGCCCAATCTTTGTACTTTGAGAAATTTTTGTGTCTAGGAATGAACCCCAGCTTAATGAATAGGGCGTATCTAGGTAATCGTATCTTTCTATTGCAACAAAATTGTAAAGTACCAGGTTTATGAAACATTCCTCATTCCGTATTCCGGTTATTCTTACAGAATATGCGATAAAAAAAGGGTTGAACACTTTTATTATAATTTCTTCAAAATAGAAAGGGCACATATAAAAATATGGGCTTTAAAGTTGAAGTTTTTTTTAATTTCAAATATAAATTTTGGCACATCTGAATTTCAAGTAGGTTAATGTTTCATGAAGTTTTTATAATCGTAAAACAAAAATTCCCAAGTGTATGGCGAATGGAAAACTTAATGACCTAGTTCGCGGGGCACTACAATACACGAAATTACGAACCGATAGGATATTTAGCAGGATAAACTCATTCATAATAAGCAGGTGAGCTGAATTGGTTATCATTTAATATATCCCAGCTGAATTCGCGCCTTTTAATGCTTGGGACTCGATGGCATTTCATTGCCCAGAGCTGGTATTAAATTTATTGCATATTCCCCGATTGCAAGAGGGTATCAATTTGCACTATGCTGGAGTAATTCCGCGCAAAGCATAGTCCAGCATTTACAGCGAAAAGCAGTGAATCCGTAAAATTCTTTGAAATTTATTTACAACCACGGCTCCGGTTATTATTGGAGCTTGCCCACATAATTGTGGCGGAAACAGTGGGCCCCACATAACGATCATTACGGAAATCGGCACTTCGGGCAAAAATATGGAATGCGATATTCCAATTTTCCCCGGAAAGTGGCCAGGGCTCGTTGTCTATCTAAAATGACCGAAATTGATCCCATGAGAAATTAGCAAAATTCTCATAATGGCCTGGTCAAAATTTGATGAATGCAAAATAGATTTTCTGCGAAATTGTGGGAAAATTCGAGCGAAGTGGCCCACCGCATATGCCTGGATTAAAGAGAAGCGATAAATCCGATTTTGATCCAATTAAATCCCTTCGAATGTCATCGTTGTTAATATCGTCGTAGTCCTACGGATGCCCTATTCGTCCCGCGCAGGAGACAATCACATTTTTCTGGGTGGGCTCCTATCTATCGAAGCGCGCCCAAAAATCGGTGGCGGCGCGCTCCGCTCCCGCCGTTATACCCATAAAACGATTATTCAAATTGCGGCCCGATAAGCTGGAGAATTTTCACCAAATCTTTGGCGTGACCGATTTTAATTTATGCAATCCCAGCGATTCCCTTAAAAGGGTGGGGACCGGGGAGGGGGAAATAAATAAATTGCTACTTAATTGAGGCCAGGGGTGGAGCCAGGGTTTGCATAATAAAATAAACGGCGCTCCAGGCCCGAAAGGAGGTGAGCGGCCTCCCTAATGAGATGCGTTAGAATAAATTGTGGAAGTATTTGAATTTCAATTTTTCTTCTTCGGCTTCCTTCACTTTGTGTTTTTCTTAAGATCAGCGTGGCCCTTTACGCTGGGTGAAGTAGGCTTCTGCCCAAAAAGAGAAAAACCCAGCTCGAGTTTTGCTGAATATTCGTAGACAACTCGCGTGAAGGAGCAGGATCTCATTTTCAAAAAGCGCCTAAGTCCCTCTTCCTTTTGGGGAGAGTTCGAGAATTTACATATTTTCAGAGGCCCTGAATACGTCTGCTCCTTTGCATGATTCTATTGTTTTCCTCGTGAATATCGTTTCGGCTGCAGATTTACATATTCTGGAGAGTTTTATATAAATTTTGTTAGAAATGCTCACAGGAGCGGACACATGGCCCAGGGAATGAAATTTTGAAGCATATTTGATGGGGCGGCGCGTATTCACGTTTTCCGCAACAATTCCCAAAATCAGAAAAGCGCCTTCTTGCTGCCAGAGAGTTTTCCTTTGGCTTAATTGAAAAGGATCCCGAGAGTCGTGTCTGGTATGTGAAACGGTTGCCGAACTCCCGAACAGAATACGTAGCATAGTATTTTGGGAACTAATAGAAATCCTGGCTGCTGGCAGCAGGAGTGACTCAAGTGGAATCAGCGAAGGGACTGTTCAGTCCCTCTCCTTGGCGATGTGTGTTATATTCATTGGAGAATCGGGATAAATTCCGATTTACGACCAAACAATGGTCGGATTTGCAATTAACACATTAGTAGAATGCGGAGTACTCCCTGACCTAAATTTATCCCCCGTACTTATCCATTCACCATCCTGCAGGAGGAATTGATGGTGTGCTCCTAATGGCTAAATGATTTTGCCCCCCGTATTTAATCTGATTTTGTTCTCCTCCTTAACCTTTCATGCTCCTCTACATAATTCCAAGCTTTACCAAAATATGCTCTTTGCCCTGTTTTTACGAAAATTGGAAACAGATGAAGTCTCATGGATACGATGATTTATTCTCCTCCCAATTGCAAAACCCACAAATTTCCAGAGCAGCTGCATTTTCGCATTTTTGGCCAATGAATATTAATTAATTCCCAACTTCTTAAGGCTAATATGTATGTTAGAGAAAAGTTAAGTTATTGGTTAAATTATTATGTTCCTTTCCAGGCTTGAATTTGGGGTAAACTCTGCACGATTTAACGCATTGATGACTTGCAGGGCATCTTGCCCTGGTTGCCAAGATTTTATTTTGAGCTTGGAATTTCACAAAATCTAATAATATTAAGTTACAGATATCCATAATACTGAAATGGCATTTATACTAGCTTGAAAATGAAAAAAAAACACGATTTTCATTCATCCTTCCTAATAATTCCTAACTCAAAAGGCTATAAACTGTGATATGTTTGGACAAAATTTACTTAAGGATTTCAGAACTTGTGGCAATTTCCTAATTGCATAGGCAGTATAGATGGAAAGCATGTGAACATCAAATAACCAAAAAATAGTGGATTGAATCACTTTTGTTACTTAAATAAATTTTCAGTTGATCTGATGGCTATTGCTGGACTCGAATATCAACTTATATGTGTAGATATAGGCGGTTATGGAAAACATAGTGATGGACGAATTTTTGAAGTATCTAATATGGGAAGAAGATTTGAAAATGGTATTATGAATGTACCCAGAGAAAAATATCTTCCCGGGAAAACTCAACCATGTCCACACGTCTTAGGAGATAAATCTTTTGCGCTAAAACCTTTTTTCAATGAGATTATTTCCCTATAAAGAATCGAGAAGCGATAAACAAAAAGAAAATGTTTTTGGTATATTAGCCCAAAAGTGGAGAATTTATTATAGGCCAATTGAAGTTAATGTAGAGACAAGGTGGGCTAATTTGAGGTTAGGAAGTAAATAGGCTGTCAAATGATGAAATATCAAGAATTGAGCTGTCATCCTTTGACATTTATTTAGTAAAAACTTGGGAAATATTAACCATGGAACGCTACACTCTTGAACAACGAATTTTAATTGTGAATATTTACTATCAAAATGGTGAACATTTTACTGTATCACTTCGTAAAATTTGAGTAGCTTTTCCTCATAATCAGGCTCCTTCTGAGACCACTGTGCGTAATTTAATCGCTAAATTCGAGGCTCACGGTACTGTTGCTGACAATAGACCAAAACAATACGCAACAATTGGGCGTTACCAAAGGCACTTTGCGCAACATTTTGCATAAAGACGCCGCTGGACTATTTTCTCTGGAGCTATTTGAAAGACCGAGTTTACGTGAACAAACCACAAACAACTGACGCTCTGAAAGATGAAATTCGACGCTGCATTGACTAGATAAGCGAAGCTTTGTTGCAAAATGTGGTTTAAAATTTTTCCGAAAAGAGCGGACGTCTACCGACGTGCTAGAGGTGGACATTTGCCCAACATCATATTCCATTATTAATTCCCATATTTCTACTTTACATTGGTATCAATAAAACTGAATTTGTCTAAAAAAAAACTGTGCTTTTAAGCCAATTTACTTCCTAACCTCAAATTTGCCCACTACAGTTTCTATAATTAAGGCAAAATGCGTCTTACATAATTTCCTGCTCAAATTTTTACTTTTCTTTACTTTGATGATTTAGAGGAACTTGAGTCGACAGTTGGTGCATTAAATAATGTTAATGTTGCCTCTAGACGCGGTACAAATATGGCATTTGACGTGCGTGAATAATTTGATGAGTATAATAAAAATAATAGCGATTAATCTATTCCTAATTTCATCCAAAATTTTATCTTTCTTTTGAAAGTTGTTATATCTAGGGTAAGAAAAATCATACGAAATTTCATTCACGTTTACTAATTGAATAAGTTTTTCAATATTCATATTTCCTTCTTGTGGGAACTATGCGAATGTCGAGAAAACCGGTGCATGTTGCGAACCGAAAATGAAACGCTGCAATCCAACGTTCGCTACCTAGAAATTACGCGTCAGAGTGAATGGTTCCATATCCCGCCATAGTTTCGAGTCTTATTTCCATTCCCGCTCCTGCGGTTTCGCGTTGTTCTGTGAAGTCCTTTATTTCGTGATCATTTGCAATCAATCAAAACTTGTAACGTGAACTACGAGATATTTCATAGTCAGCAATCAATGGGTTTGTAGAATTTTCATATATATGTTCAATAATTATCTAAAACGTGAATCAATTGCAAATTTGTTTCTATCATAATAAAAATGTTTGAGAAAGCCTTCATATATTTAAATAAAAATCGTTTAATGCCATTCGACTTAGTTGCAGTTTTCTGAGTACCACAGTAACCATTTTTAAAGGAGTAATCTAAATTAAATCTGAGTTTTTTCTGATGTTTTTTTAAAGCTACTATAGAAATATATTTTTTTTATTATTATTATTAACCCTTATCGCTAGAAGTGTGCCTCTTAAGCACCACCAGCTTTTTACTCCAAGTGTACTTGTCCTTTGGTACCTTTGATTTGAAATGAATAAAAATTAATATGAATGACTTTGGACTGGAAGTCTCTATGATCGGCGTGCACGAGATGATAAGTTGTTCATTCTTCTAGCCGTGCTTGTTTAAATTATCATATATATGTGAACCACCGGTGGTCCATGCCACCAGTCGGAGCAAACTAGGTGTGAACCACCGGTGGTTCACGCCGTCAGATAAAATCAATGCCTGTGGACCATCGTCATTGTAGTATTTAAACCCTGGCACTTAAAAATTTGCAAGTCAAAATATAACGAGAATAAGTTGGAGTTGTCGGCCGATATTCACACTTAAAAGTTAAAGTGCTAAGGGGTAATTTTTTTATCTATTTAAAAGAAAAATAATAAATGCAGCTCCATACTCCCCGAAATTCAGTTTCTGCACCCAAGAAACTGGTTTACATGATTTCGTTACAATGGTCGAAACCAGAAAATTCTAAATTTATAATTTGTTATATTTCATATGATTAATATCCTTTGGCTATCGTAGGAACCAGGATCAAGTTTAAACGTCTTCTTTGTCTTTATAATCTGAGCTCATGCCAAAACTTACTCATTTGAAGTGGCCGCAATTTTCAGGATGACATCAGTTGCATTGAATGCACTCAGCACCAAAACGTGCAGCCTGGCAGACTTCCCCCGGAGGTGGTCTCGGTCCCATTCCTCAAAGTGAAAAACCCAAAAACAAAGCAAAAGCCAAATTCTCGCACGTCTCGTTAACTTTTTGGGGAAATCTCGCAGGCAACTTGTTTCAATTTATCCAAAGTCCCGGCACACACATTCCTGTAGGACTTGCGGGAGATGTGGGGAGAGCTGCTTCCAGTTTTAGAGTCTGGTTAAGTTGGGTTGCAGCCGTCTTTGCTTGGCGAATGCCGCCCAATTAATCACTCCACCCCGCGGGAGTCAGCTCCCACATTAAATTGGCCCATACTTGAGAGCGCACAAATCCGAAATGCAATTTTAGCTAATTAGGATAATCTTTATAGCCGCTTAGTCAAAGCATAACCGAAAGAAGTAAACCCTTTAGCGGGAGGAACGGGGGCGGTGGCGCACGCATTTTTCTGTCAACAGCCAGGCAAAACTTCTTAAATGGATTTTCTCCAAGATTGCGAACGACAAAGGCAGAGGAGTTTTTGCGGGACGCCGGGAGTAGCAGGTAGAGGCACCGCTAATCAGGTTAATGGAGGTGTTAACTTTATTAAGTATTTTCGTCGTGTCTTAAAAATGAGGTGAAACGACGCCGCTTGAGTTCCGCGAAGGTGTTGTCGTCGCCCCGTCCGGGCCATTTTCCCCTGCTGGTTGCGATTACTGCGCTCAAAGCGCCGTCTAATTAAATTAACTCACCCCTTTTAATGCTCCCCAGCACCATCATCATCCATTAGGGGGGAATTAAAAAATTGCGAAAAGGCGAAAATCGAATCAAAGACTTGGTCGACAGCGCCTCGCGCTGGGGAGCATGACCCTAACAAATTACAGGCACGACCATGCACTTCCTGTGATTATGTGCGCGGCAATTAGCCCCGACGGCATGCCCGTGATATGAGCATAATTTTTCCCAGCGAATGACATGAAACGGGAAGAAAGCAATTTCCCGGTGCCAAGAACTAGTTCTCATCTTTCCCGGCCCGCAGCCCGTACAGAGTCTTCCACACCTGTGCCGGGGCGAGGCGGATTAGTTAGCTATCTCGCGCTATCGATGCTAATTATGCTCTCGGGTTATTTATGTTCAGTTAGCATTTATAGCGCCCATGGCAGCCTCATGCGCGATCAAGGGCACCTCCGTCGTGCAGAGGTTTCCAGTTACATTGCTTACGGAGCAAGTTTCTTGACTTAATGGGGCCCACACCCTGCGAAATGGGAGCCCCTACACACCTCAGAGTCATGGTTCTGGCATCAGTGAACCTTGCGTGGTCCCTTTAATTTTGTTTTCCCTAAGTAATGAACGTCATTCGTTATTTCCTGATAACAACAAAAATTCAATATTTGCCCATTTTCCTCGGTGTCACAACCGCCGACTCGACGGACCTTCAACAGGCGGGAGGACTAGGACTCTAAGGCAATAACGCAGGGATGGGGTTAGTGCCTGATGGGAAAGACAAGACGTCCTATGGGAGGAGTGGGTAAATGAAAAGAACCTCTTTAGAGGAAAAAAGAATCGCGAGAAACTGATTGACTTCTGCGATCGTCTTTGTTGCTCCCCCCGATGGGTCCGCTGTCTGCATCGAAAGACGGAAGGAGGTGGAAAGTTAACTGGGGAAAGAAAGTCTGCCGGGGAATAAACGAGATGGAATTGCGGGTAATAGGAGTAGACGCTGTGAGGTGTCATATTGATTTCCCAGAATCGAGTTACTCACTAGATTGAAAGCAATTTAATCCAACATCCTGACGTCCCCCGTCTACGCTCTATCTAGTCACTCTAAGTAATCCACCTTACTGCTTAGTGGTAAATGTAATTTTGTCTATAGTGAGCCACTCGCGAGGGTAGAACAGTCTCAAAGAATATATTTAGTGAATTGAACTTACTGGTCATAAGGAATAAATTGAAGATTTTCTTCAAGACTTAGTTATATTCGATTTCTTTTAATAGTAAAGATATCAAGTCTAGATGGAAATAATGTAATAGTAAAACTATTCAAAAATACGTTCCCAAAGCTTTCAAATAAAGATTTCAGTTCATTTTGGTGTTATGAGCGGTTAAGTGAGTGTCCCTCATTAACTGCCAGAACGGGTTTTTAATCGTTTGGCTTTTAATTTTCAAAAAAATTGGAGAAATGTATAAAATTTTAATTAGAGATTGAAAATCAATTCTTGCCATTTACATTTTAAAGATTATTTCATGTAAATATTGGCCACAACTACGTTTCAGGTGGTCCATACGAGAACTCCAATTTTGAATGACTTTTTCGGTATCTCGCCGATAACACTTGTGATGTTGTCTTCTAGTGCTTGAATCGAGGAGATTTAACGTACCTCCACAAAAAGTGGTCCAACGATGTCAAATCGCATAATCTAGGTAGCCAATTCACAGATCCAAAACGATGGACCTATTGCGAAATGAGTGAGCAGTTCATCTTCGTTTTAGAGCAGTGAATTGACCACCTAAATCGTGCAATTTGCCACAGTTGGACTACTTTTTGTGCGGGTACATCAAATCTCTTGGTTATGCCGATAAACCACCATTCAAATATTATAAAAGAAATGCCAGAAAATTGTAATCTTTTGTTTAAACCCCTCTAAAAAATGCAATTTTCAATTTTTATGAGGGTGTTAGGATCATAAATTGGGTTGGCGCAAAAATTCTGTTAAGTCAAAATAAGTAGGTAGAAATTTAACGTACCTTTCATGGGATATAAGAGGACTAATTTCAATACCCTTAATCAGTTAGTTGCGAAGTACAGAGTGAATAAGCTGGCAGTGTATAATTTGCAACGCATTGGGTTGCTTGTAAAAACTTATATCGCATGTTGGGAAGTAAAATTGAAAATGTTCGGACCTGCCAAAAATGGTTTGCCAAATTTCGTTCTGGAAATTTTAGTCTCAAAAAATATCGCCGATCTGGGCGACTATCCAAGCTCGGTCATGTTGGAGAGTAACCCACATCTAACCTCTAGAGAAACTGCAAAGGAATTAGGCATCCACCATTCGACTGCTGACAAACACATCATAAAACTGATTCAAATATCTTCTTTAAAATACGACAAAAATGTCCCGCCAATTTAACAAAAAAAAGACATGTTCTTAAAATACATTTGAAACCCTATTGATTTCAGATGAAAACCGTGACCTCCAGAATGTAGATACACAAGCAGCTAGGTCTGATGGTGACCTCCGATGGGTGGCAACTGATATTTTCCATAAAAATTACAATATTTATTTGAATACATGTATAAAAGTTTCAAAAAATTATATACATGCCTTTCTTGCCATAAAAGAAATCATGCAATACTAAAAAAATGTAATCCTAGCCCTATTTAAATATTACTTGAGCGAAAATTGCTTTCGAAACCAGCTGTTGATAATAAATGTTGTTTACAATACAAACAGAATAGTTAAATAAATTAAACTACACCTTTGCTTAAGAAACTAAATCATAATTCCAAAAATATAACATTCCGAAGACCTCGAGTTTCCAACAGTTAGAGAAGCGTTTTTTTGGTATGTGGTCTAAAGTAAATGTACATTGATATTCATGTAAATGCGGTAGTAACAATAAATAAGATATTCGGCAACATTCCGATACCCTAAAACTTCGAAGACTTGGCAAAATCGAAACGGGGATATACTGCGGTAATCTAAGCCAAAACTATTAATTATGAATTCACACGCTGGCACTTCCCACATACCCCTAATGTGGCCCTGTTTTAACGACAAATTAGCCCACATTCGAATGAAAACATCGCTCTGAACACTTCCTCAAAGTTCTGCTCCGAAACATGCCCGTAACAGCATACAATTGCGCAATAAATCAAAAATTCTAGCAAGAACTCTCCCTCGTCCTAGCAGTGTGGGGACTTTTCCAGGGTGGCGAATTTTACAGCAATTTCCCAAGGAACCCTTTATGTCACTGGCATTACACGCATACCTTAAATAATTAATTAGGGACGCCAAGCCGACTGCGGTGGAGGGCTCCAGGATCGGGTCGTAATTCCCATGTGCGAACGTATTCGATGTGCTTAATTGATGGGGTGTTGGTGGTGGGAATGAGACAGATTGCCGTCGGAAAACTTTCTGAACGCCCCCCCTAAATTGAAAAGGTACACGGTGAAGACGTGCGACTGCTCGTCTTTCTCCGAAATTTTCAAGAGGTCGATTTACTCACACTGATTTTGTGTCTCCACCGCGATTTTGCAAATTCATTACAGCATACTTCTTCAGTTGAGTGGAAACCCCTGCGTAGGAGGGAGGAGCACCCTTCTGCGATTGTTTACAGAAGTATCTTTTTTCTCAATGGCCCTTTGGGGCCTGTCTTCGATTTGATTGATGGCTTACGAATTCCCGGATTCATTTTCAATAAAAAGCGTGTAGATCTGGGGCTGGCATTTTATTTCGTTTTGTTGTTGCATCTCTGACTCTTTTCCTGAGTTCCAGAAATTTATGGGCTTTTCAAGGATTAAGTCACTGTCGCCGTGCCTGGCGGGCTCTCTCATTTTTCCCGATTAGATTTATCTTGAGTTGTCAGAAGGAGCAAAAGGCGAAAAGTAAAAAATAACTGCTATAAAGTGGGCACGTAGCCAAAATCAGTTATTGTTCTACTTAACGAAAATTACTCCCTGCCGTGTAAAAGGGCTTGCCAGCGTGTCGCCGATTGAGTTCTTTATGACGTGGGAAAACCTTTGGAGGTGTTGCCTTCAGGCAACCTCCAGGCTTGAAGCTCTGAACGGCGGCTGGTCGAGGAAAAGTGGCGTTTTATGACCACTTCCAGCAGAGTTAATTAGCTGGCACTACCGCTGGCCCCACAAGCGGGGGAGGGTAAACGTCGGATTCTCTGTTGAACAACCTCCGCACCCCCCCCCCCCCATTTGGGTCCCAATAGCTTTGCTCAGCCGCATCCTCCTTACTAAAATTATCCGCTCCTATTCCATCGATTTTTTTTTTAGCTCCACGACGGCGTGCCTTAACGAAAAGGCCAACAACGAAAATGTTTTAGCTTGGACTTTTTTGTTTAGGTAAAAAAAAAAAAGGAACGATTGCAACCAAAATTAATTGCTTCATGCAGGAGCTCTTTGTTTCATTATAGCCTTTTCTGCATGAGTGGATTGCTCCTGGAGCTCCACCATGCATTTGGGAGGAGTTCCCTTTTTTTGTTTTTAGGTTTTACCAGAGTCCCCTTAACCTTTCCTCGTTTTGCTTGCCCGCTTCGGATTTTGTTTTTATATTTTACATTTGTTCACATATCCATGGGCCGGCAATGCAATTTTTTAGTTGGTATATTTTTACCCAAATATTGCAGCTAAAATTTATTCGCCTGCATTTTCCAGCGGTTTTAATGGTGTCTCCCAGCGGTGCAGTTGAGTATTTTTTGTTTTGTTTTCTACTGCCTAAAACCTCCACCGACCCGCGGACGTTTATATACACCAAGAGGTAGCTCTAATGGTGGGGTTTATTGTGGGAACAATTATTTTTATTCGGGAATAATATCATAATTAGCTCCTTAGCATCTGCAGCCTTTCAAAAAAATATGATTCTTTTTTTTAGTTTTGAAAATTTTATTAGTTAAGTTGTACAGCCAAGCTATACTTGGGTTTCGTTTATGGCAAAGTTTTGAATTTTTTCGAAGTGTCCAAAAATAACTTTTTAAAAGCCGGTTGACTTTATTCGGTGTATAAATATACTTTGCGAACTTTACAACTTCTGTTTCTGAATTAATGAAAGCCGAATACTTTATTAAATCAAACTTTTCTCATGAAGGTAGAACATTTTAACACAAATTTATTTATACCGAACTTTGAGATCTAGCCGTTTTATAAAAAAAAACAAAAACTGAGCTTTGTAGTAAGTTTTTGGCTCTTTATTTTTTATACATTTCTATCCTGACAAACATAATTCGTTTAAAAGCAAAACTGCGTCTATTTCCTGCTATGTTATCCCTTTTTGGGGTAAGCTTTTACTTTAGAATAGTGCAAAAAGGAGCAAGAAGTAAAAAGGCCGGTTTCAACAATTCAGTTTTAGCGGTCGTCGGCTCAATTCAGCTAAATAGAAGAATTGCTGAATTGTACAGTTGGTCGTAGGAAAGGAACTATATTTTTAGAAAAAAAATTGTATTTTTGGTTATTTCAAATCAAAATCAAACAATCAAACTCTTTATATGCTATATAAGCCATTGGCTTTTTACAAAGGTTTTAGTTTCGTTCACGCTATGACATTTACATAAAAGAAAATAAATAAATTTACATACAAATAATTATAATAAATAATCAATTAAAAATTTTTCAGTAAGGACTCTCTCAGTTTCAGACACTCTATTACAAAAATAGTTAGAGCTTTAATCACAGTTATCTCATCGCTATTCAATAAATTATTCCATATGTATTTGTTGATCAAGCTAACATGCAGTTTCTCAAATAAAGTTACTCGCAGATCATGTGTAACAGAACAGGATTCAAGGAGGTGCATAATCACATCTGTTTCGCCTGTTTGGCATAGTTTACACTTCTCATTCGGATAAAAATTGTACCTTTTTCCATTTATTATAATATTTGGTGCGTATACATTAAAAAGTCTAATCTGGGCTAGAATGCGAGTAAAGAAAATCGAGAATCGTTTATGAACAAAAGTTGCGGATGTATTTGCTAACGAGTTATAATCTTCTTCTAACTTAAGTTTGGTGAGTTTGTCTGTGGCTAATCTGGCAATGATTTCCACGTTCGATGGCGACAAATTTCTCCACTGGTCCTCAAGGCCACAGTATTGAAAAATGTCTCCTATTTGCTTGCACCAATTATACTTGGCGTCGCAATTTCCATTCGATTCCAGTGCTCTCAAACGATCGAAACACAATTTAGGATACCTTTCTTGTCCCATCTTCAGGATTTTGGCCACGAGAGAGAGCGCCCGACCGAGAATGTTCACAGCCAGAGGTGCACGCCCCGCCTCTAGTCTAACCGAGTAATTTGGTGTTTGTGTTGGGAGGAGCAGAATCCTTTTAAAAAAGCGCGTTTAAATCATTTCGCATTTTTTCAAGTGTCTCAGAGCCCAAACCTGCGACTCGTAGAGAAAAACACTTTCTATCATTGCTTCGAATAGCCGGTCCTTTGTCTCCCAGGTATCCGATTTGGAGGAGCTAAGTATTCTCAGTACATATGAGCTAGCTATATTTGCGGAATGCGAAAGAGATCTAAAAGCTAAGTTGAAGATATTTTTGGTTATTTAAAGAAGAGTTTTATTCATGGAGGTGTAGTATTTAAGTTGCAGCGTTAAAAATAAATTGTTATTTTTAATTTTCTGCAACGACGACTCCACCACCATCAATTGTTACAAAATATATAAAAATTTCCCCTGGCTATTCTCTGAATGAGAGCTCTAGCGGAAGTGCAAAAACTCAATTCCGAAACAAATCTCTTTATTCGAATTACTTCCACTAAATAGCGAAAATAAAACCATCATTTTGGCTGTAATCCGTTGAAAATAAATCCTCTTGCCACATTTAACAAGAGCTCTTTTTACAAAAATTTTTGGTTTTCCTCATGTATTTTCACACGGAGCGCAGCAAATTTTGGTTGCAGAAATCTTGGGAAAACGAAGCAAACATCTAATGCTTTTCGACAATTAGGTAAATATTCCCGCAGCCACAAAACCCACGAAATTCTCTCTTCATTTTGTTTGCCAACACCACCAGCCAGTAGCATCATTGGTTGCGGGCGGGGTTCTTGGGAGAGGCGTTTTTGGCGCTCACTCAACTGTATCAATCCGGTCTTGCTGCGGATCCGCTTTGAATATGCAAAAATCCCACTCTCGCCGAAATACATCAACAACAACAACAAAAAAAAAAAAAAATCTATTCCTGCAGAATCCGAAGCACCCGACACAAATGGTTTTGTTTACTTAGCTCCATCGCTATTCATCCCCTCGTATGGTGCGCGGCCATGCAAACTTTATGTAGCACGCAAGCTATTGACTTATGCTCCCCGGAATGGGCCCTCGTGCACGGAGTATAAGCCCCACAAAGGAAGACCACCCACTCACTGTCAACGTGAATGGGTTCTCTAAAAAAGCACGAAGCACGGCACGGGCACGGCACATCTCACATTCAATTGGCCGAACAAAAGGCTGCGCCCGTAGAAATAGTTTAATTAGAAGTGTCGCTTCCACAAAGGAACCCCGGATCGAATAGCCCTTGCTTTACTCTGTTCGGGAAAAGGAGCTGGACAGCGTACCCGGACCGGTTTTGGGTCCAGCAGGAACCCCCCCTTAGTCGGGGTTGCTATCTTTTCATACAGCTAAATTTTAGGAATTTCGTGTCCACAATAAAAATTAAAACAAAAAAAAAAACCAAACAGCGAAATC
The DNA here is from genome assembly GCA_963969385.1 of Philonicus albiceps. NCBI lineage: Eukaryota > Metazoa > Arthropoda > Insecta > Diptera > Asilidae > Philonicus > Philonicus albiceps. The sequence continues at coordinate 20,794,139 of OZ017775.1, forward strand.
TAAGGATAAAATCGTTATTTTGAAAAATTTTAAAATTACTGAATTTGAAAACGGGTATACTACTCAAAGGCAAAATAGTTCACCCATCTGCTTTCTAATGACTACTTTTAAAAAGAACAATAAAATGCCACCTTTTCTGGAATACTAAAGTACAAAATAAGATACTCAGTTTTAAGTTTATTATATACAAGGTGATTCGTAAAGAAGTATTCCAACATGTGCTGTGTTGTGCTTAGCGTTCACGTTCGTAAATTTCCTCCTTCACCCCGTTTTTTAACAGCTGAAACATTTTCGCGTGTGTAAGAAGGTAAGCTCATATAAAACGTAATAACTTCTGTTCGAAACACAGCAGCACGACAAAGTTTTGATAAAAAGTATGCATTACAAGCTTTTTAATAGAACCGTTGACAAATTTGGCAGGTATATATGATAAATTTTTAAAAATTTTGGTTAAAAATCTACCTTTTTATCCTCCGTGCTTAAAAATTTCCTTAATAAGGACATAGTTTTAGAAACGAAAAAAATACAGCCTTAAGATATCTTTCAAATAAAAAAAGAACCACATCAATATCTTTAGTCCGTCAAAAGTTATTAACATTTTTGTGGAGTCACAAGAATACTCAATTGGAAAAAAGTTTCTGCCATTAAACTAAAGCGACAAACCTCTTACGAGATTTTTTGTGTTTCAAAGCTCAGACGGTCGTTTAAGTATTAAGGCAGAAGGTGTTCAAAGTGAACCCCATTTTGACGAATGCACAACTCCGCTTCTGTTCCAAGCAAAAACTGTTTCCACTGAATACAGAACATCAAGCAGCAACCCCTAACTTGCATTTGGATCTTATTACGAGCGGTTGGTTATTTTTCTTTGTGCTTTTTAAGATATTTGGATTTGCGGATATTTGACTTTGGACTTTGACTTTCTTGGATATTGAATTTGATTTACGAATTTTGACTTGATTGCTTTATTTTCCGTTTCGCACAAAAGTTATTACCATTTTTATGAGCTCACTTTCCTGTACACGCGAAAATATTTCATCCGATAAAAAAGGAGAGAAGAAGGGATTTTATGAAAAAATTGCTCATCGTAAACGCTGATCGCAACACTGTAAGAAATTGATTGGCACATGTTGGAATATTTCTTTACGAATCACTCTGTAGACTATTTAATAATTTATAAAAAAGACGACAACAATTCGTCATTTACAACAAAATTCATTAAAAAGCAAAAGTACAAGCAAAGCAAAATAGTTTGCCCACCTCAAAAACGAAACAAAATAGTTCGTACTGGAAATTGAGTCATTACCACTTCGAAGCGTAACCTTTATTTTATATTACCACTTCCGATCTGGCATATTATTTACTAACTGTTGGCAATTTTTTGGCCCTATGGAGTCTCAAATATTTTGTATTCTTCCATCTTCACGATATCTTGTTAGCGCATCCTTTGTTTTCATATCCCTCCCCCCTAATCACGTCTTTGTTCTTTTAGTAGTGTGTCAGGATGCGCCGTCTCGTTTGAAAATATATTGACTTTCAGGAGATTCCAACAAAGGTAAAAGTTTTTCCTTGCAGAATGTTTTGTTACTTCGCAGCGTTGATAGTATCGTCAACAAAGTGAAGATTTTAAACTCTCTGCAACTGCATACATTCGTAAACCATAAGTGCAGCCGAGAAGTTTATAGTTCTTCTCAATCAATATGGGTGAAACGTTTATTCCGACTTTCGTGTGACCCTTTTGCCTCTGACCAAAACATAACTCAAACCTGGACTCGGTTGTCGAAGTTATGGACTTAAATTACCTTATTGCCCAATTTTCGTGGCTTTACACGAAATATAGCCGTTTCTTCTCGTCGTCTTGCAGTTAAGAAAGGTTTTTCCTTTGCTTGAAGAAATTTATTCATAACATTGTTTTTTACTTAGGAATGTAATTTCGTACTCTATAAAAGTTTTATACGTTTTTTTTTAAAGGCTTACAAGTATCTATAGAAAGTTCTTTTCAATCGTTTAATTACACGTTGTGGTAATTTCTTTTGTCGTCAATTGAAGTTGGTATTTCATATTTGTTTTTGTATACACGATTATTTTTAGATGACGCTATAGGATGTCGCCCCGTTTATTTTATTCCTGTTATATCGGCTACTGTTCCAAATACTTTTATTATATGCATCGTTTATTTTAAAAATGGTGTAAGTCCAAAATGTAGGTTGAATATAGGTTGAAATAGGTTGATTTTACTTTAAAAGAATATAGAAAAATTTGCTTTATGGCATTTTGGAATTGCACCACTTTCAAAATAAGCAGTCCATATCTCGAATCGTAGTCCATATCTCGAATCATAGAATAAACGTTCAGATTTGTGAGATGATAATTTATAATCATTAACGTCTTCATTTAAAGTTTTGTCACGAGCTATTTTACTTAACACGTTAACATAAATGACATCTATAGACGTGTATTCAGCTTATAAAGCTTATAGCTGAATTAAAATCATAAGCGTCAACGTGTTTAACTTACTTTTTGTAATATGACTAAAGATAAATAGTATAAATAATCGCCATATGGGCTTGAGTTCCCGAGCTGCGCCTAAATTAAGTAGGGATGCAATTCATTGCATTCTATGCTAATAAATAAATAAATATAAATAGTAATAAATATGTTATTAAAATAAATTTTGAGTCATGCAAGTAGTTGCTACTAATAAAATAATCATAGCAGGCTAACTTTTTGCTTCATTTTGAGGCGGGGGCGAACTATTTTGCATAGGGAACTCTCTAACTCTAGTTTTGTATGACCGTTAGAAAAATAAGGAGGGCTCGATTCTTTAAGCGAAATATCGGCATAGAATCAATCTGTTCTGTGCACTCAAGTAATAAGGAAATTAGATAAAAAATTCTAGTGTTTTATCTTGAGGTATCTACACTTTGTTCGTGTTTTTGGTTTTTAACGAATTTTGTTGTAAATGATAAAATATTGTTATTTTTAGGGTTCCGTACATTTGAATGAAAAAACGGAACCCTTATACGATTACGCGTATAGATGGGTGTGTGCCGATGAAAATTTTCCATTTTTTATATATAAATAAGTCAAAATGCTAGACTTATTACTGATAAATGATTCAATTTAATACTTATTAACTAGGTGGGATAAAGTAATATAATGGTACGGAACCCTCAAAGCGCGAATTCTACTCGCACTTGTCTGTCTTTTTGTTATTAATCGTTAAAAAGTGCATCTAATAAGCTAAGTATAATATTTGGGTCTCTCATTATTGCTGAAAAGACAACATTTTATTTTTTTTATAAGTACTCATTAGAAATCTGATAGGCGAACTATTTTGCTTTGTAGTAGTATAGTTTAGAGAAGATATATAATTTAAATGTTTAATCCGTTCGCTTTGAAATTTCACATATACTTAAAATTTTATTTTGTCTTCAATAAATTTAAAGGGATCTCAGAGTAATCAATGGTCACCCTATTAAGTAATGAGTAATTCTTATCTTATTAATTTATGTACCGAGCTTAAGCTTAATACTTAACTCTTTACATGAGCTTTCGGAAACTATGTCCATATGTCGCATTTAGCAAGACATATAAATCTAAAAAATTACTTATAACTATGAAAACAAAAAGTACTAGTACAGTACTAAAAATGTGTTGATGATATTTTCGTAAAATTACAAATATAGAATATTTTGCTTTTCTTATTCGGATAATACATCAAAAGGATTTACATTTAATTTATATAAGGTGGGAAATAAATATCCTCACCCTCTTCACCATGCGGTATAGCCCGGCCGGGCAAGGTAAATATCTTCTCCGGGCTGGCCTCTCGCTTGAAATATATCCGCAATTATTAGGCCCTCGGGATTGGGAGTAATTCTGCTGGAGGTATCCCTGGTAATTGTAAATTGGCTAATGCATCTGCAGTACCCAGAATCAGCCCCAGCCTCAAACATCTCCATCAGGCGCAGGGGGTCCAGAGAATCCTGTTCCCGGAATTTATCCGTATCAATGGAGTGTGCAACGCCACTGAAAATCAATAGACTTTGATGGATTTCACGGATTACAGTTGCACGTCGTTCCATCTTGAGCGGATGCAGCACCATGCATTTTCGGATGCTGGGAGAATCTGCGGATGAAGAATGGGCTCCAGATAGATTGCCTTGCACCAAGGCAATTTCTCATTCGCAAGAATAAATCGAGTGAAAAATTCTAGAGGAATAAAAAAAAAATAAAAAAACGAACTAAATAAAAGTACGAGGTGCAGCCAACGAACGATTCCCTGTACCGAATTGGATTAGCCGAAAGGCACCTACCCGGGGGCACCAATAGGATATTCTGGATGCATCTTGTGTTTTCCAAATAGAAAGGTAGCTGAGAATGCAGAATGAGGACTTGCAATGACAAATCGCAGGGGCTCTGATGTCGTCTATGTTACCTCCAATTGGGGGTTACACCAGGACGAGATCTCTCGGATCCCTCTCGGCTGCATGGGAATAAATTGCAGGCTATCTAACTTTAGCTTCGGACAGATGCAGAATGCAGCAGCCCTCCCAAAAATCCTGCAATATTTGTAAGCACAAATTTCAATTGCCCTCGTAATCTAGTAAACTGCAGAGTAGTTGATTTTTTCCTCCCTTGGTCCAACAGCCACGCTGGTCGAGGGGACAATTACGTGACGAGCTATTATGAGATTTTACAAATTATCGACAGCTATTCCTCCTTGTGGGGTCTAAATTCCGGGAAGGGCTAGGATTTCAGGGAATTTTCCTGAATCGACATCGCATGAGTAATCTCAGTCATTCCTTTCCAGCTCTGCGGAGGCTTTCAGTCCCACTGTCGCCCATCACATCACGCTCCCCTGGCCAAGTATCACCTTAAATCACATTAATTTAAATCACGTATGTACCGTCCTCTTTCACATATGGAGGTATACGCCAATTTTCCTGGGAAAGGTTTTTTAAAGCGCCCCTGAAATTTCTGGAAAGTTTATTTTCCTTCTTAATCCCCCGGTTGGAGATATCTTCATGCTCTAGAACGCTTCGGGCACGTTCAGAAATTGTTCCCATGATTACAAAGGTTAGTCTTCTAGAAGGCACATCGCATCCTTGCCTTTCTCCAGATTTGCTAATTCTTTTTTGTTTTCCTCTGCCAGCCGACGTAAATTTATGCTCTTTTCAGTTTTTGACTTTTTTCCCAAATTTGAGGATTTTGGTTTTGAAAACTTTTGGTTTGACTTTAAATACGGCTTTCGGATGGCGCAAAGTTTGCACGAATCCACCTCAGTTTGAAATACATAAATAAATTTCGAGTTTCAAAACTGTTAAGCGGTAAAGCCTTGAATCCTTTTGAGTATTAAAAGACAGTTTCTAGCAAGATCCCGATTATCAAGAAGATATGTTTAGACCTGTATTATACTTATATATAATATACTTTTACTCAATATTCCGAATATTACCACGTTCAATCTGGCGGTGAACCACTGGTGGTTCACAGCTATTGATATCATCTGGCGGCGTGTACCACCGGTGGTCCACACCTAGTTTGCTCCGTCCACGCCGTCAGACCACCGGTGGCTCACATATGATAATGTGAACAAGCACCAGAAACTAGCAAAATAAACAGCTTATCAAACTCGTGTACGCCGATCATAGAGACGAAAAAGTGCACCGGGTTGTACGTATTAAATTATTAAGAAATTTCAAACATAGTAGGCCAAATTAGCCATAGTGCATCAAATTATTTTGACATTGTCATTTAAAACACAACAGACATTGGAAATTTGAGAAATATTAAATCGGCGATTATAAAATTATTTGAATTTCTCAACTAAATAAATGTAAAACATTTAAAGAACAACAAACAACTCTTGAATTCATAGCGTATCAACATAAATATAAATTTGTGTATGTAGAAAAAATACAACCTTTTTATGCACGAAGATTAATTAAATATTTTAACAATTTTTCTCTTCTATTTCAGGTGAGTTGTCGACTATGAAATTCATTTGGGTGGTATACTGTGAGTATGGTATAGCAAATAAAAGAGCAAACATTGTCTCATGTAAGAAAATTCTAAAAGTACTCAACCAAAAAACTTTTTTAAAAAAAAATCATATATCATTTCTTGCATGAGAAGAATTTTTCCACATTTCTTTAGTTGTCATGACAAAGGTAAAGAACGTGCTTTCTTCAGATGTTTAGTGTTAAAAAGTGAAATGTTTTTTCTGTTAAAAGCGACATGATATTCTGTTTAAAATATGAATAACTTCGTCGGATGTCAGGATATGCATGAAATTGTATTACCTGCAGACAATTTTATTAAATAGCAAAATTACATTTTTGCATAAAATAAAAGACGTATGTTTGTACACAGTAAGGGGCCTCTGATAGTTTAGTTGTTAGCGCGCTGTTCTACCGTCCCAGAGGCTGTGGGTTCGAATCCCACGAATAACCATGGTCTCTTGCGCTACGTAGTAACACAATGGGCCAAAATTGGCCTAAGTGTGCCTTTCTAGGCAGCCACAGCAGCCTAACCTAACCTTGTACACAGTACATCTCTATACAATTTCGGCAACTACGATGATACAATGGAAAAACTATATGAAGCAAATTATATTTAAAATGCTTACAGAATGAAATTTTTTCTGTAGACTTCCTACGTTAGTTACATATACCAAAAAAAAAAATAATCCTTGTACTTTATTCGTATATCGCTTTTAGTAAAACGTTATTAATGAGATTACTGAGATGGAACTTCCGGTTACAATTACGAAGCATTAAACGTTAAATACCGCAAGTTTGTAATTTTAAAAAGAAAATTTGGTCTAGGACCTCTAGAAAAATAAATTTTTTTTTGTTAACTCCTCCGGCACGCAGTTGCTTCTCGAAAACTTTTAAAAGCCCCACAATTAAACTGTAATTCTCCGTAAACTTTTCGTGCAAAAAGGAGAATTTTTTTTTTCCAATTATCCCCATTAGGTCTCATGAAACCCAAAGCAGAATCGTTAATTAATCATTCCACAGAAAAACCGCCCTCGTTTTACTAGTCATTAATTTCCTAACAGAGTTTTAAATTTATTACTTCCAGCCCCTTGTAAAAAACAAATATAAAAAAAAAAAATTGTTGCTAAGCTTTGACAGAAAAGGGAAGAAAATTAAATTGCACCTCGAGAGGGGGGAGGTTGTTTTCGCCTTGCATTTCGCACTGCTAGCTGCAGTGCACCCCCCGCAGCGCTGCTACTGCCATCACTTAGCTCTGGATGACATAAAAGCGATGAAAAAACACTCCAAAAGCTCCTTTTTTTTTGGGTAACACGAAGTAGTAAAGTTTGAAATTGCCAGTAAATACTTAAGGGATTAATGAAAACTTTGTCGATTCTTTTGAGCTATTTCAACGTTGACAAAAAGTGGAAGCAGTTCAGGGACAGGGGCTCTGGGGCCAGAGCGATACAGCTACCAAGCCGGCGGGATGTTGGAAAGAAGCTCTTACTTTGAACTGGTAAAGTTCGAGATAAACTTTGCACTTTAATAGTCTAGACTAAATGGGTGCATTTATGCGGAGGGTCTGCAGCACTTTTGTAAATAAGGAGTATTGGTGGCGGGAATTTGTTAAGAGGACGACTGTAGCTCAATACCAACCAACGTGCTTTCATTGTAACGAATTCTGTTGAACATTGTATCGCTCTATTTTTTTTTCTTTTTGAAGTTGTTAATCATGGAAAATAGGGAGATTGGGAAAGCCAATGCATTAATTTCATGGTCCAGCAAATTTTGCAACAGAGACAGAAATTTTATATAAAGAAAATAATCAATTTTGGGCTGCAAAGTCGTATTAGTAAGGTATTAGGGTACAACTTTCCTTCCCCCATTTTTTCCCGAAATTCTAGGCTTTATTATAAAAAATGTTTGCCAAACCTCGCTTAGAAAAAACAGGTCATCTTTTGAGGCGATCCACGAATCGATCCAATTTGTGACCTCTTCATAAGAATGGAAGTGCTGGTCAGCCAGGCCGTGTGCCATTGATCGAAATAAGTGATAGTCAGACAGAGCAACGTCTGAAGAATACGTTGGTGGGATAAAATTTCCCAATTGAGTGTTTCCAAGAGGACTTTGAACGGCTGTGCCGCATGGGTCGAGCATTGTCCTGCTGCAAAATCACTTTATCGTGCATCTCGTTATATTGCGACCGCTTGTCTTTCAATGTTCAGCTTAAACGCATCAATTGCTTTCGATGCCGATCGCCTGTGTTTGTTTTAGTTGGTTTCAGCAGCTCATAATACACTACGCCGAGTTGGTCCCACCAAATAGATAGAACCTTGGAGCCGTGAATATTTGGTTTGGTCGTCGACGTGGAAGCATAGTCGGGAAGTTCCAATGATTTTTTGCGCTTGAGATTATCGTATTGAATCCAGTTTTCATCCCTAGTCACAATGCGATGCAGAAATCCCTTTCGTTTTGCTTTTAAGCTGCTGCAGCTGTTTACAAGCAAACAAACACCGTTCAACATCTCGAGGCTCCAATTCGTACGGCACCCAATGTCCTTATTTCTGAATCATTCCCATAGCATTGAGACGTTTTGAAATGGCTTGTTAAGTCACTCCCAATAATTCTGCCAATTCTTCTTGCATTTGATCAAGTACTGTCTCCAGCCTGCGTCCAATTTTGTATTTTCGAAAACCGTCTCTCTTTCATTGCCCAAACCACTCATGATACGTTCTTTCACTAACAGCTCAGGCTTGAGGCTCAGCCATAGATTTCTTCGTATTGAAGCAACAAATTAAAACCTACCGCAAAAGACATTTTGACATTTTCAATCGAGAATAACTTTATGATGCAGACACAAATCGACTAATGTTGGATGGCGTTATGTTGACATATTCCTAAGCTTTTTATATGCCGTCTACGATTTATTTATTTATTTCAACCACCACTTACCGCTGAAGCTATTGGAAATCGGCGGAACCAAAGTTGTAAAATATAAATCATCTTCTGAAAATATTTAAAACTTTTAGTTATTGTTTTTTTAGACCCATCTTGTAGCTGAATTCCTTATAGAAAATTTTATAATAAAAATTACATGTAATTCAGCTTTAATTCGAAATAAGTTCACCAATATAAGCCCCAGAAACAAATAGAAATTCAGTTTCTGCCATCGATTATTCAATTCAACTTAAGAATTCATTAGATGACTACAAAAATTTAATTCTTAAATACGGAAATAATTAGAACCCCACCCATTACCTTACTTATGCCTATAAACGGTTCGCAATTTTCTTTCTATCATCTTAAGAAGACCAATACGCCTCAGGAAGTTCACAAATCTGTCTAGTGAAAAAGAAAGACTAGAATTAGAGCAATTTAGTTTTCCAGAGCTGGAGAATTTATATCTCACACTCCTCGGGCACACAATGAACTGCTGTTTTAATCATTGCATTCTGTTCGACATGCCACACCCAGTAGCACTTTGATTCGTCTTTGTGTTTTAAAATAAAATCCCCCTCGGCCCTTGCGCCTGGAAGACTAAATCTAAAAAAATCGCTACAGAAGCTTAAATGTCCCGAGGAAGCCGTCCGTTCCCGGAAAAATGCTCAGGTGAACAAGAAAAAGTCGGCGGTGGTTCGGGGGAGGGAATTTTTCAAGTGATAAAGCACAACTCCTGTTATTGTACATTGGGAACGAGATGAAAGTAAAAATGACATTTTTTTTTTGTTTTTTTCAATGGTGGGTGCTCCATTGCGGGTGGTAAGTAGGTGGGTGGGTGGGTGGGTGCTCTTCTGTTTGTGCGGTTCGCCTCGACTTGAGCGGCCTTTTGGAGTGTGTGTCTTTTGAGTCGATGCTTATTGCGGCCCCGTCATGCATGCGCCCGGGAGCACTTTCCCACATTTAATGCCAGCCTCCCGGCAACTTCCTGCAGCCTAAACGCAAAAATAATAACACAAAAATGAGGGAAAAAAATTGTTAACAACAAAAAGCGTTGGGAGAAAGGAAATGCTGCGCGTGCCGGGGAGTCGTCGGCTTGTTGTTACCCGGTCGCTAAGTGGCTGGATCTGGATTCTGGATGCAATGCCGGTGCAGATGGCTCCATAGGCTCTTGGCGGAAATAGACCTCTGCGCTCCCGTTGCAGCGATTATCTCGGCAGTCGTTTCGCCAGAGCGTCTGTTTTATTTTACCATCATTGTGCCATTGTTCTTCCACCGCTAAGTGAGCCGGATTCAGGTAAAAACGGCCGTCTTACTCCGCCAGCTGTTAACTACCCATGCGACTCACAACTGTTTTTCGTCCGGCGATATTTCCGCGCATATCAAAAAGTTCTCACGGAACAATTACGTGAGGATTTTGTGTAACGTCGCTTTATTGCGATTTTTGAGAACAGAACAGAGCCAGTTTTGTTTTAAATGCATCGATAGTGGCCACTGAGGCCCATGCTACTGGACAGAGGGGCAACAATGCTAGGGGGGGTGGAGTGAAATGAAAAATTCATCGCATGCTCCCCGGGAGTTTCTTAATATCACTTGGCGCCCGACGGATCTTCCTTCTTCTTCAGGCGCATCTACGTAAAATGTATCTTCAGCTCGGTGCTAACGGATGCTTTATGGAATATTAATTCAGACATGTTTCGAGGAACCCGGTAAAGAAGAAGTGCATTCATATCAGCACGCTCGGGCCTGTGTTGTTTTCGAATCCGTCTCACGTGCGAACTTCTACAGCCTGAGAAATTCTTCGAAAGGGCTGCAAAAGAACCCGGGGAAGGCGGCGAAGACAACGACTTTGGGCGCCTGGCGAAACAGGGTAAAGGTCCCACTCAATTGCAGTTGCAGCGGCATAACAGCGCCCTCTACACTTGCACAGATAAATGGAAATAAGCTGGCAGTTGCAAAATATAGTGAAATTCGCTGGACTGCACACAATGGACCGCCAGCACGCCACTGCACTGCCGGCAACAGTTTGCTTTTATTAGCGGAATGAACAAGCGAAATTATTGCCACGTTTGCATTTATAACGCGGCTAAGGGACGTTTCCGCAAAAAGGACCGCCCCGTGCAGATGCACTTTTAACACATTTTGGGCTACTTTTTATCGGTTGGCCGCGCCCCGAGGAGTTGCTGCTAACGATTGCCATAGTAAAGCTGCAGGGGATTTTAGCTGATAACTCCATCGACATTTGCAGATGGAGAAATTTGCATTAACTTTCCTTTAGAAGCACACCCTCTGAGTTTTATGAGTTAATCAGAGAAAGTGGTACCATTGTAGTTATGAGCCCGGAAGGTGTACGGAAATTTGCTGCAACAGCAGAGCAGAATGTTCTCCGTAATGTTTTTTTTTTCCAAGGTGAAAATGTGCAAGGAATACACGTTAAGAGGATACAAAATAGCACTTCCCGCTATCTAGACGTGATCAGAGATATGTTTCAGGTCAATTATGTTTCTATCGATTTTTTCTTTAGTAGTTTTACTTTTGCTAAATACAATTTGTATTTATAAAACTCATTCAGCTAAATTCAGCTTAGAAAGGCCAATTGCTGAATTGGGCAGCAGACCGCAGAAACTGAATTTTCGGGCACGGATTACCACTTTTTGTTTAGTTTCGACAACTTAGTCAATATCGAACAAAAACCTTTCATATTCCGCTTAACAAGAATAATTGCTGAATTTCACAATTGAAACGGAATTTGGCAACGGAAAATATCAAAGGCTTAACTGTAGAAAAAATGCACGCCAACGAAGTAGCCCCATTTTCAAAATCTATTAATTTTCAAATAATGCGTAGCAAAAGTGTTTAATTCCGTTTGTTTTGGATAGACCCACCCTCAATACAAGAAAATCATTACAAAATCAAAAGGCAGTTTGTATTCATGAAGCATCGCCTTGTATCGTGATCTCAAACGATGTTGACCCCTATTTAGGTAAATCAGAAATTTCAGCTTCAGAGAAATTTCTAAAATTTGCGCGAATTGTGGGCGGAAATTATGCAAAATTCTGTTTCTGCTGAGCAATCTCCTGATGGGGGGGGGTATCATTTAAACCTCCCGAAAACCATCAGCTGAGGATATATCAGTCACGCGTCACGACTTGGTGACAATTCATTGTAACAACTGAGAATTTGCGAAATCCACTGAAGCACTTCACTTGCACGACCGCCTCAAGTCTCATCACATACTGGAAAATCTTCGTATCAAATGTATTTTCGAAGCTGTTCGCATTCGAGATCATTCACATCTTTGCCTGGCACTCTTGGGTGCCTCGAGGGTAGATGGGAAGAGGGAAGAACACCCCCGCCTTTCATGCGCTTTTGTATCAATTCAACGTTTTCGAAATAAACCTGAGGCTTCCCATAGGAGGAATCTTGCAAAAAAAAATTTTACGCAGCGTGCTACTGCTGTTGTGTTCTCTGGCCTTTTTTTTTTATTGTTTCCATAAAAAGCAGCTGAGTGAATAGGTTTTTCAGAAGGAAAAATATGGGAAAAGCGGCTCTTGCGAGGTATTACAATCCATCACGGGCGGCGGCTTCTATAAGAAAGTCACCCGCCTTAATAATTCAAACGCAAACGTTCCGAATCATTTTTGCAGCTCCCGACAGAGTTTATCTCCTTTGAAGGGGGCGCGATTCTTTGGAGCGAATTCGACGTTGAAAAGAAGCGGCCTACTCACAAAGGAGCATAGATCGCATCTTATTACATTGACACAATTAACTCTACTCCGAGTGGGGGTCTAAGACCGGGTCATGTGGGTTCGCTGTGGCTAGCCGCGCTTTTTTTTTTCTGGAAACAATTAAAGATTGACTCATAAAAGAAATCACAGTCTCGCGCCAGACGGTCGGACATTGCCGCAATCAGCGGTCGACCCACCTTCCCCCAGCATCCGCATCTCATTAGGAAGAAAGCGAGGCAAGAAGAAGGCAAGACGCCACTGGCCGCTGTCCGATTATCTCCGCTGATGCTCTTTAGGCGCGCTCGAGTGTCGTGACGGATGGCTAACTCGTGCGGAGGGTGAAAGTGGGCTCCCACTTCTCTTGAGCTGGGTTCGAACCAAACTCGAAACAATGAACCCTGGATATGGTCTTAAGACGACCGAAAGAAGCAGATAAAGGGAATTTCTTAAAGTCAACCGATTAGGGCATGTTCGGAAATTCCTTCTGTCCCAGTAATGGGCCGCACAGCTGCTGGGCCAGTCAAGAGCGGTCGTCACAACGAGTTTCCAAGAGATAAAGTATTTCATCTGAAAGGGAGGGAGTGGTCATGAATACGACCCGGGACCAATGAATGACCGCGATGAGGCCACCAAGCTGGGTCCCAACATAAATTTCAGTTGACGACCGCTCAAGGGGCGGGTTTGGGGGGAGAGACGACACCCTACTAGCGGCAGTCGGCAACAAAATGACATTTTCCTGATTCCTGACATGGACATGGCATTGGGAGAGGAGTCCCGTACCAGACGGAGCCTTGAACCCGGCTTTCGTGATAATTTACATTACCCGGCAACGATTGCTGCATTATCTCATGACTCCAATTGGAGCTGCCGTTACTTATCGCATAATTACTAGGGCAGCGTAAAATGAGTATAACAAAAAAGATGCCTTTTCGCGGGTGAGACCGTTCGGTGAGAGGCTCTTAGCCCCCCGCAAGTTGCAACTGCAAGAATTAAAGCAGTTACTCGTATATCTTTATGAAAACTTTTCAATCGTTACAAACGATTTGGGGTGGGTTTCGTTCTTTCCGAGTTCCCAGTACCCCCAGAACTCCTCGGTGTAGATCTGATGTGGATATAGAGATTGAATAATGGGCTGGACGGGTCCGAACTGATAATTACAACAGTTTCATAGTTGCCAACCTTATCTGAACACGATGATGTAATCGGGACTGGTCCTAACTTCTGGAACAAAACTTTTTTACAGCTCCGCTCTTCGCTGCAAAAGTTTCGACTTTATAATCCTTAAGCAGAAGAAGAAGAGATGGAAATCTTGAACAGAACATAAAAAGGGTTAACGCAAATTTATCTCAGCACAGCGGGAGATAGCGCGGCATCTGACCCGCACCCCTCAGGGGTATTGGCCAACAATCGGACGAACTGGGGCAAAAAGTAAAAGCTGCAAACTGGGACATCCTGGAAATTATATTTAGGACTTTCTGGGCGGAAATTGAATAACAAAATATTTAGCATAGTTTTTCTTATTTATGTTTTTTTTTTTTTTGTATTTTATTTTATTTATTTTCGTATTTTGGTCTGAAACATCGTTCGAGGGCTGTCTTTGTAGCACAAATTCCCCTTTATTTCTTTTCGCCTCAGTCTCAGAGGTCTCTCAAATAGCTTTTCTACACAAAAGAGACGACAAAATTTCATCCTGTCTCCGTCGTCGTGGGGTGATCCCCTTTGGGGCCAGGCAATTAGCAAAGGATACAAGTTTGTCAGGGGTTCCTGCTGCCTGCCTTGGCGAACATGTTTTATTTATAAGAAAGTTTTCTCCAAATTGGGGTTTACGCTTTGTGAGTAGTTTTGCTTTTCATAAACTCCGAATCGAATTTCTGACTCTTTCCCCACCAGGGGGTCTCTTTAGTCTCTTCAGCAAATTGCTTATTGGGGCCTTAAGCCGACTTTGAGCCCTATTTCATAAAATGGAGGGGGAACCCGAAACTATCCAACAAGTTGGCCAAGATTTCATCCCCACCCATTCTATACAACTCCAAGTGAATTAAGGTTATTTGCTCATTCAGATGAATATTGGAGCTCTGCTCGGTCACATCGCATTTTTAATGTAATTAACGCGTCTCCTGCGAGTACTTGACTAATTCTTAATGAAATCCGCCAACATAATTTTCGCTTTAAGCGGAACAAACAGAAGCGCTAACAATAATTCATGCAGCACTATTACATCCCAAACAGCTCTTGGGCTACCCCACTGCTCCCGGATAGTCCGGGATGATCCACACGCAGCATCACACATAGACAAATACACACAGAATCGGGTATCTGATCCGGGAAAACCACACCCACCCACACACCCGCCTTTAAGTTGGTCTGTTGATATTCAAATGAACTTTCCAGTAAGAGTCAGTTTTAACGTTGATTTGATATGGTTGCCTTAGTCTAATTAATTAGCTGTTGGACAAGCAAATTTACTAAGCAAACCGAGCAAATGAGCAGAATGACAAGTAATACGTAAACAGGACGGGGGAGGAGAGGTGGGAGGGTCCAGTAAAACAAAGGGATATCTAGGCCGGCTGGTAAATGGCCCTGCAGTGGGGATACCTCTTCATATGCTAGCGGGGGCGTCGTAGGATGACTATGCAATCGATACGCTTCTGGGCACTCGAACCAAATGATTGTCACTTAAGACATCGGCTGATTGCTGGGGAAACTTATTGCTTTGTTATGCCTCGGATCGGGCTAGTAGAGACTGTAGGAATCTTAAGTTGAGGTGGTGGTATGACTTGCAAGTTGCAATAATTTACTCCGAACGGGTGAAATTTGACTTAATTGAGAAACGCGTGGAATAGTCCAAATCTCCAATATCAATATTTGCAGATTACGAGAACGCATTTGATTCGGTAGTCATGCACAAACTACTTAAAGGGCCTGACAAAATGTGGCGAAGATTACAGGTACTCTAGACAATATTCCTTAGGATTAACGATGCAGAGTGCAGGAATAATGATAAGGGCTCACAATAGTTTAATTACAATTGAGATTGATATTATTTTGCTCTTTATCAAGTGTGCTTCAGTGATTTAAAATGATTCAAAACGAATTTTAAAAACTGCTTTAATTTCTAACTCAGTTTCACTCCTACAACGCTATTTAACCCATTCACTGCCAACTACGAGATATCTCGTAGTTGCCCATAGCTGAATGTGTGGCTGAATATGATCTCGGCAGCGAATAGGTTAAAACCTTTGTATGCATATTCAGCAAAACTAGCCAAGACACTTTTTTAAGCCAAGAAACCTGCTACCAAAATTTTATGTGTATTGGCTAGTCAAAGTGAACATTTCAAATTTTGGTTTTATGTCGCATATGAAATTCTCAATTGTGAGAGCGTAAGTATGTTTTATTTTTGTAGCCGACAAATGAAAAATAATATATTAGGGGGAGACAATCGGAATTAAACATTAAATCTGATATTTTTGTGGAAAATGTGTGCCTCTAAAGGGAGGAGTTTCCCTTTATTGATTCCAGCCAGTCTCTTAGATCATAACTTTTAGCATTTGAATTTAGACGAATCCTAAAATTTTGAAATGAATCTTATCACTTTTGGTCCATAGAATTTCTGTAAAAGCTGTATAAAGTATTAGGGCTTGATCCCTCGTGTACTTAACTTTTCTACAGCCAGCATAAAACTTACTATTGACTGTCGCCAGACCCGGAGATAAGACTCCGTCGACCGCTGCACAATTGAGCACATATTGCGGGGCCATTCATTGAAAATTCATTCTATGGAAATAAAGTTCACGGACGGACGCCCTATTTTTCGTGGCCCCTCATAACATGAAAAATGTCCCCCGGAGGAGTCGTGAGTGTCCCATAAACTACTACAGGCCCAGTGAGCCGCATCGGGAACATCTGTAATCGAAGGGATGCCAGTGCAGCTTAACGAATAAATTCCAAGATAGAAAGGAAATTTCGTCAGCAGACAAAGTCGCAGGCTGAACATTTCACGTTGCCCGCCCATCTCGCATATTTTACATCTTTATTAAAGTCCCCGCCTGATTCCGTTGTTAAACATTTCGCGGGATGTCTTATCATAAGTCCGACTTTATCTAGTCCGTGCATCGGAAGTGTTCGCGCGCCAAAGAATTGCACAGGGCTCCACCGACAGATGGAGCCCCTGCTCTGACTGTCTGCATTTGCACTTCGGAACACCAACGGCGCGCCGACGACGACTGTCTTTCGGGGAGTTTATCTGCATTCTGCACTCGGTTGCGGAGCGGCAAGAAAGGCCGCAGAAAAGTTGTCCCTTGATGTATGCATGCAAAGCATGCAAAATCAAAGTCTTCGCTCGGATCGGTTTCACCGCCAGAGCATAATATGTTGGCTGCATAAAGAAACATAAAGAAAAATTCCCTTCTCGGAGCTTGAAATAATAAAAATGCCTCCCGGAACGGGGTGCGGTGGCAGAATGGAGGAAAAAACGGAGGGAATCCTTCGCCTTCCGGGAGCCCTTTTTCTCTCATTTTTTTTTTTTTTTACCCAGATATAGTTGTAGCCAGGGCTTAGGGTGTCTCCTGACTTTCCTGCTGCATCCTGCTCTACTCCAGTCCGACATTTATGAATGTAACTCGCAGCTCCAGAAAGAGGAGCATTTGAATTCGACCTGGAGCTGCCAAGGAAGAAATGTTTGAAGGGAATTTCACGCTTTGCGCGTCTGTTGGGATTTTTGAAGTTTAGCACCGGGAGCATTGGGGACACCAATCCGACGTCTCGCCCTATATGCCTCCAGTGGCTCGCTCCAGCTGCTCGGGGGTTTTGTTTCTGAATTTTCCAGAAATTTATTGAAGTCCTCCTAATGATATATGCGGAAGTGGGACCTGAATATATTTCGTATTTTATTTTCAGCTCCTCTCCGACAGCCACTGTTCGTTTAACCCTGCCTTTTGCCCTATTTACAGGACAATTCCGCAGAGCTCCAACAATTTTTCATGTGTAAATTTATCTTTTCTGCTAAAAAAAATGAGTTCGAACTCTTCCGATACTTCGTCACAAGAAGTTAACTAAAACGGCAAGGGTTTAGAGCGCAGGAAGCTCCCAATAAAATACGAAATCCGCCTCCCGCCGATAGAAAACTGAAAGGAAATCGCTGATGTATATTGCAGGCTATAATGATACAAGGACTACTCTCCGGAGGTCTAGAAAATAGGATCATTAATTTCAGTGCTGTGGTACTCTACCCCAGCCACTTGAACTTTCCAATGAATTTATGAAGAAATTTTGATGGCGCATGAATTCTTGATGGCAGGACATAAATCTAAACAGGTGGCTGCGTCCTGTGGGAACGGCGAGCCCAACGGATCCAGCTAAGCTCTGGGAAACTTTTGTTCTTCGGCAAGATTTTTTTTAAGAAACCGCAGTTCAGGAGACACTTGTTGATGATGAATTTCATTTTTCAGTTATTTCAAGTTGCAGGGCACACTCAAGGGCCTTTCATTTTTCGCTCGGCTACCCATGCTTATAATTTAGTTGGATGAGGGTATCTAGGTCTTGAATGAATTTTGGGAATAAAATAGCTGCATAGTCGTTTCAGTTGAATTTATGTGAATTGGAGTGTGAGATACTTAATTTGTTTTTGTTTTTTCTTTTTTAGTCTATAATCCTTTGAAACCCCTCGATTCCTCTACCTCTTCTAAAAACAAAATTTTTCGTAATTCAGTTTTTACGTTGACGCTTATAATTTTAATTCAGCTATAAGCGATATAAGCTGAATGGACATCTATGGGCGTTATTACGTAAACGTGTTAAGTAACAGCCTGGATCAGAATGTGATCAAAGTATCTTGGGTACCACACGCTATGCTCGGATGACCCATAAACTTATTCTAAATTAAATACAACAAAATTATTCTCAAAAATATTACAAATGAATATTTCTTCTATAATTTCAGTTGTAGCGGTTTTCTCTACATCAAACGCAAATGAATCCCTCGACACACGAGAAGGCGAGGATGTTACGCTGAGATGTCGATTTACCGAGCAACACTCTGGTGGCGACTTCACATACTACTGGTCGCGAGAGACATCAAAATTTGAAAATGTTGCCATCCGGGACGTTCAGCTCAACACGAACTACAGGTAAAAAAAAAGAAAAAGGAAAATCGAATTGTTGTTTCCAAAAATAGCCGCCCTCGTCACCGCCTGATCGGAGGAGCGAGTTCATCCAATAAAAATGGACCTCCGGCTGCTCCCTGAACCCACAGGTGAACCTCAAAATCCCTTGAGCTTTTCCCAATCGGCTTTTCCCGCCGGTGCAATAAATGGAATCAATGATGATGTTCATGATGATGATGGGGCGAGTGTTTAACTGGAATCCGAAAAAAAACGGGGGAGGAAAACCTGCAAATGGCCGGGACGTTTACGCACATTTATCCTGCACGACACTTAGGAGGCCCGCAGAGGGCCCCGGCCCGGGGTGGGGCACATGAAGACACAGCTTGACACAGCACCCTAAGGGAAAGTGCCCCAATGGCACAGTTAATCAGCTCAATGAGAGATAAATTAGGACAACGTTATCCCGGCCAGGATGCTGCCCTGGACCGGATTCGGGCCGGGGTGCGCGGGTCGTTCTTTTCTTGATTGTAATTTCATTTTTATCGGGCGCCATAAATTGTCACATTTCCTCCGTGTCCCTGGCTCTGTGGTCATCCTTTACTATCCGCCTCTAATATAATTTTCCGTCGGATTTATTTTATTTCTTTTTCATTGGCCCCATGGATGGACTCTGGACGGAAGATCATGGCGTTAAGAGCGACGTTCGCACACACTTCCCTCGTCCAGGACATGTTTTTTATCGCAGTTGGACTATGGAGCCCTCGTTCATCTGAGCGCTACTCTTTTTTTTTTTTTTTTGGGTTATTATTGATTTACTGTCGGGCAAATGCTATAGACCATATTTCGAAAGGATATATCGACCCATTTTCGGGATTAACTTAAATGTTTGATTGTGTTTATCTCTGCTGCCTACGCGCTCCTGGCTGATGAAGGACATTCGCTCGTCATATATGGGAACTAGGTTTTTGTCTTCCTTATTTTTATATTTTTGTACCGCCCCTGGCATCTAGCTTGTAATAAATGGCTGATAAAATTGATTGAAATAGGGAATAAAGTGTAATTTGGTCTTACCTCCCTGAGTTCTGGAAAGTTGTTCTGGCTAATACTCGTCCATTTCAGGGAACATAAACCACCCTCCAGGCCCTGTCGCAAAATAAGTGATGAACGTATCTGCGCGCAAATTATCCGCAATTTGTCGCATCGTGTCGCATTTTGTGGAAACGTTTTGAGAAATTGGAAAACAATGGAATAATTCGAAAAAGGTGGAGTGGATTTAAGGAAATGAATGATCATACTTTACTCCTTTTAATACCAAGTAAAAATATTGGATATGTTGGGAAAGTGAAAACCAAAACAGAATATAAATTTAAAAACAATTGCATATCTCAGTTTTGGTCATTATTCTATTATTATTATTAAAAGCACAGCTTATGTTTTTCTTAAGCCAAACTCTTGAACAGGGATAAATATTTAAAATATCAAATTTCGATATGTTAGTTCCAGGTAATTTTCAAGGCTGAAAAGCTGGCTCTTAATCCCTGTCTTATCTTGTAGTGTAAAATGTAAAACAAAACCCAGAATACGGTCAATACAAGAAACCTAAAAAAATGTTGAATGCAATGAATACTCGCTCAATTGCTCAAACTCTGGATGCACTAAAGACCAAATACAAACCTTAATCGTGTTGAAAGTCAAACATTGAATAGAAAACTTTTACACTTGAACCCTTTCAGGTGCTTCTCACGTCTCAAGAGCACTCAGATCCGTTCAGCCACTGAAGACCGATGTCTATCAAATGATCTGAAAACATTTCAAGAAAACCTTCTCCTGAAGGGATTTTCCGTAAAAGTATTTGAGCTCCGACGACCACGACAGTCATACAAAATAATATAAAAGCGAATCTAACGCAAAACCTCAAAAATCCGAAAAATACGAATTTCCTTTTTCTAGCAACACGACCGGTGGTAGCGTTTACCTTGAATTAATTAGGATCTAATTATTTGCTAGTCCTATGGGCGAAGTCTCAAATTGTAATAAGTTTTAGGATTTTATGAGACTTCATCCGGGGATTAAACTTATCCAGATCCACTCGGAATGGCTAGCGACGGGTGGGTTCTGTGGTACGTTCCCAGCACGAGCGAGAACTAATCCGGTGTAAAAGAAGACCGAGGATGAAAAAACAAACCCACCCCACTTCGTTCTGAAATTCCTCGAAGACGTGATTTTATTAAATTCCACCATCCTGAGCTTAAGCACTTCATTAGTCAAGCAGATAACGGAGTTTCCTGGTTTAATTTGTCGTACATTCGAAGAAAGAAGGTAAAGATGCTCTGCCGGAGCTGCGGCGTCGCACTGTACCCACCGCACCGCACCGCATCCTCGATTGCGGGGGTGGTTCGGTTGAAAATGTCTCTAGTGGCGCAAGTTGTTTTTACTTGCTTTTTATCAATTACGAAAAGAAGCGCACTAAGGAATGAAAGATCCGAGGAAGATCCTGGTCCGAAGTATTTATACCCAGACGAAAGCGTTCCAGGAATCTGGTGGGAGGCGGGGGGCGGCCGAAGCAATTCAAATTTCGTTCCATGGGCAGGGTTGGGACTAATTCTAGAAGGAAGACTTACACCATCTCCCGAGTACAGGAACCATGTACCTGGGAATGCTGTACCAATAAAAATTCAATTAAGAAAATTGAGAAGCTTTCAAATCGAGTGAGAAGAAGAAAAACGGCCACCCACGTATCGGGGGTGGCTCCTTGTTGTAAGCGCCTTTATTAGCAGGATACAACACTCTCATTCATTACCCCGGAATTTGTTCAGCGCTCCGCTTAGCGGGGTCACCGACGACGACGAACAATGAAAATTGCACTAGTCCCGGGCGACAAAAGGCGCGCCACCATGGCTACATGGGTGCCACGATGTGGATGCAGGGTGGCTCTGATCAAATGTTCAAGGGCTATGAAACAAAGCCCCTGTAAGACGATCGGATGTAAACGTTTTTTAGTCCTGCTTCTCGACAATGCTCCTCAACTGCAATATGAAGTGCTGGGCAAAATCACTGGGGAAAATTAATTTTGCCACCCTTCTGACCGAATAAAATATCGCCCGTGACATTCTTCTACTTATTTTTGCCATAGGGACCAGCTCTGAATCGTTAATCCGCCCCATCGATAAGGCGCATCTTTTCTAATTGAAACTGTCGCTTCTGCCGTCCTTGGCCACAATACGAGCGAAGTGTGCAGAATGACGCCATTGTGGATGCAAGTAATAAAAATATAGACAGCTTTATGGCTCTATGAAATTAATTTGGAGCTGAAAATTGCGGAGTCGTAACGAAGAAGTTTTATGAGGAATTGGAGCTCAATATTTTGAAAAAGGATAGTCAGAACAGAACAGAAATTTTAAACATAAATACATAGGGATCTAAATAACTTTGTTTTAAGACAGACATGCTATTTTAAAAATATAACTAATCTATTCCTTAGTTTTAACTTTAAATATTCCAAAAAGTTCCTGAATTTCTACTTTTATACATGAACTATCACAACCAATCATTAACGTATGTGGAATAAGGTCAAGCTCTGTCCAAATTAATTATTGGCCCTAGAAATATATCAAAGTGCAATGCATATGGGTTCGACATCAATTTTAATTATATTTACGAAAAAATAATACCAAACTGAACAGTATTTTTAATATGCCATTTCCATGGAAAAATTCCTTTTTGAGCTTTATATTAAATTAGCTCAATTCATTTATTTATCTTTTCAAACTGAGAATAATTCCGATTAAATCGAAATAAAATTATTTACCTTTATAATTACTTCATTCAATTTAATAAGGTTCATTTATTTTTCATAATTTTAATTACTTTTATACGCATGTAGGAACATTAAACATACTACTTATGTTGTAATTGCAACACGTAGTGTTTGAACGAGAAAAACGAGTCACATGTACAATTTGTTTGTTATTTTTTTAATAGAACAACTTCTACAGGTAAGAAGATTTGTTTTTTTTTATCCTCAACAATGTCACCCTCAAAATGGTCCTATAGAGAATGAAATTACAAAGAACTTCTTTATCAAAGATTGAACCCTTGCTCGCTTACAATAAATAGAATAGGTTCCAGTTAAAAAGAAAAAAACGAAAATGTGTACAATGGCTAGGTATTGTGAAATGTAGGCCACATGTATAGGGTATAAAATGTCTTTTCGGCTTAAAATCTCCACGTGTTGTAAAGTGAACCTCCTGAAAATGTGCTGGCTTTGTATTTTACCAAATTTATTGTACAGGGCTTATAGGGCCTAGTACCTTTTGCTAATAGCTACTAAGTAAGGGTTTTCAAGGTGACTTTCCTCGGAAGGAAAATCTGACGATAAGCCACCTCTCCTAATGGAATTCAGCTAGAGTACCTCCAAATTAAAAGGCTTTGCTTGTTTCACGAGATCCATCTCTAATTAATTAAGGGATCTGAACAATTTCTATTTTATCTCCCGGACGACCATACCAGCCAAAGATTCAACACCAGGCCCTCAGGAGGCACCTATACTCCTCAGTGTACCAAAATTTGATTTGTCTGTAGGCGATTTAATCGTGACAGGTGCCTCCTCCTATTTTATTATTATTTGCACTCAAGCAACGAACCCTGAAGGGCAAACTCCCCAACGTTCACTTTCATCATCACTTCTTAATTATTTTTCAAGAAAATCACAATAACTTTCATTTCGCCCGGGGAGAATCCACTTCAGCTGGCTTTGTGTACCCCAATGAAAATGTGCTTCCCTGAAGGAGCACCAGCCCGCTCCTGAATAGACCGCACTTTACCCACGCCCATCGGATTATATACGGGAAAATTCCCATTTTGACTATAGCACCAAAGTTTGTTACCACCGGTGGAAACTGCTGCTACTAGCCCATTTTTGGGACTCCAACTCCCGTGTCTACGGAATCTCCGCCGCAACCTTCTTGGCCCCATTCAACCCTTTCTAGGTTAACGGTATTTCGGCGAAAGTTTTCATTAATACCGCCTTTATATTCTTTTGCTCATCCGAGCCCACGCCATAGAGGTAGTCGAGTACATTAGCGTCTCTCCTTAGCATTTACGTGTAATTAACATAAAACTCGTGTAATTTCGGGGATAATTTATGACACCATCGCATCTCCCCGTACCGTTCCACTTCGCACGCTCAGACCTCCAGACTTCTCGCGTATTTTCCGCGAATATAAGTCTATGGCTTGGCGGCGGAGCAACGAATGGAATACTAAAAAATTTTTATACCACCGGTTGCCTTCGGGCTTCCTGCTCTCGTTGGAGCCTGCACACCTATCGTAAAACGGGCGAAATTTGAATATTTCGCCTTGGGGCTTCTCCTCAAATTAGTTGGAACTTGCCCGTATTCCTGGTTAATGAGCACTCCAACCCGGGAATATAGGCGCTAGCTAGCTCCAGAAGAGGTGATTACGTCGCCGGCGCGAAATTGGATCGCGTCACGTCAGTGAACTGAAAATTGAACTATGACCGACCCAAACTATTTTATACCCCAGCTCCTATCCTGGTGCTTTGTATTTAGTGCAGCACCGGTGACGTTTAAAATTGAAGCAATTTTATGCAAAAATTTCTTTTACCCCTTAACAAGGTAAAAATGGCGCGAAAAATTAAAATTCCAGAACTCCTCTGTAACTGGCAGGTTATTTATTGCAGTTTGCCATTGTTAGTGAAAATTATGTCATTAAGGGCGAGACTGCGCTTTCGCTATAATTGCAGGGTAAATCAAATGTAATGGTCGGTGCGATTCGGACGTTTTTAGCGCAAACAAGTGTGACACCTTCGCCCTTATTTTCCATCGTTTTTAGAGCTTTTAATGTCAGTTAAACCGACATGCTAATTGTCGACAACGAAGCGTGATATACGATAAAAATGGTAAAATTACATTGGTAAGGATTTAAAAACTTAATTCAAAAAATTCAAGTGTTTTTGCTGGTTGCTACTTTTTCTAGTAGATAAATAACTGTGATAAGCAAGCATATTTTCAAGCAATTTGTCATTTCACGTTTATAGATTTTTTTTTTAAAACTATGAGGTTTCATTTTTTCATTTTATGTATACGAAATTAGTTTGCCACATTTGTACTAGCAAAAGTTATGTGATTTCGAATCATTCCTTAAAGAAGAAAACAATTTGGTTAAGATTCAGATGTGAGATTAACAAAAATCGGTTACCTTACTTGAAAACTTTTCGACTTGAAATACTGAGGAATGTTACGTTTGCCTATATATTCAACTTTAGCATTTTAGTTGATGAATTTCATAGAGATGGATATGGACCTAATTTTTTATTATTATTATCTTAAAAACCCGAAATTCTTATAATTTTCTACCGTTTTACCGATGATATCCAGAAGAAAGATTTCTTCCGGTACTTAATTTATGACACTTTTCCTGTAGCTAACTACAGACTGTAATACAATCCTATTTGGTCTATTTCTTGCTAACAATATAAGAAACAAATCACAAGTCAAGGAATTCCATAAGTTAGGTAATGTAGGTTTTATGTTATTTTTGTCATTATTTTTCTACACTTGATGAATAATGATAAATTGGCTTAACTTCCCACATAGAGAAACATTATGAAACCCAATTTACGTAGAGCTTGAAGGATTTTGGGGCCGCAGCGCAGATGACCAAACGTAATAACTTAATTATTAATAAAATCTACCTACGGGTATGCACCCGTACGTGTGGGCGGCAAAAATAGCGCAACCCGATACGATTTAATACCTCCAGGGTACCCCGACTATGCGTACTCCCCTTGGACGCAGGGTAGAAAATTCTGGAATCCTAGCCATATTATGCTATTATTATTTTTACGGTGTAGTAAAGCCCACAGGGGTTATTATTCGTTTATTAAGATTTTTGGGGTTCGTTATCCACAAATAAGAATTTTAGTGCCACATTTTAGTAGTGTTTTAGGTGGCCACATTTCACCAGCAAATTTCTCAGACTGCATCGGCTACAGAAAATTGCTGAAAATTCGGATTTCTCTGGGTTGCAAGCAACTCTCGTTCAAATCATTCTACTCCCATGAAATTCTAAGAACATTATGTGAAATAATCCTCCTGCGAGAGGAATGCGGGGATACGTTCGTTTAACGGCTAAAGTACGAAAGAAGTCCCCTTAAATTTCACCTAGAGCTCTTGAGGTCCTTTGAAGAGGCGGTCCGTGGTAACTACTTACGCCCAGACTTTTCGTTTTTATTAAAACAAATACCGAAACATTTCCATTAAATTACTTTGGGACTACTTCCTGAGTAAGTTTTGATGAGCCTCTTCCGGGGGCTGCTTTGTGGCCTGTAAGATGAGCAATAACAATCCGTTTGGCATGTATTTCCAAATGTGGGCTCCCTGGGGCTCCATCCCCATAACCGTAATTTGCAACTAACCTTGCGCTGCTGTGCCGCCGCCAACGTCGACGTCGTTGTCGTCGTCATCGCCATCGTCGTCGTCGTCGTCTCCACCCATCTAATTTCATCCAAAGTGCCAGGATGGCTATGTAGCCCAAGAAATTGAAGAAAGAAGCAACTTTCGCCGTAAAACAAATAAAGTCGTCCTCCAGAGCGAACAGCCACTTCATCATCGTGCTCCTTCCCCAGAGCGGAGCTTTATTAGAGCCAATGGGGCCTCCCCTTGCAGAGGACCGAGGCGGCACCAACGGAATTTAGGCGATATGGTGCAGGTCACGGATAGCAATCCTAATCCCTATGACTTCTGGGGAGCACCAGGTTCTTGCTCCAGAAAGCCGAGAAGTACGAAAAAGTGCCACACACGAGTGCCCTCGGCGCTGACAGTCCCTCTTCGTTGGGTCTGCAAAGGGCCCCTTTAATTACAATGCTCTCGGGCTGGGGTCTAGGCCCTAATTCCAGCCAGATGACGACCCTTGATGGGGCGCAATTCTCGCTCGTATGTAAACTAGTTGTGCTCCATTTATGGGGTGTTTTCTACGTTTTTCAGTTGCTCTACACCCCGATGGGTGGTGCTTCGGTGTCACCCTTCTAGCACCCACCGCTGTGCACTGCGGAGCTCCTACTACAGGCGGGCGCTGCTAATGAGAAGAAAAACTTTTACGAGTTATTTTTCTTAGCTTTTAGTGGGAGCAATATTTACAGGCTGTTGGGTTTCCTCCAAGAGCCATTTGGTGGCTTTTCCCTGATTGTCTCACAATTCATTATGTTTCTGGAGCTATTCAAAAGGGACTAAGGAGAAGGCGTCTCTCAGCTGTGACTGGCTAAAGTTTTCCTTGTTGTCTGGATGGCGCGCGAACAAAAGAAGTGAAATGTGTCTTATTAGGCGGAATGCAATAATCTTAAACTCGTAACGCTCTCGTTTCGAAGACGGGACCAACACCGCTTTTATGGTGCACAGATGACAGGATGCTTTCATTCTTGCAATTTAAAGCTGCTCTACCGTAAGGAGGGGTCTTTTACTTGCCTTTCATGTGCCCACAAAATATGCCATGCCCTCCTCCTGGTCTTTTTCGGTACGTACTTTTCTATTGTGGACTTCTTTCCTGGAGAGTTTCAAAAGGAAAGTCTTTCAGGTGTTGTGTCTAATGGATGCGGTTCGTTGGCTCTTGTGGCTTTTTTAAGAATTGCGCCAGGTAAAATAATGCTAAGTGGCTCTAATCTACCATGAAATTATCAAATTTCCTTGGATACGGGACAGTGTTTGGACAAGTGGGCTTTAAACCTTGTTATCATTTAACCGCAGAACTTCAAATTTGCTGACCTAAATTGGTGTTATATAGAATTTCGATTCGAATATCTCCTATATTTGTTTTTAAGCTATATACCAGCTATAATGAATATTCTACGATAGTTTATTACATAAAACTTCTTTTTTTTAGTCCCTTTAGTCGGAATTGAGCTTTAAAATTAAATTTTCAGGATTATGTGCATGAAAAACATATTTAATTTAAACGAAGATCTTAAAGTGTAATCAAATCATCAATCATCGCCAATAGCTGAATACAGCTATTGGCTATTCAGCTATTGGTTGTACTTATTGCTTATCAGGTTTTTTAAAAGAAAAAAAAGCCTTGGCTTAAATTTTTGATGTGGAACCTAGAAAATGAGATCATCATTACGACTTTTATGAACCAAAAAGCTCTTTTGTCTATTTTAAAGCATAAAATGCCAATTTGTTAATTAGTGCTAGCTAATTACGAATTACGTAAATCACATGAAAACCGCATTCTTGCTTCCAGGAATTTTGCGAAGCAATTCAGGCAATAAAACCTCAAACCGATCCCTCTACTGCGGGTCTATAACCCGTTTCAATAGCTGTCACCTCCTCGTGATATCCTGGGCATATCACAGCCGCCTTTGAGAGTCTCGTGAATGAGTTATTTCAGTTCCTGAAATAGGGTTTTATGCTCGGCCGATAATCACTCGCTTGTAGATGAAGCGGATTATGCCACCCGTCATCATCATCAAGCTCGTCAGCAGCGTTATCAAAGCGCGTAAGATACTTGGAATTTTATTCAGACTGTCAGGTTCAGCTTTATCTCCTCCGGGATGTCACGTAATACACTCAAAAATACAAATATAAAAAAAATATATGCTTGAGAGCTCTTTAGCCCTCGATGCGGTGTGAACTGAATTGGTGCTGGGCAAGTGCATCCCTGAATCCCGGAATCCAGGCCTTTTCAGGGAGGTTAATCCAAAATGGGTCGTTCCATTCGTCGCCCGAGCGCAATCTGTCACGGAGCCGCAGAGCAATTTCTCAAAAACCCCGAGTGCCTGAATTTTGCGATATTCATTTTCAGTTGTCTCATTTTAATGATGCCGTTCCCGGCTGTAATGAAACGTCAATTTTCCCACTGATTGGATATCCCATGAATCTTCCCTTCCTCTCCCGGATCGCCGGGGCTTAATATGTGCCTCGTTTCGTCGTCGTCGTCGTCGTCATCATTCTGCAGTGGAGCTCCCTCGTGTTCCCCAAATAAGCAAATGCTGAGCCGACACAGGCATTTATAGCTCCAATCAATTTTGGCCCACATCCTGCAGAACCGTGATCCATTCACCTCCAGGCTCCGACTTTAGGCCTTCACCACCGGGAAGCAAGAGGATACACGCTGCGGAAGCCATCACCCAAAAATGATTTATTCAGGAGACGCCCGTCGTTGGGGCTTTCTTTCCTCCGGATTGAGTCCTCTTTAGGTATTCAGCGCGACGAGGGCGTATTAAGCGATTTTAATAAAATTCTAATCTTTGACTGACACCAGAGGCTAACTCGATCCTTCCGCTTTTTTCTGTCCCTTCCAGGCTCGACTTCCGTCCGGAGCGCGGCATCTACGACTTGCAGATCAAGAACGCCTCCTACAGCCGTGATAATGGACACTTCGAGTGTCGCATCAAGGCCGTGGGGACGGGGGCTGATGTCCACCAGCAACACTACAACCTGACGGTCCTGACACCGCCCCAGCCTCCCATGGTGGCACCCGGTGCAATAGCCGTTGCCACCGAAGAGAAGAAATTGGAATTGACGTGCAGCAGCATCGGGGGATCCCCGGATCCGACTATCACGTAAGTAGAGACTCGTTTTAGCCCGCTGAGGAATTGATTTTTAACTATATGCAACCGCTCCCTGTCTTGTCTTTGCAGATGGTATCGAGAGGGCAGCCCCGTGCCACTTCAGGCCCCCCTAAATCGAGGTGGCTCAAAGGACTTCCAGACGACATCCACTTTATCCATAGTACCCCGTCGGGAAGACGACGGTGCCAAGTACAAATGCGTTGTTTGGAACCGAGCCATGCCTGAGGGTCAACGTTTGGAAACAACAGTCACACTCAGCGTAAATTGTAAGTTTTTTCAGACCCCCATTTCACTTGCCCTGTAGCCCACTTTTCGAGCGCGCCGCCCTTTTTTACATCTGCTCCCCTCAATTCAGGATACAGATACTAGAGGAAGGCGAGCTGCTGCCGGAGCCGCAGTTGGGAGCTCCCCCTACTACTGGCGGCCTGGCCATTCAATTTGTTATCACATCGCGCTGCAAACAGGGCCACTTCGAGTGACACTTTTGGGGTGCAGCTCCGTCTCTGAGATTTAAGACACACCGAAAGACCTCCCCACTCCTCGCAGGAGGACTACGATTTTTCCGCATTTTGCTGACGCCGTGGTGTCCTTTTCCATTGTAAGCGCATTACGAGAGGATTCCCCGTGCTTTTAATGGAAATGTTAACAGGTTTACGGCATGATATTGTATCTTAGCTCCTGCCTCGAGGATTAAACGATAGTTTAGCGGAGATCTAGCGGGGAATTATTCGACAGAACAAACCTTTATTGGACTGGTTTATGAGTCTTTTCTAGCATCGTCTAGGTGACCCGGAAAAAAAATCAGGCTAATCGCCTCATAACAGGCGGAGATTGGGGAGGGAATAGATATTTTTGGCATCTGATAGTGCACTCGCTGAGAAATTTAAGCCATAAAACGCATAGAGTGGGATATCAATTCGGATAAAAGATTTTCCGTAGAAAGTTATAGTATGGTGGTGATATTGCCTTTGAATTTATCATGGGACATTACTCGCTTAATTTAAATATAAATCCGATTTTCAAGGGTCAAAATACATTTTTAGATTTGTTGTTTTAGATCTGTTTAAATCAATTTAAATACGAAGTTCTTACATTAAACTTACGTAAACTAAGATTGCGATTGTATTTAAATCAAAAATAAGTATTTCAAGAATTTTAGTCCTTACAACCAGTCATCAGAAGATCAGCAGAACAGAAAATAGATAATGCTAAAAAGTTCGGATTCGCTTGCTGAATAAAATAAATTGCTGACTTAGTTAGTTTTGTATAAAACAGCTTACGATGCGGCTTAATAAGTTCAATTGCTGAATTGAAAGCCGGTTATAGAAACTGATTTTCTCTTATTCAGAGAGAATTTATTTATAATTTTTGTATTTCTGCTAAATGGGGATGTTAGCAATTCAATTCAATTCAATTGTTGCAATACATTGACCTACGAGAAAATGAGTGATTTACAGAGAAAATTCAGAGCCAGAAAATAAATTTTAGGATCTCTAAATGCACTTAGAGTTTCATTTCGTTGAACTTCCACCTGGTTTTTGAACAATGTAAACCTTAAGGAACCATTAACCGGAGGAGTTGTTTGTTAAACACAAGCAAACTGTCCTATAAATACTCTGAAGCCATGTGTCCCACTTCGCTGTTCGCCGGTAAACTTTCTCGGAATCTGCAACATTTTAACGACTTTGATCAAAGCGAGACTCAGCGACGAGGAGACGTGCTCGAGTTCTTCACCCACTGATTTTACCCAGCCCGTGAAACGAATTTGTAGCACTCAGGTAAATATTTACACTATCCACGGAGCGTATAGCACTTGTAGCGACCAATCTTGGCGCGATTAATTAGTGATAGGAAGCGGGTTCTTAGCAGCTCCGATGGGGGCAAATAGGCCATCCCGGGCGCTCGTCACGCAGCCCCCAATTACGTGCGGAGCACCTTCGCTCATAGATAATCGTAATAACGAAACATTTTCAATATTCGAACCGAATAAAATCTCAACCTCGACGAGGTGCTCCGTCGCCCGTCACGGTAGCGACAGGAGCTGCCTTTGTGCCGGGTTTTCCTATTCATTTCCTTGGCGTTTACAAAAATTGTTGATTTAAGGCCGATGTGTGTCTCGTGATTGCGAAACGATTTCTTTGATTTATAGAGCTCCGGAGCCGGGCACGTCCGCACCCTGGGTGCCTCGCTTCCTGCCGCCACCGAAGCAGCACGGTTTGGTATTCCGGAAGGAGCACTAGGACTCCTCCGGCCGGGATTACAACAACCGACTTGCCTTTCACGTCGCAGGTCGGATTTCACCGGAATGATTCACATGTTTTGTGGAAATTTCTGCAGTCGAAGCAGCGGCAATCGACGCTTCGAACCACTCGGCAGTTCAATAACTTTTCAGAACTTTCCCCGGCCCTCCATCCGTGTGGTGTGGGAGTTAAAATCTTGAAATCTTGTCGCTGAATAGATTTCCTTCTCCTCGTCGTGAGTGTCGCCTTTTGAGCGATTTACGGGGCCCGCTTTTGTTTTCCGCTGTTAAGCCGTAAACAATGACGACTTAATATGTCGCGAGCAGGTGGTGCGGCCAGAGCGCCGTCTCAACTTCCGAGACGACCAGCGCAACGAAATTCATCGTAATGAATTTCTTGAATATTTAACTTGTGAAAATTTAAGCTGCCCTTAAGCGGCAGTCAAGAGGTAAATAAATGTATTCGGATGCTCCTGAAAATCTCGGTGAGCCCTTCTTCATCCCACGGGCTTGAGAGGAATCCCCACGCCCAAAAACTCCTGGGTCCCCTCGAAAGGTGTGACCCATCCCCATCCCCCATGTGTTGATGGAAGAAGTTGTTCTTCGGAAGTAACTTCCGGTGACATGGTTTTTGCATTGCATTTAAAGTTTAATTGAAATTTGCTGTTCCCCACTAATGGCACCGAATATCAATTATAAAATTTATTTACAGAGGTTAGAGGTGCGCCCCTTCACCACGTTCTTCAAGTCTCCTCTTTTCAGTGCTCATCCACTTGGGCTGTTTTTTCGGAAGGAATTCTGGATGGCTGAGCCCCAAAGTGGCTCCGAGTCGGGAAAGCGAACTCCATAACCGCTTAAGACCTCTGCAAATTAGGGCCCTCGAGTACTTTCCGTCTGATTTCGAGACACTTAAATGGTGTTATCAGTTCGGCGAGGAGATTTTGATTCTGCTCATAATTCAATTTCCTCTTGGATGCTTCTTTCATTTCGCGAGTCATCGTGATATCTATGGAAGAAATTCGATTTTTGGAGGAAATTAATGCCTTCGGCATTTCTGCAAAATCATTAGGACACAGTTCCGGAATTTGTTATGAATTTGCTGCAAATTAGAATGAGGAAAATAATAATCTTTAAAAGTTTTTTTTATGCATGCATGAAAACAAAATGCTTCTACATATTCTTAAAACTTGAAACTCTTAAAAAGCTAATTTCTTGTAGACTTATTGGATTTACAGAAGACGGAATGTTTGACGAACCAAAGTTCACATGATAAATGAAATGCGCACATAGTTCGGCAGAAGGAGACTTGACTCATATTTGAAAGTTTCCTGAAAACTATTTGTCGTTATCTTCCTTCTACTTAATTCAAAGTTCTACTTCAGCTGCAACTGTAACTAGTTTAATAGTTCAAAAGAAATGCTGAAGATTAAATGCACCAAATTTCTTGCTTTTCAAAAGAGTGGGCTCATTACTTAAGTTGAACACTATTAGCTAAAATAAATTGATGGCCTTTCCTAAAGTCTATACGACTTAAAGACTAATGCAAGAAAAGTAAGTGTCCTTGAATTCAGTTTTTCCAGTTCAATAATCTTAAGCTGAATTTTGATCAACTGCAAAAAGAGAACTCTCAAAAGCGGGGTATTAATTATTAAATAATTAAGAAAAGAGTTTTATTTATGACAAAATATACAATAATTAGAAGACATTAATTAATAGTCAAATTCTTCTTATCCCATTGAATTTTACAAAAGAACTGAAAGATTCATTTAAACTATTTTTCAATGGTCCCAGTTTTTATTTCCTTTATCATTCGCTTTCCGCAATTGGAACCAAAATATCTTAGTCATTTTTAAAATTGTCCAAACTTTTGAAACATTGCAACTGATCCAGTGACTAGACAGTCAGTCAGCTTGAGATCCCTCCGCTGCCCGAAATCCGCAACAGTACTTTAGTCCGTGGACCAAAGATATGTAAATTTCCCACAGCATAATAAATGGGTCCAATTACGAAGAATTGTGGCACGCGAAGCCCTAGTGACAGATTTTTAAGACTCAGCTTTGTCCATATCTCCCCCAGTGCTTTATTCCGTCAGATAAAAATTTCGTGGAATTCCCATCGAGTGCTTTATGAATATTTAGAAAGAAAAATAAAAAAAAAAGAAACGTAATCCAGAAGCAGTAGCAGTCGTACGAAGCCCGAGAAATTATATTTAATCTCTCAGCTTAAAGCTTTCCCATCCTCCCGGAAGTTGAGTATCCACTTAGGGTTCCTTCCCCCCCTGCCCTAGACCCTCTGAACCATTAGACCGGGCCTCGTTCTGTGATTAATGGTTTTAAGAAATAAAATGGAAAAAATATGCTTGGAGGCTCCAGGACGTGCGTCGCATAATAAAAAGTTTGCAGAAAAAAAAAATAACGCAAAAATCAATAACTCGCGCGAGTGCTCGCACACACATGGATCAGAGATCCGGGCACAAGTACCCGGGACACCATGAAAAATGCGGGCATTGGCAAAGAGAAATTGCACGGGAATTAGCTCGTGACACATATCCGCTTTCATTAAGCCCCCCACGTCTAAAGGAGTCCGAAGAAGCTTTTCTCGTCCTTGAGCGAAACTAACTCCTTTTGAAGCGCACTATTGAACTCGACTTCGTGTCGGTGATTTCTCATCCGGCTCCGCTGGATGGAGTGAATCCGTCCCACAGCTTTGAAAAGTGGGAATTAAAAAAATCGCGGTAGTATGGCGCATTTATCATCATTTAGCAGAAATAAGTCCTCCCAAAACGAATTACCCCGCACAAATTGGTACA
The DNA here is from genome assembly GCA_963969385.1 of Philonicus albiceps. Taxonomy (NCBI): domain Eukaryota; kingdom Metazoa; phylum Arthropoda; class Insecta; order Diptera; family Asilidae; genus Philonicus; species Philonicus albiceps. Next base: position 20,828,527 of record OZ017775.1, read on the forward strand.
AATCTGAACCGAGCTCTCTCCTGATGTATCTACATAACATAGAAGGGCCAACATGCGAACCTTGTGGTACCCACCTCCTCTTGAGTTCTGCTGGGAAGCTTCTGCAAAAGAATTGCACTGTTATTTTGCACAAGTGCTGCGCTCGGATCCTTGGGGACCAAGAAACGGCAACAAATAAATTGTCGACCATATAATCCGAATTGTCATAGAGCCGGAAAAAATTGTCTCCAAAGAGGATTGTCTTCGCCAAACAGAAGCGGGTCAGGCGGAAAGCTGCGAGGTTGCATTTATTTTTATTCCGGGCCATCTCAATTTAGCGTCAACGCTGAATAGTACCATCGAGCAGACCGCGACCACAATGGGACGGTTCAGGGCAGACAAATATCTTCGCTCAAAAATAACTAGCCGGAACGAAGTGCCTCACCAGTCCTGGGGCTGCGCGGGGTTCAAAAGGTGTAAGAATTGGCGTGGGAGGAACAGCCAACCATCACCTTAGACCGAAACGGCTATTTGCTAAGATTAGCCGCGGTCGTCTGCGGTGCAGCGGCCCTCAGACAGCCGCGAGCTCTGCTCTGCTTGCCCTTTAATTAGCTTTTAAGAAGCTCAAATTAATAAAACTGCTCCTTAGCACCAGCAAGCGGCGGTGATTTATAGCCGGGAAAATCTTATTCCTGTTCCCTCGTGACGTAAACACATTTTTTCCAGCTTCACAGGTCGTCGTTGTGCTTGTCCATCGTAATCCCTTCGAGTCAATGGAAACCGTCGGAAAATAATCTGTCTTTAGACTACTTTTTTCCTCAGTTCCTCTATTTTCACTTCTTAAGTATTTTTAGAGCCGCGCTGAATACTTCAGGCCCTACTCTATGGGCGAGGGCGGACAGACGGACGAGGACGACGACGACGACAACGACAGCAAAAATTGTTTGAGGTTGTCACCACGCAAGATTACCGCCGAACAATGGGCTTAGACGGAGGATTCCGTGCACCACGAAGGCGCTTCGACAGCTCCTAGTGGAAACAGATTTGTTGGGAATTAATTAAAAATCGTCTTTTGCTCTTCGGCTTGTTATTCTTTCCACGGCGCGATGGCTGGCTGAGGAAATTCTCTTAAATTGTTAGACGCTTTTAAGACGTTGTTCTCTCGAAAATTGCGATTAAGTGTAGCTCGCAAGTACGATTTCTTGAAATTAATTTTGCCTGACTGCAATGAGGGAACTTTAATATTTACGATCTTCAATAACGAATTTAATAAAGTTAAATAAACGCCTGTAGGTAATTTTGTTGGAATAGATTGAGTTTGAGGTTTCCTCATGAATTTTGATGAAACCTTGTACGATTGTTCATTTTGGGCCAAAATTGGCACCTTAACGAATTTTGTCAATTTGTCTCACGCTTGCACTTCCCAAGATACTTAACTTTGAAATTACCTTCCCCATTTTTGCATCTTCCCACAAATATTCTTTACAAATTTTTATTTCAAAAGTTTCTTTAAAAACGACATTTCTCTGATGAAATTGGAATCGAAGTGAAGTAAACTTTTCTTTATTTTTACCATTTGTAATTATTTACATAAATCAAGAGGAAACATTTTTAATTAAGTTTTTTCTACAATTTTCCCCCAAAAAAATATCAATTAAAATTAAATATCTTGGGAAATAGAAGCTGCTGACTAAGTTTTTTGTTTTGTGTATTTCTTTTGACCCTAAGTGAATTTTTCAATAAAATCTCATCAAAATCCTTGAGGAAACATAAAATTCAATTTATGCCGATAAAACGAGATAATTCAGGTTATAAAAATTAACCTGAATTTCATGAGAATTTGTTTAGTATATGCAATTCAGTTAAATTGTTTATAACAGACGAAATAAAATAACTCAACAACTCGTTTCCACGGATTCGACTCATATGCTTTTGTATAGATTTTGAGGACTTTTAGAAACAATTGTAAAGCAATAATGTTTTGTTAAAACAAATAACTACGAAACATTTTCGCTGCATTCGTAGGTATTAATTACATAGTAGATTTTCATTTTAGACTATTTCATTACAAAATTTTAATTTATTTCAACATACTTCATGCATCCGCATAATTTTTAGTTTGTCTTTTCGCATAGTGCAAATACTGAAAAATTCACCAGATATTCATATTCATTTTCGGAATAAAGATGAAATTTTTGTCAGTTAGATAGCAGGCACTTTAATAAACTCTTTTCTAAAATTTTTGGTTTTGCTTCCTATATTATGAGAAAAAACAACATGTGAAAACTCACTTGAAATTAATACGAAAAAGTTGCAATAGTGAGGGTAAAGTGCAATAAGTCAGAGCTCCCACAAAGGGCCTGCAGAGCAAACACGGATTTGAGCCAGTATGAGTAGAAAAGGGTTCGGGGCCTTTAGAGCAGAAGAACCAACTATGTTATGGAAGTGTAATTAAAATTATTCCCCGTTTCCAGTTTTTGTATAAAATACCAGGTATGGTGTATTCGGTGCACCTGTGGTGCACCTATTCGGGAAGTAAAACAGTCGCAAATTGAAAATGCAACAAAATTTATAGTGGTAAATTGTAACAAAATAACAATTTTTCAGGAGTTGTACTGTAGATTAGCATTGTGCGGGTTTTGTATCCCCCTGGCTAAGAAGGGAGGTAGAACGACGAGGAACACCCAAGAACTCTCCCGGAAAATTCGACCAGGAGCGATGTGTAAATTACCTCCGAAAAAAGGAATAGTACGCAAACACTGCGCCGAAACAGAACATTACGATTATTTTCCTCACGTTCTGGTGGTGTTTACGTAAGCAGTGCCAGTTCCCTGGGTATTCTGTCAATTCCGACGAATTCCATGTTGGAGCCTGCTCCACAATAAACCAAAACCAGCCGCGCCTCGCCCTCGAAGTATCGGATTTCGGGGATCCGGCATGATATTTTGTAGGCATTTGAATTTTGTTTACTTTGTGTGAGAGCAGTTTTCAGACTATCAAAACTGTTGCAATTGCTCGGCTGTTCGTTTCACGTTATTTCACCCCCAGCATTCGGACCATGAGCCCATGCATTATGAGGAACATGAGCCGTTGGGCCTCACCGCGGCTCCGGTTTCTAACGTCCTCGCATCGGTGGCCTGTGGTTATTTTGTCGCTTTTTTACATCAAAAGTCCATTTAAATTTTCATTTTCGGGTACCATTTTGCATTTCCCGGGGAATATAACATGTAAACAGGGGTTTATCCGTTTTCCCATTGTTGTTCCAGGCGCAGCAGGCGTTGCGTCAGCGGCGTAATGCATAAAATATTCGAATTCAGCAGTTCGTCTGAACTAACTCAGCGAAAACTTTATTATATTTCTCGTGCAGCCCGGGCTGAGTCTGCACAAACACGTGGCGGTTTTGGGTTCCGAGGATTGGAAAGAAACAACTTGCCATCTGGGGAGCGTCCAAAGTTTAAATCCGAAGAAGCTCCGTAAAGCAAATAAGTCTCCTTGCCGTCGTGTTATCCCTCAGAACCCTCAATCGGAATTGCATTATTGAATCAGGGGCCCTTGCCAGGAAGACCGCAACATCTTCTTGTTGGAGTTTGCCCGAATGGCGCTCAAGTTTTATGGTAAATTTTGATTAAAATGGAACTCTGAACGCCCTCGCAAAGAAATATAATGCATTTTGAGTGTGCACTCGCAAAGCCGAGCGCTGTGGGGCTTTCGAAAACCAAATCTTCTAAATTTTGTTTGTTTCATACGTTCCCCGAGCTTAGCGTTGCTGCTTCTTCTCCTCCTCCCCCTCGGAGGGGGGCTCTCTCGAGGGCTCCTAGGAGTCCTCGGAACCCGGGCGGCGGAATTCACACAGACCCACACTTGCGAGCCGTAGCCCGCATATCCCGACTTATCCCAGCGTTAGAGATTCTGCTACAGTTCGGATGCAGGGTGATGCGCCAGAGATGTGCACTTTGAAGTCGTCATCCACCCATTTAGGCACATAACCACGGCGCTTCAGCGAAGAACTTTCAATTGGATGGAAGAAAAGCACTTTCCTGTGGGAGTTTTAATGAAAGCTGAAAGAAGGATAAATGGAAATTGTTGCAGCCAAAGGGAAATGGATTTTCCTTGCGCTTGTTCAGGTGAAAATGTCTGGGGCGAAAACAATTGCGTCAATGAAAATACGTGTGTGTCCCTAATCCCGGACTACTCCCTCGGGAGGCTGGGGAGGACTAAGCGCGACAAACTAAATCGTTTCATGGGAATTAGTATGCGTGGTGCCGCCTCGGAGCCGCTCTAAAACTTCACAAAATGTTATTAGCATTTGGAATGGGATTTGTTGGGGAACTCGTTCAAATAAGCTTTACTACGCTAATTTACGGCGTTTACTAACGGCGACGTTTTCTACTGTGGTTTCTGGTGCGGGTGCTTTATAATGCGATTAGTGCGGCTCCATTATTTTCCCATGGCACGTTGCGCCAAAAAACGGAAGAAGAATTCCTCAGTCGTGAAAAAGGGATTTTAGGGGGTATTAGCCTACAATTCCTAGATATTTATTGAATGGAGCTAAAAAACTATTCATTTTTTTTTCAATAAGCTCAGTCGAAATCCAACCTGCTGGAAAAAGTTTAGCCAGATTTATTTTTTTCGTTTTTGTTTGAATAATTCGAAGCTACTTTAGAATCTGATAAATATAATAGGAAAATCCATTTTGCAGCCAAAAATGTTCTAGGCTAGTTGCCAATTAGCAGAGCAAATCGGAGCCAAAATAGCTAATTGTAAGTTGAATAATTTTATATGCGATGCAAATGTTCCTTTGCCGCGCCTAATTTAAATGAAATTATTAATCTTATGGGAGTGGCAGGGATAATTTCAGGGCAGCAAGAGCACAGAATTCTCTAGGGTGGTTCCAACTTTATGAGGAAACTAAGTTTTAACTTTTATTATTATTATTTTTTTTTTGTTTTCTAAGAATCGCCTTGAATTTTTCATTGTACCCAGGTACTTTTGAATAATAAAAATGAATTTTACTCCAAAAACAAACTTTTCCCATTGTCGACATAACGCACAATGGGCTAAATCCTTCAAAACATAAAGTTGTTCAACTATGTTAAAATGCTTATTCGGGGAAAGCTAACTATACACTTTGTTTTAAAATGTTTTGTTTAATGGATTACTATTTATTATTTCGCTAATATTCACTTCTTGAGATTCATTTGTGCCACCCACGATTAAGTCGTAAGGGAAACAACATCCACACTGCGGGGCACGTCCCGAGAAAATATTTAAACTACAGGGATTACATCTCACATGAATATTCCTACCGAATATTTTAGCAAAGATCATTTTTCTAGAAATTTACAAATTAAATTTGTATTTACACCTCTGTTATTAAAATCGAAACTAAAATCATAACTATTTTTGTTAAAAGTCAGGTAAAAAGGGGGTGTATGCTGAGTCGTTAGTTAAATTTCAAGTTTGTACTGGTGTAATGACTGTAGTGACTGTTCGACATTCTCAAATTTTGGGATGTGATATGAGAATAGACTACTAAAAATAGGTACACACCGGTTCAATAAAATAGTTAGAAATAAAAATTTTCAATTTTGGTGAATAAGGCAAAACACATTCTCATTTAAAATTGAAAAAAAGGCACTTTTACAAACAATTCTTTTTAGAAAAATCTATGATAGTTATGGAAAAACTTTATTTGGTACATTAGTATAATTTTTTAACCACTTTTCCTTCTTCGTGGCGACGGTAGAGGAAGCACTTTTTGAGCTTTTTAAAAAGAATCAAAGTAAAATCCAAAATGGATTCTGGTCTTTAGGGGTTTTTCTAGAGAATAACCTAAAAAATTATTTAAAATAATTTTGTTCATCATTTTACTAAAAATTATCTCATGATTAAAGCCTGAGAAATCTGTCCTACGAGTTCAGAAAACGTAGTTTCAAGAAAAACGCGTTTAAGGTTTTTATTCGATTATTTATATCTACACATAACTGAATTATTTCGATTTATTATCTTAATCTACCATTCGTGGTGAATACTTTAAGTTTTAACTTCTGCCAGACGCTGTAATATACTTTCCAAAGCCGATTTATTTTTCTTTAAATTTCAAATGAGAATATCCCCTTAAATAAATATTTCAAAAGGAACATAAAGCATAGCATAATTCCGATAACGTTTCCAAAAATTGTCGGGACAATGCAAAAACTCGTATTACTCTATAATTTTATTATATTTATCCTTTTTTTAAATTGTACCTGTAATAATTAGTAGCCTGTATAGTCACCCTTATTTTTAAGTACAGCTTCCACTTTTCTGGGCATGGAAAAAATAAGTTTACGACACGTTTCTGAGGGTATATCGTACCACATTTGTTGAACAAAAATCCATAATTGCTCTTTGTTCGTAAAGGTTTGTTTCGTCAATTGATTTTTTAAATGTTGCCTTAAATTTTCTATACGATTCAAATTAAGAAACTGATTTGGCCAACTCATATTTTCCTGTTCAAACCAATTTTTGACTAGTTTGGAAGGATTGTTAGGATCGTTGTCCTGCTAATACTTCCAAACTAAGGCCGATTGTAGAATTCTTTTCCTTTAAGATGACGAACCCGCCATTGACCATCGTTAGAGAACAAATTGATTTTTATCTTATGGTTCCAAAGAACGTTATGCTACAATTTTAAAATTCTGGTCCAGCCCAAACAGATGGTTTTCCACTGATTGTATCTTCGACTTCACATTTTTTTGGTGAAGCAAAAAAACTTGTTGACTATTATTGCAGGTAGATTGATATCCACTACAGTGGTACAGTTCGGGAATTCATCACGTTGTCAACTTCCGCAGTGATAACTCTCTTTTAAATTAAGTCTTCTTCGAGCTTTGAAGTTCCTCTTTTTTGTATTTTAATTTTTAAGGATTTTTGAAATCTAATAATAAAATTTGTAAAATATTTACAACAGTTGATTATTATTCTGGGTAAATAATTTCAATAAAAATAATATTAAAGAAGGTCTGAAGGTCTGAAAAGTGAAGCTAAGGCTAAACATTTTAAATAAAAATAAATTCTCACCAATTCTACAAGAGTGCATTACTGACGAAATTAGCAGACCGATTTAAAAGTTTTGCAATAGATCGGATCCTTTGATTCTTTTCTCTTAACCTTGTAAAGAAAAATTCTAAAAGGTTTTCACGAATATAATCTTAATATACAGGGTGGGCCATCTGTCAAAAAATAATCAAGTGGTGTTAAATCCGGGCTTCTTAGTGGCCAAGGAACTTCAGAATTTCTTGGAATTAAGCGATCGGCAAATTTTGTTGACAATAAATGGAGTGTTGCACGACTTGTGTAGCATGTCACTCTGTCTTGTTGAAACCAAAGTTCGTTCACACCCAATTCATTCAATTTGGGTCACAAGGAAACCAGTTAACATGTTGCGATAACATTCCCTATTCACTGTATGGGGATTTTCCTGTTCGTTTTCAAAGAAAAACGGCACTATGTTAACGAACTTTTTAGAACAGATAACATTAACATTACTAAAAATCATCGACTGAAAAAGCGACCAACGTATGGTCCACCCTGTACAAAACTCACAATTTTGCAATTATAAATACCTAAGTAAAATAGTTTGAACCATTTTTAACTATTTGTTGGAAACAAAACGACGTTGTACCTATTTTATTTCCCATATCAATTTAGAACACAGTTACAAAATTTACCCAATTGAAACAATTCTTGGAAAGATTTGACTTGTGTGGTTGAAAAGAGAGTTGCCTGCTTAATTCACTGGAGAACGATATAGAAATAAGTGGAACTAAGGCTAACATTTGCATGAAAGAAGGTTTTAGGGTTTTGGTATCAATTTTATTGTACAGGTGTATATAGAAAATTTCCAATAAAACTGTTTCCGCAAGGATGCGATAACTTTAATAAGATTTATAGTGGATTTGGTAAGTGTAGCTATTTAAAAATCATAACACATTTCCACATTTTCAAAGTGGTTAATTCTACTATAAAATAATAACTTTTGTTCCAATTATAAAAGCGAATAAAAGAAAAGAGAAAACGACTTTCCACCTAATTAGAAACAGGCAACTAAACAACTCATCTGCATATGAGTTTGCCACTTTCCTCGTACGCGGCAGCCGCAACATCACCCACGCCTCTGCGGCACTTTATCATAAAATTTACCAGCTTCCCGCGCCTTTCCGCCTTCCTCAGCCGCTTCATTTCCTGAACATGCAATCAAGGCATGCTTCAAAGCGCTAACGACTTAATCCTGAAGGATATGCCTGCCAGCGAAAATTTCAGGAAAGTTTCGCGACCAAACACGTCAACCACATCTCAAACCCTTTTGCTCATTTTTCCACGAGAAAATTAAAGTTGGAAATTGGAAACAACGCGCCAAATCGACGGAACGGCCGGCACTGTGCTGTGGTGGGCAGCTGCAACGTTTCTGTCGTTGTCGTCATTTGGTCCATTCGTGTGCATTGATTAAATCGTTTTCATGATTAAAAAGCCCAGCTGTAATAATTAATTACAAGCGGGGCGTGCATGACCGCGGCGGACGTCCCCATCCGCACTGTATATTTTCCCCCAGTGGCCCACATGTACTCTCCCCGAGGATTAGAAATGAAATCCCATTTTTCAACATTTAAAGTACTTTCGCTGCACGAATGAAAAACGAGCGCGAGGATTTAAAATTAGTGGCTTTTCCCCATAAACGTGGAGTAATTGCGGTAATTTGTAAAACTCTAAACATGGCTGCAGCGCGAATATTTACACCAAATAGGAGCGGTGCCCTGCTTTTTTCGCGTTTTCTACTATTTTTTTTCTGCTTTATTATTACCATGCATGTGACTGCTTTCGTCACTGTGCCACTTTTAAGGACTTTTTAGCATTTTTTTTGCTTTTTAATTTATAACTTCCCAGACCCCGCCATACAGGCAAAGTTGCAAAGTTGGGTACAAAATCACCAAGATTTATGCTCCAGAGTATTTGGGGACTGCATGAATAATCGATGGGTGCGTGCCCTAAAACTGATGTGTTATTGCACACTTTAATTGGATTACATTCCTACAAAAGGCGGCCTACGGGGCAATGAATCTTCGGAATTTCAATTGGAGGCCCACAAATCTTTTGAAAGGGGAATCTCGAAACACCAGGCCTAGCAAACAATATCCAGAGAATTAATACTATTGAGGCTTCAGATGTCAAACAAAATTGAGAAAATTGGAAAATGGACAGCGGAGTGTTTGGTCCATGCGATAGATTTCTACACACAATACGCCCAGCTATCTCGAGACACTTCAAACCATATAGATGATATGGTAATTTCCCCAAAATAGGCAAGTATCAGACGACACAATACCAAACACTGAAATCATGTAATCCAAATTTGTAGAAAATTAGATTAGGTCACAAATTTTGAAGATTTTCCAATACCTTCCGTAAGTTAATTATAAAAGCATTACATAATTATTCAAACATCTCTAATAATTGAATTAATTTAATAATTTAAATACCATCAGAAGTCTCAGTATCCTAGAAGACCTAGCAACAGAGAAAGCTAAATATTTATAAATTAAATCAATGCACCCTGTACAAGAATTTAACTTCTCTAGTTTACTACTCAATTCAGTGCTTGATTTTCTTAAGCTGATTTGGACAATCGATTGCAGGAACAAAATATTTAAGCAAGGATATATTTATGGATCAAATTTAACTGGTAGTATCAGTCGAATACCGAGAGGAATAACCAGCCAAACTTCGATTATTTTCACCCAATTACATCGCCAATTGATGAGCAACATCTTGCAATAAATCCCCAGTCAAAACATTTCCTCCTAATCGTCTTTCGGAAATTCGGGGAAAAGTTTTTAATTGCCCACCAAAAGTCAGGGCAACTTTCTCCGTCCGTTTCCCTTCGATAAAAACAATAAAAGGGCTTAATTAGATCCACCAAAAGTCCACCCTGCTCTCTGACCGATGAATTCTTTATGTCATCGCATCACCCATAAAAATAGTAGTTTCCGCCGCCGGTCCTTGGACCAATCAATATTTACCTTATTTTCACGAGAGGGAAGTTAATGAAATAAACAAATGGCAGCAGCACACCGTCAAGGGCCCGGGGCCCCATTCATTCCCATCTGTGCTGCTCCGGGATTTATTATGTGTGGATGTTGCAATATTCAATAACGACGGACCTCCAGAACGCGCAATATCATCAATAACTTATTCGACAGACAGAGGGCTTCTGGAGGACTTCGGGATATAGGGAAAAAAGGTCGCCTCTCTTTTTTTTCCTTCAATGAAATTCTATTCAATATTTCCGTCAGTGAGGCATTTAGGTTAGCGCCTCCAAAAAAGAAAAAAACAAATTTTTTTTTTCTTCCGAGTTCAGAAGGCGAAGGCGACTACTAGCTGCTGACAAAAATAGTAAATGAGAACAGGTCGATTTCAAAAGCAAAAGGCAAGGACATCAGACTCGGGCTTCTTAAGTTTGGCTTTGTGAGGAAGTTTTCGTACTCTTTTACAAGATGATGTGGCAAAAGTGCGGCAGTACATTGTTCAGGAAGTTCGACATCAAAAAAGAGGGTAACTTGGAAGAGATTTGACCTTCCATAGTAAGCTTACATTAGCACGACATAGAGCTTGTATTTATGGTACTTTTTAAAATCTCACAAAATATTTCGTAAATAGGAAATTTGTGATTTAATATGGTAAGAAACTCAGGGAAGTTTCTATGTATATGCATTTAAGTCTTAAATAAGAAAAATCACTTAACCAAGTAAGCTTACAATGATCTGATGATTTTCAATGAGGAAATTCTACCAATTTATTTCAAATTTCATATCGTCTCTGAGTAGTGACTTTCAAAATTTTAAATCGGACACCTCAGTATTATCCTTTTAACTATGCTTTAATAATATTTCCGGAAATCTTCCGCAAAACGACAAATTTCAGAATTCTGAAACCGCAAAACCATCTTAAGTTTGTGCTTGAACCACTAATCACATAAGCTCGGAAGAATTTCTTATAAACAGAATCCTTAAGACGGAACTCGTCACATAAAACATTCTATTTAAGGAGCAGGATCATGGATTGCAGTATCTTTCTGAGTGGATTGCCCATGGTGCATGCTGCCGTTAAGAGCTCCAGAACCCATCTTACTCTAAACAGGACTATTTTACTATACTTTACTATAGAAGTTGATAGTGCACAAAATTTTCCAGGGTCAGGGCAGGCAAAAAAGGAATATACACAAAAAAAGAAAGGGCTGAAGGAAAAAACCAAACGGTGAACCAGCAAGACACAAGAAAATCTCGACATAAAGTGAAAATGTTTACAACCAATTTGCACAACTGTGGACAAGAAAAAATACGGAGGAAAACGAAAAAAAAAATTGAAAACAGAAACAAAAAACACAGCGACTGATGCTGAGTTTCGAGAAAACGACGATAACAAGGACATCGTCGGTGAAAGACGCCTTCCACATCCTTCCTGGATGAAGAAGTCTGTGGCCAGATCAATTTCCATGAGCATGTGATTACCTTAGAACTTATTGAGCGTAAACTCATCGTAGACTCAAAAGTTGGCAAAAGGGTTCAGGAAGGTTCATGCCATCGGCTATCCGGCCACTATAAATGAAAGTTGTCCGAGGACTTGTGATTAACAGAAGTGAGCCTTTTAATTAGTAGAATATGGCAACGTTAAAATCAATGGGGCAGTACATGAAACCACAAATCGGTACGGTGTTTGCTTCTTCATCTTAAAAATTTAGTCAATTGATTTCTTGAGATAAATCGAATATTAGAATTAGTTTTACAACATGAACTTGCTCTAGAAAGTAGAGAATTACTTGCAGAGCTATTTTAAGGGTCGAATTAAATTTTACGCTTAACTGATTCTGGGTTTTACCTCACTTTCAATCACACAACATCTTATGGCTGAATTGCCTGCTTTGCTACCAGTAACAAAATTGTTCATATTCAGCCACAAGTTAATTCGTTTTTAAACTACTTGTAGTTAATCAGTTTTTGAAAAGTTGTCTTTTTTGTAACATGTACATCTTGGACAATTGATTGTAATTATAAAAGTCTCATATGCGGATACGAATCTTTGCTTTTTTAATTTATTAATTTTGTTGCAATAAAACCCTTATACTGTAAACTAAAATAAACTAAAAATAAATAAAAAAAGAAGTTTGGGTAATGGTAAAAATATTCAAAACAACATTTGCGAAACTCTGTAACGAACAGAAATAAATACAAAGAAGGAAAATGTCTCAACTCTGCCAGCGACTAAATCCCTGAAGATAACAACTGGCAGCAAACTGGAAGAAAACGCCGTTTCTTTTTTCCTCCTCGTCCAGAGAGGAGGGGTTACGTAAGAACATTTCCTAGCAATTTACCAGTTTGTCGTTTTATTCGTGTTATCGCGTTTTAAGCATTAACGTTTCCTAAACGGACAGTTCTGCCCAGGTGTACCTGAGAAGGTAGGCCCCCGAAGCCCCGGCAGCCACTTGAACACAGCAAGCGTCCTCAGCCTCAGTTCATTGCACTCACTGTTTCTGGAATCTTTTTTTCGATAAGTGTTTCAGCAAAAGATGCTAAGGCCCAGGCATGGCCATCGTTGAGCTTGTTTTTTTCTGGAGAGCCAGAAATGACTCGTATGGGGCCCGGGCGGGGCGGAGAGGTTAAGAAGTGGCCACAGAGAAAAGTATGGTCAGTGCTGAGTCCCGAGACCGCAAAAAGATTCTGAGCTGGACCCATGCGGCCAAGCCGGACGGACGGACGGACGGACGAAACCCGTTTCTAGCTGGGGCTCTTTTAATGATGCTGCGACGGATTATGCTCCGCGGCAAAGGTTTACACTTCATCATGCTGCGGCGGCATAAAACCAGACGTCCAGCGACGACGACGACGACGACGACGGTCATTGGCACGCGCTACAAACGAGAAATACGAGAAAATCCGTTGGCGCGACTAGCCCGATCGAAGAGGCTTTCTAATGTTGGACCGGGGCAGGGCCCCACAATGGTGTCCAGCTGCGGCCTGCTTCGGTAGCGCTTAAGAGCCCCACAAAAGAGTGTAATAAGGAAAAACTGTCCGTAATGGCCGGTAACGAACACTATGCATGGCAGCTCCATTTTTCTTACCTTTCGAACGTTATTAATGAGCGCCAGGACCGCCAGTGATTGATCTTCGCTCGCCTTTTGTAATCGTGATGACGCTGCCCGGGCCCCACAGCCAGCCAGCCATCCACCCACTTCTGGCGCGGGATCCTCGAGACTTCCAGGTACAAGCTCTGTAACTGTTGCCCGCATCTCGGCCCCCCATCGCCCTGCTCAGATTCGTTTGCTTTTTCACCTTTGTGCCGAGCTAGCAGGAAATTGATAGAATTTTATTTTATTTTTTTTTTTTTTGCTAAAAGACTCCATGCCTGTGCAGCTCCCTAGGCAGCACCAGCATAATGGGCGCTGCGATCGATTTGTTTTTCTTGATTTGATTGATTCGAGGAGGTTTTCACGATGCTTAGAATGTCATAAGTAGCCGGGGGTCTGTGCTGCTGCTGCTGCTGCTGCTGCTGCTGCTTACTTTGTGCTCCGGCATGTCGGCGGGGTTTCCTGTACCCACTTCGGGAATATCATGTCCTAGTCGTCCTATCATGACTGGTTATTCACTACTCTCCCTAAACTTCATCGACAGCCAGAGTCCTTTAAGCCCTGTCATCAGTATGAGAAACTTTTCTTCGGAGGTATCGAAAACTTCTTTTCTCGAAATTGATTTTTATAAAGTTGAGCTATCTAAATTGAGCGACATTTCTTTGCTAATAATGCGTCTGCGTTTGATGTCTCTGAAGTGTCTATTTGGTTGCTCAGTTTTCTGAAAAAATGCTTGATACTACGTTTATTATTCCAAGTATACTAACGAATGATCAATGCACCAATGCATTCGCTGAATTGCGCAGTTGATTGAATTAACTAAAGGTGAGTTAAAAACTGCCTGAATAAACAATTCAGCTTTAGGAGACCATTGCGCTGAATTACGAATTTTTATAATTTTTATGCACTTATAAATTCAGCCTTACTTATTGATCAGAATATTCTAAAAAATCAGTATTTGTTTATCAACTTATGAATTAAATAAACAAAGTTATAAATTAATCAGAATAGTGGTCTATCGGTTGGTTGGTTGGTATAAGTGGCGAGCCCGAACAGACTGGTCAGGATCCAATTAGCGCTGGGTGCGCCGTTTTGAGACCACAAATCCCCTACGAATATAACATGGTTATTAAAGAGGCGAGTTACAGATTCATTGGATCAGAGCCAGCCCGTGGAGTTCAGAAAGAGAACTAGCTCTCCGATCCTGAACGAGGGTATGTCGCTAATGTTGCTTAAGAAGTGCCTGCCCATCGCCCGGTGTCTAGCCGCTGCTAGTGCCGGGCAGCTGCACAGGAAGTGAGAAAGAGTCTCTTTCTCAACAGGATCCTTGCAACTGCGACAGTGGCTGTTATATGGGATCCCCAGTTTAGCTGCGTGCTCCCCTACGTGCCAGTGGCCAGTGTGTACCGCCACTACTCTGGCAATGTCCACGCGGGATCGCTTGAGAAGCTCCAGCGTTCTTCTCAGATTGAGGGTGGGCCAGGTTGCTCTAGAGACTGCACATGACTCGAGATCCGCCCACCTTTTATTTGCAATTGATAGAAAGTGCAGCTGGATACCTTTCTTGACGGTGTTCGGGGAAGAGTGTACTGCTTCCCCGATAGGTCTATCGATATTTATAAAAATTTAAAGATTTGTGCAATAAAATCAGATTTTTCAGACTTTTTCTTTCAATTTATAGACGCATTGCAATTAGACCACTTTAAGAGTTATTGAATCGAGTAACTTTCAATATTTGGCCATGAAAAATTGAGAAGGTAAAACTAGATTGAAAAAGCCAATCCCCTTATTATTTATTACACTGCAAACACATCGAGGAATGTCGTGACTTGTCCGGAGGCAGAAAAAGCAACAAGCCACCCAAACAATCGTTAGGTAAACGTTTCTCGTTACACCCTCCGTCCCAGTCTCCTCGGCTCGAAAAGGAGCGTCCTAACCGGGAACTCATCATCTATATGGAAAACGGCTTTCGCATTAATGAAGACTCCTAGTGATTAACATCACCATAAAAAGCACTCGTAAATTCAGTTCTCATCACGAATGCATCACAAATGTGATTTCATTTTTGCTATTTCCACTATGGTACCGAGTGCAAATTTGCGGCGTTGGTGAAACGTTGTAACTTTCAGTTGGAGAAGCCCATTCCCAATTTTAATTACCTGTCCACCTGGCTTCGGAGGAGTAATGGCTTTCAACGCATAACAATGCACATAACCAGGGACAATAATTCAATATTAAACACTTCGGATAGAACTTGCTCCACCCATTCGACATACACGCCCCTGCGCCTGTTTGTTTGTCGTGCTGCTCTTTATGTCGCAAATAAAATTATAAAATCAAATTACCAAAGTCATTCCAAAGTTTGTCCTCTGGAAAATTACTTTTTGCTTGCGTGATGTGCCTGAGACCGGTAATGCGGCTCTCCGACAACGGGGACACGGTCATAAGTTTCTTATAAAACAATTATAAGAAGCTTAATGCTCTTTGTTGGAATCGCAGAACCCGGTATTCGTGTTCCTCCCCACCCCCTTTGACCTCCAACTGGGGTACCACTCTAAATTTCACATCCTATGCATGCGATCCCTTTATTGCTGGGTACCAATAAAATTCTCTGAGAATAATGTGCCATAAATTGCGACATAAATCCCAAAATGCATTGGACGGATTACAAACTTTTTTATGGCGCTGTGTGTACTTAGACTTTAAGTTTACCTGTTAAGATAAACCACTAATGGGTTTTACCTCAGGTACGACTCACCTGATCAATCTTAAGCCCTTCAGCTGAGCTTTAAAAGCGGTTTCACTTTGGTAATTCGGATAGGTGCTCGTAAATCATGCTGTCTAGGTGCTTTAGAAGCATAATTGAGGCACTTTGAAATTTTTGATTTTTGTTAGTATAGTATAGAATACTTTCAGAAGGTCTGACGTTGACTAAAGGATGAGTTGAATTGAATTTTATTTTAAAACAAGGCGTTATCTACCATCTGTATTAAATCGATGCAATGTAAATTAAATAGTTAAAGAAATCAACTAAATAAAGGATATAAGATGAGTTGATTATAAATTTACATACGTAAAAGATCTTTGATTTTTCATCTTTCCATCTCTCCAGTTCTGTTTGTTTTCGTAATAAACAAGTATTTGATAGCTGGAAATTATTATTTCTTCTAAATGTTTTTAAATTGTACACATTGTACATACATATAAAGGGTTTTCCAATAGGGATATAACAATTTTGTATTTTAGCGCACCCTTGAATGTTTTAAATGATTTGTAAGTTAAGGCTAACATTTTTATCATGGTGAAATTCACAAATGAGCATCGTTCATTACTATCGCAATTTTGAGTCGGTGGTCGCAGCTTTACCAGCGTTTGCTCAAATTTTCGATCGTAGTAATTGTCCCACCACACAGACTATGCGTTCTATAGTGATGAAATTCGAGTCATAATATTCTCTATTGGTGTTTGTGCCAGTAAGGCAACACACCGATCGAAGTACCGAAAATACTCCAGTCGTAAATGCTTCATAAGATCTTGGCTTAAAAGATCAAATTAACTCTAGAATTGAAGCCTCTTGATCATTCGAAACTCCAAAACTTCATCGATTGGATTCTGCTAAAGTTTAAAGAAAAATCAAATTAAGCGATTAAGCTCATTTTTGGATTAATGGCTTTGTCAATAAGCGTTATTGCATTACAGCAACAAACCTGCAACAAAGATGTCCTTCAAGAGACTCGATTACAGTCACAAAAAATGACCTTGTGATGTAATTAGACTATATTTTTTCGTCGATGAAAATCATCAGCCATGTTACGGTCAATGGAGTTTGCTTTCATGTTATATTGGAAAGCTATTTTTAGCCAGAATTGGATGGACTTGATTTCTAACAAGATAGTACCACATGCTACACAGCTGATCAAACAATTGATCTATTGAAGGGGAAGTTCGGTAACTGTGTAATCTCGAGAAATGGTCCGGTCGAATGGCCACCTCGCTCATGTGATTTAACACCGTTTGATTTGTTTTTATGGGCTAACATTAGGTCGTTGGTTCATGCCAACAAGCCAACAATGTTAGAGGAGTTTGATGGATAATATTGAACGCGAACTTGCCACCGTTCCAGCCGATATGTGTGAAAGAGTGGTGGAAAATTGACTCCAAAGAATCGGTCTCTACAAACTTGCCCATTTCAATTTTAGTTTAAAATTTTTTAATAGGGCTTCATAGCTCAAAACGTGTATTTTATTTTAAAAAAGATGATGCATAATTTTTATATAGTGCCCTGAAGACATTTTTAAAACAATAAAAAATACAGAAATGGTACTAAGTGTAGTTTCGTCAAAACTCAACTGAAACGAAAACAGAAAGTGGGATATAAAAGAATATCAAATCAAATCAAACATTTTTTTTAAGCAACGACGTTTTAGTCAAAATATTTTAACTGAGGCCTACACTACACTACCACTACAAAAATCACTTAGACACGCGATAAATAAAAATTGCAGCCATTTATTTCTGGCACCACTTCAAAAAATTTTTGTTTCGTCAAAAGCACGTTCCAAAATTATCTACCTAAACGCATCAAAGAAACACTTAACTTTAATCATACGGAAAGGAATTTCTATTTGAAATTTGTACCAGATATTTTTAAGATGTTAAATTTTAATAAAAATATTAATAAAGTTCAACTTAACAACTTCAAATACATAAAACTGTTCCATGAAAGTCAATTCTTAATTATTTTTTTTTCAACGAATGAAAAAAACTAGAATGGAATGGTCTTCTAAAACTTTATTTAAATTAATTTGAGTGTACCCTTCTTAAAAGTTTAAAGTTTCTCTGAATCAATTATTTATTACTCCCCCGAAGCCGGGTGATCCTAATCGTGGTACCCGGTGCCATTCCGGGCAATCAACTTTTAAAAAGTTCTAAGATGATTTACGAATTTTCTGCAAAAACAATCGCAATAATCGAAGAAGACCCCCGTCTTAAAACTTTCTGGCATCGCATAGCAGCCCGGGGGCGAAAGTGCCGCTGATTACTTTCAAAACTCCTTTGATCATCTCCCCTTTGCACCCCGTCTGAGACCATAAATCACGGAGCCAGTTGAGGCTCCATTTGGTCGTAAAACATGCTTTAATTGGGAAATCCAATAACATGTTGGGTCCATTATCCGAGCTGTTCGCTCAAGACGAATCACTTTAGTTAATTAATCAAGACCACGTGTATAAACAAATGATGGGCCGCCGCCGGATTGCTTCTCTGACCGGAGGAGCCCAGTTAGAAGAAACTGGGGCTGCCGGTCCAGCAGCACCCTACCCAGCAAAAATAAACTCAAATTATGGAGTGGAAAATAAAAGCTGCTCAAATTCATAACATTTGCCAGAACAAAGTTTTATTAAGAAATCACTGGACGGATACTAGTCAGAGTGTTTACATTGAGCGAGGCGCCCAACCGAGCAAGCTGTAAAGGTGCTCCGGGAGCCGGGACTCCACCAGACACCGATGCTGCTCTGCCCATTATACCGAGAAGAATTCGGCTCTGGCGAAGATCCATCCAATGAAATGGATCTTTGAGGTTCATCTGCCGCCGAAGTTCTATTTTTCACATTCGTGTGCCCCGAGCAGAATTCCCCCAGTAAAATCGAATAGACGGGACTAATCCGGAGTCCGGGCGCGGTCTGTTCCTACCTTGGAAACAGGGCATTTATTGTATCTTACTGATGCCATAAACTTCCAACTACAATAATAAGAAGACATCAGGTTACCACATGGCGGTGGGTTCTTTTCCCAACTTTTGATTCAAATCCCTGATCTCAGCTCAGCCCCGTACGACATGACATACAGCATCCAGCCGGGAGCGGGGCCTGGGTGAACTCTAAGAGCTGGTGGTCCGCCCGGGAGCGGGGAAGTTCGACTTTTAAACGCAAACATTTTTATTGCCTCGGGGGATATTTATGGGTTTACTTTGTGCGGTGGCCTGGAATTGAAAAAGTTTATTGGAGTAAATTTGGGTAAAAGGAGGAGGAGTACAAGACACAACATTGCCCCGGCGCCCGGGGGCGCTTCTCATGCACTTGATGAGGCTGCACACGACCACCCGAGGGATACGATTTTTTTTTTTTATGTACTTTGCATTGAGAGTGGCTTCCAAATTCGAAATCGCTTTTTCGATTTCTTTCAATAAACACGAGGCAAAAATTGTGTTTTACCAAAAAAAAAAAAAAAGTTACATGTATAGAAAAAGAATCGAGGCCACTGGAACACCCTGCTTTTGATGTTTTTAATGGGCCGGTACATTCGGGCCCTTGCCTCGAACCCAGAGCCTGGGAAAGTAACAAATAGCAAAACAAAAATAAGTCCCATTCCCCGGCTCCAATTATAAATGATGGACGATGACTTCTATGAGGATAACTCAAAATTTCTGACATTATCTAAAAGGAGGGGGACCGATGAAATATCATTAATTTTCATTTAGGTCATAAATGCGGGGATTTCCGGGACAAGGGTATGGTCCGGATGATTTCCAATAGTACGAAATCTGTGGACCAATGACATATCGGTGGCATGACACGGATTTAAATTAGATCAACACAGAACGTGATCCTATTTATTTTGCGGCTGGTCCAGCTCTCATTCACCCTATGCTGCTCGTAATTAAGACACCCGAGTTCAAAGTTTATTGAAATTGAATTAGGCCCTTCACCCAGCGCTTATTTACTGATTAATTTTTTCGCAGAAATCAATGTTGATGTAACCCTCTGTGGGTTTATAATTTGCGGCCAAAATGAACACAACTAAAATGATCTGTGCCCAACAGACAGTGATGAGCTATGTACTATGGTAAAATTTAAATAAGACTTAATTAGATCCGATATTTTTTGTACAGCGTTGATATTGTTTTTTTACCAAATTTGGGAATTTGTCTTTAAAATGTTCAGGTAGAAAAAGTTATATTTAATATCAAAATGTTTTACGGCATAAAGAATATCAGGGAAATAAGTCATCCACAATTAAATTAAATTTCTGATTAACAACCTTTTAGCAGACCAACTCCACTGTCTGATTCATGTAATTTTGTTTGAAAAGTTAAGAGGAGGAATTATGAATTTTATATTTTCAAACAGTTTTCCTAAATCCTACGTTTTCATTACTGTCACATTTCATTTGCATGTGGAATTGATTTCCATTTCATTTTAAATATAAAATTTGTTATTTTGTTCCTAAAACTTATCAGTTTTCTATAATTGAATATGCATGTAAATGTTTTATAATGTAAAACGCTATAAAGGGAAATTTAAAAATAATAAACCTCCTTACATACAGTCTGTTTGGTAAAAACGTATCGCTCAGAATTCAATAATGCGATAAAAAAATTAACAAAATATTATTTTTTCCTTATTATTTACTTTATTTTTTTATGCAATAAATTTAAAATTTGGTGAACCCGCCGTTATTTTCTATTATAGACTATACATCTATTTCTATTATAGACTATACATCTGTTCATATTTTCAACTAATTTTTCACTATAATTTAGTGGTAGATCCTTCCAGGCTTTCTTTACCGATGATTAAATTTGTTGCAAAATGAAGGCATTTCTCCGCTGCAATAGTGCCTTCATAGGGGCCCACACATTTTCCATTGGATTAGCAACAAGACTTTTTGAGGGCCACTCCATGACATTGTTACCCTTTCGGTACAAAGACGATTTCTGTATTTTGGATCGTTATCTTCTTACAAGACCCACGATCGGTTTTCTGTTCCAAACCAAGAATCTGTAGACTTTGATAATCCGTTTTTGTAAATTTACAGCATGCTTTCTGCATTCAAATTCCCAGTAAAAACAAAAACAATTTTCCAAATCCTTGCGAACAGAAGCATCCCCACACATGAACTTTTATTGGGTGTTTTACAGTACGTATGATGTAATACCGTCCTTTTTTTTAGCCATACTCGTTTAGGTCCTTGATATGCCCAAAATGATGATTCGATAGTGAACACGACGTTTCTCCAATTGCGGTTCAAATTTTCATTAGGTTTCAAAAGGTTTTCGTTGTGCTTTTCGGATAAAAGTGGTTTGATTGTAGTACTGCGGTGTGTGATGGAATTTTCCCTTATTCTTTGGTGTATGGTATAGAGAGACAAATTGATACCTTTTTCTGCTAATTTGCTTCTAGCTCGCCTGAGCGTCATTTGTTCATTTCAAAAAGCTTGAAAATAGTGATGTTTTCTCTTTTGATGTTTTACCCCTTCCTGACACAATTTCTTACACCATTTCTTTACAAAAGACGCATCCTTTTTTATGTATCTCGCTGCCTAGGCATAAGTCCATTTAGGTCCTTTCGGATGAAGGCAAGAAACACTTGAAGCTGTATGAACGTTTATAAAATGAGGCACTCATGTTGAATATCGATTTTAAGAGTAGAAAGTTCAATGCAAAATGAGACTTTAAGCATGACGCGCATATGTACAGGTAATACTCATCCCCTCTACTTCAAATATTTCTGTCTCTTTCTTTTTCTTTCTGAGAAATCGTCGATATGCTCTTACCAAACAGACTGTATGTAAACGTTTTATAATATAAAACGTTATAAAAGGAAATCAGGATATCATTGATTGGTTACATTCTACTTATTAGAATTGATGCGTTTTTAGACTGATTAATACATTGTCGTAAAAGTGTTTTCAGAAATATCTGGAAAGTTCATATTTTATTTGACCAAAAAATATAGCCTGTTTGAAATCGGTTACTATTTTTAATTTATTTATTAATTTTTCATTGTTTTCGGTAAGTAAGTGGTAATTCTCAATGAAATCATTTTGGTAATGTATAAAACTGACAATAGTAGTACATGCAAACATAGGAAGAGGGAAACATTGTGCACCAAATCAGCGAAATCCTGAAAGATGTGATGTTGCCGTGGGCTGAGGAAAACATGCCAGTAATCTGGAAATTTCAACAAGATAACGACTCTAAGCACACGGTCAATATCACAAAACAATTTTTCTATCAAAATCACATCGGTGTTCTCGAATGGGCAGCGAGTAGTCCTTAATCGGATTGAGCACTTGTGTACCTCAAAGTTGAGATAAATCAAGAAAAATGCAAGAATTGGACGAACTCTTTGAAAAAGTCAAAAAGCACTGATGCCAACGTTTAATTAAATTTATGGAGCGTCGATGCCACGAAGTTTTAAAGCAACGTAGTTTCCCAACGAAGTACTAAGACTAAGCTATCATAACAACCAAAAATACTGCGAATTTGTAATCTTTATTTTGGCTGGCTCTAATTATATGTCCAAGCCAACTTCGTTACTATTAAATTTTTTTTAATTTAAAATATAAACACAAAATGCTCAGTAAATTAACTCTTATATTCTCTTGGAATAATCTAATAAATATATAAAAAAGATATTATTTTAACTTTATTATGAAATAAACTTTAAATACAGCGAAAACAAAAATATGCGACTGCTGCTCTATTTATTTGTCCATTCAACCCTTTGAAGTTGAAACAAATTTAAATTTGGCGGAGTTATTCTTTGAGAAAAAGTTCATTCCAATGTTATCTAAACTAACTTTAAATAAATAGGGATGCAGACAAAATGAAAAAAAAATAATCAATTTGAAAACTGCTCAAAGGCCCCTTGCGAGAAAAATTATAACAATTTAAATGAAAAAAGTTATGCGAATATAGCAAGTCTGTTTCATTTTATTGACAAGCTTTGTAAACAATTTTTATCGTGCATATCCAACCAGAATGAAATGTGTATTTTTAAATGTAAATATTACGAAGGGGATTTTTGGTCAGCTAGTGACTTCAAAATGAAATATTGTTTTTGCTTCAATTTAGTTTTTGAAATAGTTCCCTTTTAGCTTTATTCACACAATCATTTTGAACCGTATTCATCAAATAATGTTTAATAGCATTTGAAAGCGGATAAGTTTGTGTTTCTTTTCCTGCACTTTCAGGTTGCAAACAAATATCAGCAATGCAATAAAACAATGGTCGTATTCAAAAATTTTGTGTAGTCCAATCCAATTCAGCAGTTGTTCTTCTAAAGCTGAATTGTACAATTCAGCTGTATATATAGCTTCAGCTGAATAGCCATTGTTCAGGTTATTGCTTTCGCTTAAAGCTCTCTAAATTGATTAAAGTTTTTATGTGATTATAAGCTACCTCATAACATCTTTAACCCATTCACTGCCAACGACGAGATATCTCGTAGTTGCCTATAGCTGAATGTGTGGCTGAATATAATCTCGGCAGCGAATGGGTCATGCTAAACTAAAATCTGTAAAAACTTTTTGTTTCTTCCAGATGCATGTTAAAATTTGAAGTTTTGGCATTAAAGTTTTAGTGGAACCCGATTAATCGAAGCTGTATGCCACCATAAAAAGACTATTCAAAATTTGTTGCGTCCATGCAATTTGTTATTAAATCGAACTTATCGCTAGACCGTGCTAATTTCCCGTTTGCCCCTCGATTGACAAAAGGTTTCCCTGCTCCAACAGGTCCTCATGTTTGTTATTAATGGCCGTCCCGGCGAAATGTTCACACGATAATCTCATAATTTCCGAGCTGTAAATAATTTCACGATATAGCGTGATTTAGGACTTCAATGAACGGGGCCAGATTCCAGCCGGACTCATCGCAACCGCAGCACCCTAACGGTCACGTATGTCGCACGAATATGGGGGGCTCCGTTGCGGTGGGGCTCTAGCATCCTTGGCACGTGAGTAAGCGTTGCGTTGATCAGATTTGTTGGAAATTATCTCTTTGATTTTCATAAAATAACTCATCTATTGACGCCGAGGTGATTGCCAATGTGCCGAGCTCTGCATGGGGGAGAGGGCACTCTGGGGTCCGCAGAGCACGCGTGTCAATAGGTCCTTAAGCCAGTGCTGGACTGGATGCTGCAGCCCAAAAGTCCCCCCCAGGGCGGTATGGGAAACGGGAAGCTCTAATTCGCTGCAGATTTGCCAACAGTGATATACGAGAATGGCGGAAGCAATGAAATTCGTTCTCGGCTCCCGTTCCCAAATATGATGAATGGCCGCTTTGAAAAGCTCCCCTGGGTTAATGCGTTTATCCTGGCGACGGCCAATATGTGCTATCGTGGGGCTCTACATTTTGCTGGGCCTAGCACTTTTCCCCCCCTTTTACTCTCTTCCCCTAAAAAAAAAAACGGTCATATACAAAGGTTTGTGCTTCTGGCGCAAGATAAGGAAACCAGCAAAAAGAACGAAATCTGCACGGAATGAGAAATAAATTCCGATTTTCTTCTTCCGCTGATGATCCCCACAATAGTCCTTGAAAAGGCAAGATACAAAGGAAGCAATTAACTGCCGAAGCCCTGGATCCAGCATCCATCCAGGCTGCAGTACGGTGGTCTGTTATGGGGCGACGCATGTTATCCCAGTTCTGTGCTTGGGACTGATGAAAGTCCTTTCAAGGCAAATGTCTGAGAAAGATCCGGCACCCCCCGCCGGCTCCTAGATGTATCTGCTGGAGCCGAACATACAAATTAAACAGAGCCAGAAGTTGCTAGTCATATTGCCGCACATAAATCACGGTGATAAGGCTCCGAGCATCTGATTTATATCACAGGCGAAAATCTCAGAAGGAGTTGCTCCCGAGGGCGTCTCGGCAACCATCTCAGGGTGTTACAGTATCAAGGGAGCCCTCTTTGGCTGGCACCCGTCAACGGTTTTGATAACTTCAAGTAGACTCCAATAGACTTTGATTATCCCTAAAAGGGAACGCTAAGGACTATTATTGCCGCTATTGAGGCGATGACTTGCAGAAAGCGTCTGTGGTAGAGATAGGCCTGGTCTGCGCACATGCACCGGGGCAAATCCCAGCAAAATGTATCCCATCTCGCTCAAGTCCCGGACCAGCGCCGGGCATTTTTGCAGAAAAGTCCATTTAATGGACTTGGGATCATCCATTTCCTTCCATCGCTGGAACCTTAGTGAGACGGCGAACTTTTATGTTCGCCCGGGGCCAGCAGGAGGCGACTTTTGGATGCTCCTCTGATGGGACAAATATTTTGTCATCCCCATTATGCCCTAATGGGCTACCACGTCAAAGGATTCCGCTTTAATTTCGTTCCTACATCAATTCTTGCCGGTGATCCTATGTCGATGCCCGTTTACATGCGACGACGGAAGGAAAAGGACTCCTGCTAAACAGGAAAAATTCAGGATTTTTATTTTGTTTTGGGGAGAAAAGTTTTGACATGAAACATACCCCCGTCTTCAAAGGATGAGGGAGCAAGCAAAATAATCCCAAGGATTCTGGGACGGATACTGGGTTCATCCAGGGCTATCACCAAGAGAGTTCCATAGTCAAGGAGTCCTGAAGCAAAAATAGTACTAAAAAATACTGAGTGAATTAAGAAAAATATCCCCGGACCTCTCCTCTCGGTGTTACATTCAATTCAGTTGGATTTGCAGCGACGGCAGACTTAAGTGCTCCAAAGTTCACGCTAAAAGCGTTTTTCTGTGTTCTCATTTTCGGTTTTACATCCGTCAAGATAATTCCTCCTTTTGTATGCAGTACACACTGCGGAGAATTCTGCCTTCCTCCTCTGCAGCCTCCCAATGTACCAGGAGCAGCATCCTCTGTACACCAAAGAAAAAAAG
Source organism: Philonicus albiceps (assembly GCA_963969385.1). Taxonomy (NCBI): domain Eukaryota; kingdom Metazoa; phylum Arthropoda; class Insecta; order Diptera; family Asilidae; genus Philonicus; species Philonicus albiceps. The sequence goes on from OZ017775.1 coordinate 20,854,316, forward strand.
AGGGGCTGCAGCGTGGCGCTCGGGTTACCCGTTTGAGTGGACCCTTGTACAGGGAGATAAGCAAAAACTTACTTAAGAAAGGGCGGTCGGGCGATGGAGCACAATTGAAATGTTAAGACTCCACTTGGGGGTAGGGATATGTTGCTCAGATTTACGTACTAAGGCTCGAGCAGGGATAACGAAATACAGTCAATTATGTCAAAGCAGTCAAAGCAGTCAAAGCCAGCCGCGGGCTGATTTAAATTTTTTTGTTTAAGAACTCTTCTCTTGTCGAGAAGGAGGACGAAAGTATCGAAGGGTTGAGCTCTTCGTTTCTGAACATTCTTTCAACATTTTAATTGCTTTCTCATTTCATGGAATCTTAACGACTGAAGTTTTGCACACATGCTGAATTTCTGAAGAACGTTAAAGTTAGAGTGGGTCTTTATTTGTTAGAATAGAAATTTTACCCTCTTTTTCTGAATAAATTCTAAATAAAATGGTAACTCTTAAAGTTTCCAACATAGCGTTAACTTAGTTATGCTTATTTTTGAGAAAAGAAGTTATTTCTTGCAGATGCCCACTAAAAAGTTCCAAATTTTCGAAATCTGGTCATTTATTTATGATTGTTTGTTAATACAAAGAAACAAATGGCTATTCAGCTATAAATTATATATTCAGACATTGTTTTATATTTGGGGACTTTTTCCCAGTAAAGAATTCAATTCAACTTTTAACTGAACATGATCCATTTGTTATTTTTTTTAATATACCGCAGTGCAAAATGTATAGGCGCTGAATTGATGAAATTATTCCTTCCTCTGGAGCTCCAAAACTCTGTTTTAAAAGAAAATTTCCAAAATGTGAGAAAAATGCATTTATGTCGAATTCAGCGTAATTCTTCCGGGGCTGAATGTGAGGAATCAAGGCGGTTGTAATGCTTAAAAGAGAAAGATAAATTCTTTTTTTAGTTTAACAAAACTTTATATAAATAAATCAGTGACAAACCAATTGAGGAAATCCAACCAAATCCTCTCACATTACTAATGGTCTACTTTTCTCCATAATCGCGAAGCAGAAGGGGCACTTCAGTCGCTTAAATTTACTGCCAACAAATTTTTGTCAAATTTAACGCTTCCCATTTTTTTTCATCAGGGAGCATGAGTTAAAAAAATAAAAAATAAAAAAGTTAAAAATTGTTAAGTCTGGTTACCCTTGATGCATGGCACTCGCAGTAAACTTCGCCAGAGAACCGTAAACCGCCCAGTTGCCCTTATACCGGAGCTACTCCACTCGAGCTCCAATTTACTCAGCAAAAGACACATATGGCTCGAATACATTGCTCAAACCGATGCTATGAGTATGTGGTTTAGCATTTCCGAGTTTCCATTGAAAAAAAAAAAAAGCCACAAAAATGCTTTCATTGGGGATGAAAAACCGAAAAAGAGCAAAGTGAGGAGTTGACAAAAACGAGCGAAAAGCGCACACAGGGTGGGCATGAAAGTGCGGGTAGCACAACAGCAACTGCATGCGCCAGGCACATTATTTATCTTTTTCATTACATGCAGATGGTGAAAAAAACGTCTGTGGCTGGAAGAGACTCGGGTACAAAACCCTCTGGACGCTAGTTTCCTGTCGCCACGGGGGTGTGCTTTATGAACTAATTAACGCTCCATTCCCGCCTAGTTCTTTACAAAAAAAAAATACTAACCGCCTCCTGCCTCTTCCAGGAATATAATCAATTTCAGCGTTAACTGATGCAAAACTATATGGAATTTTTGAAGGATTTAATACCTTTAAATATCCCTTCAGTTTGTTTTTTGAGATAGCGGGGTTAAACGAATTTTAAAATGGGAATTGGAGCAAATATTCTATGCATGCTCCACTTCAAGGATCGGTTTTATTTTATTACGATCCACGAAAAGGATTTATTTGCACAAAGGCAATTCTACAATTTGCTCTTTTGTGCTTCCCCAACGCCGAACTGTGCTATATGCGACTATTTGCGCAGGTTTACGCTTAATTCGCAATATTGGAGAATAATTAAATTCCTGTGGGCGAGGACGGGTTTCAAATTCAGAGATGAATATGTAGCTCGGGTGACCTCTGCGCAGTATAGTTTTCGACCTCAGCTTACCACAATCCGCTCCCTGGCGGCGGCGGGGCCACTTCTACCACTGAGGTACAGCAGCGGAACACCCCTGTTCTGCAGCGCTTTTTGTCCATAGCGTTAATTGAATTGCTCGGTGCCCACCCAGGAGGCATCCAGCTTCATACATAATTTAATGCATATTTGTTTTGTCACAAATAATGTTGGAGACCAAAATAAAAAAAAACTTCCGCCTTGTTAGCGCCAGCAGAAATCGCGGTCGTTGTGACGACTTATGCAAATAAAGTGCATTGTACCCGCGATTTTATTTCATTCGAGTCGTACAACAAAAAGTTGGACGAGATCCTCGAAAGAATGGCAACTGCAATTTTTCCATTCAGTTCATTTGAACTTGACCTGGAAATTATTTTATCAAATCGTCGAAAGTGAGATTCATCTTGAAATTACGTGGGTGAAAATTTTCAGAATTTTTTAAATATATGCACCTTTGAAGGTATGGTGCAGCTTTTGGATATTGCGGTTAATATGTCAACTCGTCGCCAATTCTTTACTTTTTTTCATTTTATTTTTATACTCCCTCTTCACTTTTGTACACCGCGGAAATTTATTTTTTTTACTTTTTTTCTCATTTTTTATATATATATAGAATATATTTTTGTTTTTGTTTTTTACCCGTACAAAAATTGAAGCACTCGGTCGGTTCGCTTCGCTAAAAGGGGAACCTCGAAAGCATTTTCAACACCTTTCATTCCGTGAAATGTTGTTTTTCTCCATGGAAGTTTTTATCACGAGCACAAAAACTGTGACGAACGCTATTTGCGGCCTCTGTATGCCTGCTCCACAGGCGCTGCTTAATTATGGAAGAAAAAAATATATTTTTTTTTTTCGCAACATTTTTCAGCGCTAAAGAACTGCATTATCTACAATTTCTAGGTTCAGGCACAGCCGATTCACCTTGAGCGCACGCCTGCAGATGCGCTGAATTCGACCGAATGAAATTTTTTTATAGTTTCAATGGTAAGTCTGTTGTTCGTCACAAGGACACAGATTTTAGTCTTATTAAATCGAAGTACTATGCCCGTTTTTATATACGTCCTAATAAAAATTCAATTCACACTAAACAAACATATTCAGCTATAACATGAGCAATAATCAACCTCAAATACGCTTTCATGGATGTCAGCGAATCGATTAAAGCAGGATTTCCACAATAAATCTCTGTGTAATTCTTTTCTATACATTTTCGAATTTCTATTTCTGAAATTTATTTCATTTCCTGCTACTTTATTTCTTTTTAGATCCATTCTTCTATTATGTCTATCGTGTTTTTATGGTCCATCAAGCCAAGAAGATATTTTTGTCTTTCTGGATTTACATTGCCATGTAGAAGATATAAATACAAATGGTAAAAAGCGATAAAGGGGAAGTGACTCTTTTTACCCGATGTACACAAAGATAAGACTTTCTTGTTTTAAAAGCTAATTATGAAGTTTATAATTGATGTTAATTACGGCCCTTGTAAAAGTTGAGGTCAGGGAATTTAAAAAAAAAAAATAAATAAATAAAAAATCGGACACTCTTGTGATGCGGTCCGCTGAAAAAAAAAAAAGTAATATGCAGGCTGTTTGGTAAAAGCGTATCGCTCAGAATTCATAATTCGATAAAAAATTAACAATATATTATTTTTTTCTTATTATTTACTTTATTTTTTTTACGCAATACATTTAATATTATAGCTATGCATCTATTGTTCATAGTTTCAACTAATTTTTCAACATATTCTAGTGGTAAATCCTTCCAGGCTGTCTTTACCGATGATTTAAGTTGTTACAAAGTGAAAGCATTTGTCCGCTGCAGCTTTGTCTTCTTAAGGGCCCACATATTTTCAATTAGATTAGCATTAGATTGTAAAGGCCACTCCATGACATTGATATCCTCTTGATGTTTCCATTCGGTTCCAAAACGATTTCTGTGTTTTGGATCGTTGTCTTCTTGCAAGATCCACGATCGGTTTCCTATTCAAAACCAAGAATCTGTAGACTTTAATAACCCGTTTTTGTAAATTTGCAGCATTTCTACATTCAGATTTCCAGTAAAATTAATCAATTTTCCAAATCCTTGCGAACAGAATCATCCCCACACATGAAATTTTATTGGGTGTTTTCTAGTACGTATATGTAATGCCGTCCTTTTTTTAACCATACTCGTTTAAGTCCTTAATATGCCAAAAATGATGATTCGTCAGTGAACACGACGTTTGTCCAATCTCGGTTCAAATTTTCATTAGTCCATTTCAAAAGGTTTTCAATGTGCTTTTCGGATAAAAGAGGTTTGATTGAAGTATTGTGGTGTTTAGTGAAATTTTCCCTTATTCTTTGGCGTATGGTATAGAGAGACACGTTGATACCTTTTTCCGCTAATTTGCTTCTAGCTCACCTGAGCGTCATTTGTTGATCCTTTTCAAAAAGCTTGAAAATAGCGATGTTTTCTTTTTTGATGTTTTTCTTGTTTTACCCCTTCCTGGCAAAACTGTGTAGTGTACAAAAGACGCATCTTTTTTAATGTATTTCGCTGCCTGGGCATAAGTCTAGTTGAAACTGTGTGAACGTTTATAAAATAAGGTACTCAGGTTGAAAATCGATCTTAACAGTAGGAAGTTCAACGTTCCACTTCAAATATTTCAGTATCTTTCTCTTTCTTTCTTCGAAATCGTCGATACGCTCTTATCAAACAGACTGTACATTTTGTAATTGCATAGCTTTGATTTCAAATAGACTAAATCTTATCTCTAGCCGAAAAAGAAAAGTCAAATAGAATAAAATTCCCATGATTTTGATTGTTTTAAAAAATAAATCATTATTAACCCTTTGAGCTCTATGAATGCATTTATGGGTGCCCACACAACAATTCGATTTGGGCCATGAACGCAGATATGAGTTCTCACACAACCATTAAATTTAGGCCAATTTTACCTATTATGAGTTTATAACGCTCAAAGGGTTAGGACCTTTTCTGTCGCAATCAACATATTTTGCAATGGAATGACAGCCAACCCAGCATGTGCTCCGTCGTAAAAACCAAGCAGCCCTACGTGTGATTCGTCGTAAAACGAGTCAGTCCAGAGCACACGTTTAGCTTCGCATAAGTCAGCACCAAAAGTAAATTAACGATTTTATAAACAAATAAAGTGTTTTGCAAAGCCTAAGCAACTTTTGTGATATTGTTATTCAAATTTATGTACTTTGATTTTCACAGCATTTAAGAAAAATAGACTAGATATCGTAAACAATATGAATATAAACTTAAATATTAAATAAAACTCCATTAACGATATAAAAAATGAAAAAAAAAAATATCGCCAAAAATTTACTGTGCAAAACTCAAGCAACTTTTCTAACTTAATGTTCGAAAAATAGGAAAATATATTTCTGTTATTTTTGGTCAGTTAAAAAGAGTTGTTAGTACGTAATTTTGGCAATCATTATGCAACGTTGGAAATACGATAAAAATTTCAAATTAAGGAGAATAACAGATTACTATACAATAACGGTGAATCGCAAATTGCAAAAGAAGTTCAAAATTAATAAATCAGTAATTTTGCGATTAATAAAAAAAAGTATAAACTTAGTGGAAATGTTGATAAATTGAATGTTGGTGGACGACCTCGGAAAAACAAATATGCAGTTTTGATTTAAAAAAGTCGGTTCATTTCCTCGAGGAAAATTGTAGAGACATTAAATTTAAGGATAGATCCCAGCACAGTACGAAGACGTGCTATAGAAAATGATTTATTCGCTATTCGTCACCGAAAAAAACCTATGCTTATAAAGAAACATTTACAAAAGATGTTCTTTATATACTAATTTAATTTTTATTGCTTTAAATTCAATTTTTTTTTTAATTATTAGATTGAATTTCGCTCAAACTCGTGTCAATTAGTCCATTAATAAGTGGAACATTGTTTTATTTAGTGACGAAAGTAAATTCAATCTTTTCAATTCTGACGGAGAGTGTAATGTAAAAAGAAAAACAGGAGAACGACTAAATCCCCGCTACTGTAGGGACACAATTAAGCATGGAGCCGAAAGTATAATGATTTGGACGTGTTTTTCTGGTCATGGTGTTGGTCCTTTCCATCAAATAGACGTTACTATGGACCGTTTCGTCTAAAAAAAATATGTTAAAAACCGTGATACTTCCTTACGTCGAGAAGTACCAATTAGATGGGTGTTTCAACACAATAACGACCCAAAACACACATCAAAGTTAGTCAAAGACTTGTTTATAGCAAATGGGATTCAAGTCCTTGATTCGGCCAATTCAGCACAATCACCCGACTTGAATCCCATCGAAAATCTATTTGCAATTTTAAAATCGAAAGTAGGAATTCGACGATTCAACAACAAGAAGGACCTCATGGATTTTTTAAAGTTTGAATGGGAAAGATTCCCAATGAGCACCATTAGTAATTTGCTTGAATCAATGCCCCGCAGATGTGCTGAAGTAATAAAAAATATTACACCAAATATTTAGAAAGTTGCTTAGGCTTTAACACAACACTGTATATAAAAATGTTTTTATCAAAAGACATGATGAATAAAATAAAAACTTCATTCAACAATTCGTTCATATTATTTGGTTTTTTGGATTTAAATAGCTGCAGAGGTCGTAAATAGCTTTTCAAACGGTGTGCAATTCGAGCCCTTTTGAAAAGAAAGCTCAATAAATAATTAACAAAAGCATAGCTGCGCAATTCAGCAGTTTAGCTGTCGTTGCTCACATAATTACCTCTTCCGCAGAGATTCCCTAAAAGTCATTCACCATGCCCTGAATAGATTTAAGTCTTTTTAAATTACTCTCATATTTCTCAAGGATTAGCCCAAGCCACGTCCTGCACCTCCAGACTCTACTCTCTGCAGTAATTTGAATGTTTTTTCTTCTCGCTAATAAGATCAAAATGTAGTTTTTCATCAGCCGACGCTGAGCGAAGAATTTGAAATATATATATAAATTATATAAAAAAAAGGGAACTTCAAAAATTCCATTTGAAAGCGCGCGCGCCACGTTTTCGCCTCCCTTTTGCAGCAAACTCCCCGGCAGTTGGTGCATTCATTCGGAGTCCCGTCAGGGGCCCCGATGCTTATTACATTTTTCATTCTGGAGAAAGGCGAGCGGGGTCCTGAAAAGATTTCATCTCGCTAATGACTTTTAAATGAACAGAAAGTCCGTGCCCGACCCCATCATTTAGACCAATCTTCCAGCGAAGGCCCCCCCCCCCCCCATAGAAGAGAATTTCTCTGGCCAAACAAATAAATGTCCGCCGGGAGGAAAATACGACCTGGACCCGGACAGAACTGAATGAGCATTTTCGAATGTTCGTTGATTTTTTTCGCCTTCTTCCGTATCGACTTTTGTTCGTACACCAATAGAACTCCTAGTTTCTAGTGAAACCATTTTTATGGACGGATGATTTCATCTTCCTCTCCTTTCTTTAGAATTTGTGTGCAGCAAGAAGTCATTTCAAAATTCGTCTGAAGTTTTTGCCTGGTCCCGCAGCCGCCGTCGCCATAGTCGGGAATTGGAATGAGTCTGAACTGAATCTGAATTGAGTCGAGATCGACCTTTCCTGTCCTCCCAGGGGTGGGGGAGAGCTTTAGTCCAGCTCTAATGCGAACAAATAGACAAGGAGTCAGCAGTTAGTAGATAAAAACCAACTTTAATCGGAGAAGGGGCTACTTCTCGGACTAGAATATTCAAATATTTTGAACTAATAGTACGATATTGCGAGACGCTGCTGGCTGAAACCAAACAAGTCCTCCAAATTCGTATTTGGGCCTCCTCGAGGCGAATGAGGACTATCACAAACCGAAGGGTGTCTTGCAGGTCTCTCGCAGTATCGTGTGAATCACGTACGGCGGTTGAAACTTGGTAAGCTAAGTGTTTCGAAATGAGCCTGTAATAAGAGCCTATTCATGCCCGAGGCAACTGCTACACGCAGACAGTTTGAGTCGAATGAATCGATCCACATTTAATTGGAATTCCGAGGGTTTTGTTCAATTACTGCACTGGTGGGGAACTTTCTGAAGTGGAGTGTAATTGGAGTAATGACGTTATTCAAGCCACTTTTACATTTGTAGAGCAAGGGGGGAGTTAGAGAAGGGGGACATTTGTGGCACAAGTCTTCAGTACTCTGAAGGCACACGTGCCAGTACTAAATTTTATTTCATGCATCATTTACAACAATTACTTGGAACCGTATGGCTCTGTCGCAAATAGCGATAATTGCTGATAAACGTGTGACGTTCCACATGGTAATTGTCCTGAAGAAGAAAAATTTCAACAACACCTGACTGCCTTTGGCGTTCTTAGATTCATTCAAACGAAAAATTCCTACTATCTGAGGCCAATGATCTAACAGAAATACGACCCCAAACCCTCCAGCATAGTTTAGTTTACAAGATCTACTCTCACATTTGCATATTTAATATTTATCGAAATTATAGGCTATCAAGTTGTACTTCTAATTGCCTTTAAATTCTTAATTTTCCTGAATATTTCATATTCATATCCATGCACAAATTAAGTAATCAGAGAACATTTAGTGAAATACTTTCGAATTTGTTTTGCAGTCGGTTGTTGAATTAAGAGACTGCTTTTAATAAATTTACGGAAATTGAATAGACGTTATTTGCGTTAACGTGTTAAGCTGAATTGAGCAGTCGACTACCAAAACTAAATCCTTTAACATGAAGAATACCTCTGGAGTTTCAAATTTTTTAAATTGAATATTTGAAATTTTAACTCTAATTGTGTCACATGGTGCGACAAATGCAAAAATCGAATTTTTGGTTTAAGTTTTTTTTTTAATGCTCTCTTTTCGACCTCTGTAACTAATATAACTGCAAGCTTAATGTTTTGCATAGATTTTTAGAGAAAATATCACGAATACGGCTCGCTAGTTTTCGCGAGGCAATTAAAAGCCCGCGGAACAAATGGAGGTGGCTAATGAATTTTTCTATTAGTGGAAGCGTTCTCGGCGCCTTTGCCCTGTATACCCTAGGGCTTCCTAGCCCGATTTTAGTGAGCTTGTCCAAAATCAATTTGGCCCTGTGCGGTGCGGAACAAACAATTTTGTTGCCCGCCGGCGGCACATAGAGCACTCTTGCAAAAGCGTGCGCTCGATGCGGGTCGAAAGAGAGCACGAATAGCCGTACTGAATGGACGATGTATAAAAATTGTTTTCTAACTCCAAACATTTCTCTACTTTCAGACTACCCGCGGGTAGAGGTGGGCCCCGAAAATCCACTGCGTGTTGAGCGTGATCGCACCGCAAAGTTGGAGTGCAACGTCGATGCGAAGCCTCGGGTGCCGAACGTCCGCTGGACACGTAACGGCCGCTTTATCAGCTCCTCCCTGGTGTATGCCATCCACCGCGTCTCCCTGCAAGATGCCGGGAAGTACGCCTGCTCGGCCGACAACGGCCTGGGTAAGGTGGGAGAGCAGGAAATTCTCCTCGATATTTTATATCCCCCGGTCGTCGTAATCGAGTCCAAGACCAGGGAGGCCGAGGAGGGCGAAACAATTAACATTCGATGCAACGTGACCTCCAACCCTGTCCCGGTCACCATTGAGTGGCTCAAGGAGGGAAGCACGGACTTCAGGTACAATGGTGACGTGCTCACGCTTAGCAGCGTCCGTGCCGAGCACGCAGGCAACTACATCTGCCGTGCCGTGAACTTCATGACGCCCTACGATGGGAAGCGGGTCGAACGGATCGGGAACTCCACAGTGGCGCTTCTCGTCCGGCACCGCCCCGGCCAGGCCTTCATCACTCCAAACAAGCCCGTAGTCCACGTGGGTAACGGAGTCACCCTGACCTGCTCTGCGAACCCCCCGGGATGGCCTGTGCCGCAGTATCGCTGGTTCCGAGACATCGAGGGTGAAGTATCGACACAGAAAATCCTGGCGCAGGGATCGCAATACGTCATCCCGCGGGCTCACCTGGGCAGCGAGGGCAGGTACCACTGCCACGCCGCGAACGAACTCGGTCACGGGGAGATGGCTACAATTGTCCTAGAAGTTCACCAGCCCCCCCAGTTTTTGGCAAAGCTGCAGCAGCACATGACCCGACGGGTGGGGGATACCGACTACGCTGTCACCTGCTCTGCTAAGGGCAAGCCGAAGCCGACCATTCGGTGGCTTAAGGACGGCAGCGAAATCCTCTCCGAGATGAACTTGTACGAGGTCAAAACAGATCCCGCTGAGGGACCCAACGGGATGTTCACCGTCCAGAGCATGCTCAAATTTTACGGGAAGGAACGGCCTAACAGCAATGAGCTTATGCCTGGCGACCGTGGCCTCTACACCTGCCTCTACGAAAACGAGGTGAATACCGCCAACTCGAGCATGCATCTCCGCATCGAGCACGAGCCCATGATTCTGCACCAGTACAATAAAGTGGCGTACGACATCCGAGAGACTGCCGAGGTCGTCTGCAAGGTGCAGGCATACCCCAAGCCCGAGTTCCAGTGGCAATTCGGTAACAATCCGTCGCCCCTTTCCATGTCCTCGGACGGGCACTACGAAATCAATACGACAACCGATAACAACGACATCTATACATCGGTGCTCAAAATAAACGGACTTACCCATGCCGATTACGGGGAATACACTTGCCGCGTGGCGAACTCCCTCGATACGATACGCGCCCCAATCCGGCTCCAACAAAAAGGTCCGCCCGAAAAGCCTACAAATCTCCAAGCAGCCGACGTGGGCCCCAACTATGTCACCCTCGCCTGGGAGCCAGGTTTTGATGGGGGCCTCAGCAACACGAAATTTTTCGTAGCCTACAGACGAGTCGCAATGCCCCGCGACGAACAAATGATCCCGGACTGCGCCACCCTGGCGACGAGCAACACCGAGTGGATGGAGTTCGACTGCCACCGCAACATCCCCTGTAAGGTGACACCCCTCGACCAGCACCAGAGCTATGCGTTTAAGGTGAAGGCCCTCAATACAAAGGGCCGATCAGAGTACTCTAACGAGATTTTGACCACGACCAAAGTGAGCAAAATACCACCACCCCTCCACGTCACATTCGACCCGAACTCACGGACCCTAGGCATTAATGTTGGGGCCACCTGCTTGTCGCTTATCGCGATTGTGGAGTCTCTGGTGAACGGAGATACGCCCATGGCCGCCTGGCAGATCGTCGAAACGATTCCTCTCCAGGTGTCCGGGAACGGACCCACCTTCAAGGAGGAGGTCATCGAGCATTTGATAATGGCACGCCGAAGCAGCAGCGCACGCTCCTTGGCAAATGACGAGGACATTACGATGGCCCTCGAGGACGAGAATTCCTCCAAAGTCCGAGTCAAATTATGTCTGCGGTCCAATCATGAGCACTGCGGTGAATACACACCCGCTGAAAGTAAGTACCTCTGAATTGAACACCGATTCCTAAATTCAGCTTAAGAAAAGATAAAGCTAAAGAATAGTTGAACCGCTAACGAACATATCGCAAATAAAATAATTGATGTCTTAAATTTGCCCGATACTTTTTAATATCTCATTTGTACTCAGTTATTAAATGCAAGCACGTATCACGTTAAAGTAAAGAATTTACATATAAATTTCTCATCAGGGAATTTAATTCGAAGTTCATATAGCCATTAATTGAAAAATTTAAAATTAAACCGGGACATTACTTTTCAGGCAAATCAAGCTGGTGTAGTATTTAAAATTTATTGAAATCATATATTTAAATTACTTAAATTTAAAAACGTGATACCAAAGGATATGCAAAAAGAATTTAAAATGCCCAGTAATTTCAAAAATAGAGATTCGTATTAAAATTACCATTTCAATCAGTTAGAAATCTGAAAATTAAGCTTGAAAATATTTTTAGCTTTAAAAAAATAAACTTCTCAAAGAAAAAATATTAATTGATTATTTGGCTCTGTTCTAATATTAATAAGCAAGTTTGAATGCGCAGTCCGGAATAATATTGATGCTGAAACTAATTAAACACTTTTCTAGTTGGAACATCGTACATCGCCGAAGCATCTGCCCTAGCCACACCAACGCTAATCGCTATCATCGTCTCTTGTATCGTTTTCGCCCTTTTTGTGGGTCTGCTCCTGATGTTCTGCCGCTGCAAGAGGAACCAGTCGAAGAAAAGTGCAGCGGCTAAGGACTATGAGATGGACTCGGTGCGGCCGTCGATTGTAGCTCAGCAAAACCAGGCTCCGCCACCATACTATCCGGCGAGCGGTCTGGACAACAAGGCCCTGGAGCACTCGATGGATCTAGCCCTCAGCATGGAGGACCAGAAGAGTGCCGTCTACGCCACCCAAAATGGCTACACCTACCACCCGAATGCCGGCCTGCAAGTGCCCGGGCACACAATCCCCGGAAATGAATGTAAGTAGGGCCCCTGGTGAGTCCCACCACCCTCGCCCTTATATCATAGTACGCCCCCGATTGTGAAGAGCACCCACCGAAGAGTTAGAAGACGGGAGGGTGGTGTTATTATAGCATTTGCTCCTTGAGCCCCCCACCTTTCCCGCTCATACCCGTGCTGTGCCTTTGGTGAGCTCTCGGATTCATAAAAATTTATTTTCTCTTTATTTCGTCATGCTTTGAACAGGACTAGGTACCACAACGCTCGACATTCCAGGTAAATTGTCGTAAGCCCTCCTTCAGTCGTTGTGCTTTTGGCTTCAGTTCCGCTTGCGATTGCTTTTGCGATGTGCTTTGTCCATAAACCGCTTGCTTGTTTCTTGCCTTGCTATGTATGTTTTTTTTTAGCTTACCAACCAACTCACCGTTTGACCTCCGTCAGGATGCTGGGGTTAGACAGTCCTTGAACTCTGAACTTTTTGAAAAAAAAAATTTTTGCAATGTAATTTCACAGGTTTATCTCTTTCGCGCCAAGCTCTGTCTGTTTTTATGAAACTAATTTGATAATAGCAAGTCTATCAGATTAGTAAGAGCACTTAGATAAGGATGCATGGTAAAAACTGATTGCTACAAAAAATTAAACTTAATTAAAACGTGGATTGCCAGATTTTATTCAGCCACATATTCAGCTATTGTATATGGAAGACAAGGCAATCATATTTTGAATATTTAGAAAAATAATAGGATTCAGTGTTTATATTTCAATTTAATGAAAGAAACGTTTTTTCCATGAATCCTTCATATATTACAAATTGGGGTCGCTTCTTTTGTTGTTTCCGTAACTAGAAAGTTATCTCGGAGATAGTTGTGAATTGTGCGTCCTCAATTTTATGATCCCAGTTTCTCAGTTAACATTTTCCACATAAAATTCAAAGTCGCTTCAAGAAGTCCTTGACTTCTACAGAACGTCCTGCGGAAAACAGAGAAAGAATGATTTACATTTATCACTCATTTATGCATTCAAGCTATCCCTAGCTCCGGACTTTTATTTAAATATACAAAATAGAGAATGTGGATCCCTTTGCCGGGACAAACATGAACTTGTGGGGCTTACATGGAGTGCATGGGGCTCCATTGAATCTCGCACGCAAGCAGCTTAAAAGGATGAGTCCTCGTGACATTAATGTAATCAACATCTGAAGAAGTCCTCGGAGCAAATGGCTGGCGAAATAAAATTTTGCCCTTGATGATATTGTCACAGCATCAGCAGCAGCGCCCCGACGCTCCTCCCCCACCTTCTTCTCAGTAATAAAAAAGCCTAGACAATGTCTGCTGTCTGCTTCTCGGCTCAACAAGGACATTAGAACACAAGGAATGGTGCTCAAGCGAAACTTATAGGGAAAGTTTTCCGAGAAGCAAAAGGAAGAGTCCTCGGGTCCCAGGGAATGAATTGTTGCCATCATGACTAATTCATGCCGTAAAATATGAAACAATTAATTAATACGAGAGCAGTTACCAAGCAATTAACAAATGAAGACAGAACGTCTCCTCTCCGCCTTAAAGTTATCCCGGTCTCGGGCTGGGGCCCCATTAGGTATGTAAGGGGACACCCGCCAGCTATCCCGGAGCGCTTCCCGGTATATTTTTTGAGCAAACACCGGCGCTCGACATAATCTGCATAACAAGAAGCGGACATTGTTGTATTTAAATTTGTCATGAATTTTAATTCGCCTCATCAGAATTACAGGCAAACGGAAAAATTAAAGCCCTTCCGTCCCGGGGAGCAGTAGCTGAAGCAGCAGCAGGAGTCGTCGTTATCGCGGAACCCGGGTTCCGGGTACCCGGCTGTTCCCTGGATCTGAAATTAACTTTTCACCTGGATGCCTCCGTTGATATGGAGATCACTTTATATTCCTCCCGCATTTCGCACCCGTGTGCAGGTGTAGGACCCTTTTTGCCAAGACGAATTCCGCCTGTCGCCTTAGAAGCGCGCTTGAGACCCCACACGCTTTTGAAATGCATGAAGACGTATGGTCGCATCCTTTGTGCTCCTCCAACCGCCCCAGATCCGGCCTCTCCGAGCCCCATCCGCCCACTCCACCGCCGGCACTTATTTTATTGTGTTTTCATCTTCTTTGTGCACTTTCCATTTCAAATTCAATTGGACGATTCAATTCGACGAACAGCGGAGTCTCCTCCCCGGTACACGTTCGCTCCGTTTGCTCGCTTTGAATTTTTCATGTTTATTGAAGCGCACTTAAAACGTGATTAATTTTGCTTCTACCTGCCATCGCTCACCTGTGAGCGGTGATGATGTGTCGAAATTGGAATAATTTAGAGCGTTTCCGCTTTGACTTTTTTCTTGTTATTCCAGGGGTGAATATGGGCTACATCGAGAACAGCTACTCGAATTCGAACAACGGCGGCAGCGTCAACTCACAGGACTCCCTATGGCAGGTGAAGATGTCGGCAGCAGCCGGCAACCAGACCAACTTGGTGCCCTCGCACAATTTCGTTGAGCGACAACCCTCTTACGGGTATGACCCATTGACCCATGGAGGTTATGGGGCCGTCGACGATTACGCCACCTACCCCCACCTAACAACGACACCTAGCCAACATGGCGACGAATACCACAACATGAGGAACAGCCAGAATCCATCCAGACAAGACTACTGTAGTGATCCATACGCGTCAGTACAAAAGCCAAAGAAACGAGTCGACCAACATTTAGGTAGGTCATCTACACATTTCTCTATTAGTTTTATTAGTTCAAACCTCAATACGACCTCAATCCAAAATTCTAGGACCGGCTCATGTAAGTCAGTGTCGAATAGAAAAGGAGTGTCATTTTAGTCTAATAAAAACGATAGTTGACTCGTCGTCAACTTTCGGTATTAACTTCCAGGATCTAGTTCATAATTGAGAAAATATCGACGAAATCAACGAAAACGAAACGTCGAGTGTATTGTTTAATTCTTATAAAATCGACATTCGTTTGCTCATTTTTGTTCATCAACAGCCCTTTAGAAATTATTGACACTTAAAAAGTAACTTTGCTTGATTAATAAATTTTTGGATACCCAGAAATCGACTTGAAGCTACCCTGCGCCTACACAAGCATAACCTGGATCAGATCCGATCTCATTTAAGAACCAATTACAGTGGTTTATCCGTTGAACAAGGGGTGATTTAAACTCTACGACCGCCAAGCCGACTCCAAGCCCAGCATTAAACCGAGTTTTTAATTGAAAATGATTACGACGAACGTTTTACGAAATTGCGTTTTTCCCTTTATTGCGAGTATTTATTGCATTTTGAGAGCTCCAATGTTAAAGTGATTAAGCGACTTGCTCTGCTCTCGCTACGGCCCTTTTCCTGATGAAATGCGTTCCTGCCTCCAACGCTCTGGACCAACCATCTTCTCGCCCTTCCGGCACGGTAAAAGTGCATGGAACGTATTTAATAAAAAAAAAAACGCTTTAAGCATATTAATTTTAATGCTGCAAAAGCCAGAATACTGCAGTTGATATTTTTTCGGTTAACGTGCGGCACTGGCTTCATTAAAGGACGCCATCGTGGCTGGAAAAATTTATGAAAACTTAATCCTTTTTGATTATTTTGAACGCTTAAATTTGTCGTGAAGGGAATGATTTAATGCGACCCGAGCGTAATTCGACAAGAATAATTACTCGCCGGTTTTTTTTTGCAGTCGGTTGGAATGGGAAAGAGTTTTACTATTATGAGCATATCAGCGTCATCGAAAAGACAGCCGTAAACCATTAAATTATTACGACTGTTGAAAACTTAATTACAATTTTCAAACTTACAGAAAGAAGTAAAAAGTAGGTTAGGTTAGGTTGTTGTGGCTGCCTAGAAAGGCACACTTAGGCCAATTTTGGCCCATTGTGTTACCATGTAGCGTAGGAGACCATGGTTATTCGTGGGATTCGAACCCACAGCCTCTGGGACGGTAGGACAGCGCGCTAACAACTGAACTATCAGAGGCCCCTAAAGTAAAAAGTAAGTTAAAATTAAAAAAAAAACAGGTTGCTTCTTGTAATGGAATGGAATCTTCGAATTTGATAATAATAAATTTATTTCTTATATTTCCCCAGAATTTATTTTGGTTTTAGAATTTGCAAGAAGTTTCGAAGAGGTTTAAAAATAAAAACATATTATTGCTTTATATTTATATTTTTCTCGAAGCAGTATTTTGTTTGTTTTACTCAAAAGGATATAAATAGACCCAGACATCGTATATTGGAAAAGGATTATTGTTCCGTGATCTGTGCCATATTTTCCTTGATACAATTGAATAAACTTCTGAGAAATACCAGGGCATGCACTAAATATGTTTTGATTTATTTTAGTATGTGAAAATTCATTCATTGGAATAATTGATTAGCATCTCATCTCCTCAAGTCCTTTCTTTGTAAAATCTGACAAGGGCAACATTTTGCACGTATAAGCAGGTGGAAAATTTTTCAATAGCTTTTCAAGTCTACAGTAATAAGGAGTGAAATTGACGCAGTTTTGATGACTAACCCTTTTACACTATACTTACTGTACCTTTTTTTTCTCATATTATAGTCCATATAATCTTCACTTTCCATCTGAAAGGATCAGGACGTCTCTGATTTTGCAAATTTTCAATAAACCCAACTCAAGCCTGACTTCCACGTGCTTCTCTGAAAAAAAAGTGAATGTTCTTAATGCTATTTATTCGAAAAAAAGAAAAAAAAATCTCTATTTCTCTAAAAAATGAATTTTCCACCAAGTCACGATTAGTTCCAAAGGTCGGGTTGTGAAATTTCAGTTTACCCGGCAACCCGTCGGAAACTTTACTTTCGTCGGTCGTACGAAAATGGACCAATCCTCTCAGCAACATCTAAGAATAAACGTTAACTGTAATCGAGGTCATGTTTTTTTAATGACAAAACTCCCCCCGTGCGTTAGATGAATGGTGCTTGAATGGTGTGTGCCCACGGCTTGTGCGGGTAACCCCTCACCTTATTCTGCTCCTCCCCACCAAATGTGAAGCTGGACTGGATGCTGTGTGTATAAAAACCGATTTCGAGGGATCAGAAACTTCTCAGCGCAGCCAATGAGCCCTGAAATCTCCTAAAAGGCGACATTCACTTTCACTTTCTGCAACCTTTTTTTTTTTGTGTTTTTTTTTTTCTTTCCTCCTGAAAGGATTTGATTTTTCCTGCTTCTCACATAAGTGGGTGAAATGTTAAACGGTAATCCCCTTTATATGAGGAACACACAAAAAAGTATCTATCACCGCCACGAACTGTTGAACTTCACCGTCCCCACCATAGAGCTTGTTCCCCTCTCCATCCCCACTCCAATATCCTGTTCCACTCCCCGCCGGAGGCAATAGGTACGGAAAATCCATTAGAACGGGAAGTTACATCCTCCACGAAGAGGAAGTGTTTGCGGTTCAACTTATTTTGGAAAAGCCTCTTACGGGGGTATTCAAAGGCTAATAACAGGGTAAATATTCTCCGTTTATCGGGCCAGGTGTGCGGAGCACGTTTCTCATATGCCGTTTTATGCGTTTTAGGAGGGGCAAAAGGGGATCCCGTCCATGTTGGGTGGGGTAAGCGATTTCGTGCGCCTCCCTCGCTTTCAAAATTTATTCACTTTAATGATCGTAAATCTCGCGAGCACACCGCTCAGGATTTTGTCAGCCCGCACGGCTGTTTGTTATCTTTTTATTTGTCACATGCAATTTTTAGCTACTGAATTACAGCCGTACATCGTCGCGAAAAGAGCTGCACGCAAACACATAAAACATATTGCAGTGTACTTTTTTTTTTATTAAATATATATCTAGTATGTACATATAAATTGTATATATATCCTGCGCCCATCCGCGAAAAAGGGGAGTCATGTTAATCTAAAAGTTTACCGCGTTTTCGGATAACTCCTTTTCCCCCGATGAGTTTTTTATGGCCACGAAAATCCATGTGGTACAAGGCTTTCCCGGATGATTAATATTTTATGGGCTTCGTAATTTTGTTAATTTTGGGTAGAATGGTTTTGAGTTATATATTTATATATTATGTACCTACGTATATAGCAAGAAAATCTAATGCGGAAGGCAAGTTTATGAACTTTTGGGACAATTTTAATGCGGTTAGGTAGATCGAGGAAAGTTTCCCTCTAACATTATTTACCTTAAGGTACAATTGAATGTGAACATTTTTAATTAGTTAAGGACTCTTGTCGTTTATGTTACGTATCAACATATTACCGAGTATACATTCATAAGTAATGTTTTCTTGAATCTTTTCTTTTCGATGTCATGCCATCTGGTACTGTCACGAATTCATATTTTATATGTTGAAACGTTTTTATGGCAGTAAAGACATATTCCAGTAAAAGTTCATTTTCAGAATGTTGAACTTTTCGATTCTTTTACGTATCTTAAGTCTGATATGTCATTCATTATACGTACGTTTCAGTAAAAACTTTTTTAAGTATATAATATATGTAAAAAAAAAAGACTTCCAAGCCGCTATCGAGGCTCTTGATTCGGTGTTATTCCGTTCCAAGATTACCATCAAATGCAGAAAACTACTTACTAGTGTAAGCAGTAGCCGGAAAATAACCCTCATATGGGTCCCGGGATACAGTCACATTGGAGATAATGAGCGGGTGGACGTTTCCAGTTCGGGTCAGGAAGGGTCCTCTGTTGATGAACTCAATGGGGAAATGGTGTACATCCCGATTGAATCTGTCAAGATAGACATCCAAAACTACTTTTTAAAACCAAAGTGAACAACCGATGGAAAAACCTTACTACGGGTGCCATGTCAAGATCGACGTGGCCCTCTTTTAGTAAAACTAGAACGCGAGATCTATTAGGACGGTCCCGGGTGGATATCGCCAGGCTAACGGCGATTTTGAAGGGTCACTGGCCCATTGGACAACACGCGGTTAGACTCGGTATTCCGTTCAATAGCTCATGTCGAAGTTGCAGGCGTAGCAGGGAAATGCAGACCGTTGAAGATCTTTTTTGCAGAAAGGAAAAGGGCTTTCGGGAATCAACTTCTCAATAACCTTCTGAGTTATCGCAGAAGAAGATTGGAGATTTTATACTCTTTCTAAACTCGACTGACTGGCTCTAGCGTGGGCTGACTACCTAGCGTGGGCTGACTACCTAGCGTGGGCTGACTACCCTCGCGACTACCTACTTACTACCGACTACAATTGAAATGGTTTTCCGAATTTTGTGGCATCAAAACGGCACTCTATTGTGCTACTTGGACCCTGACGGCAGTTCGCAAGGGTACCCACGTAAACCAACTAACCAACCATATACATATATGAAAAATTAACAATTTATTCAACTTTAACTTGATTATTACAAATCAGTAGATCAAAATTTATATACCATTTGATATTCATACACATAAAGTTATCAAAAGGTCCATACAATCTGTTAAATATTCAATACAATGCCGGAAATGACAAAATAGTTCCAATTTATTGTTATAATATAAAAATTCTCTCTTATTTAAATTCAAACATTTTATGTGTATTGCATCTACCTCTAAAAGCTGTCCTGTCGATAAATTCTGTCAATTTACTAAAAAACAAATAGTACATTTTATTTATTTATTTATTTTTTGTTCCCTTCAAAAATCCCTTTATTGCAGTTAAACCTGTCAGTTGTCAGAAATGTTGAGTCATCCTTTTTTTTTTTTGGATATTGGGTGAAATGCATTAAAAAGGCCCGTGGATGAGATCCCACGGGGGGAGAATTATCAGAGCATATTTAGCACTGTGCAAACGTTTTCCTGTTCAATATTCCATGAATTCAAACCCCAAAGCCTTAATGCAAAAATTCTCGTCCGTCCCAAGTCCCTGACCTGGGCCGGACCGCTGGGCTCGTTGATATTTATTTTATTTAAAAAAAAAGCCCCATGCGCCGAGTAAAAACACGAACGAGGTAAGCTCAAAAAAATTCCCAGTCAATACCATCTGACATAGAATTAATACGGGTATAGAGGAGCCGATATTGTTGCATTTTCCATAAATCATGAGCGATATATGCGAAAGTGTAACCACATGCGTCCATAATTTATTTTCACTTACTCTCTTAGTGCAGTGGGGCGGTTGGAAATGGTACTGTTAAAAAATATTTATTATAAAAACCGAACAATACCATCCCGTGGGATACGACGGACGAACTGTGGACCACCCCTACCACGCATAAGGTGGCCACTATCCAGGATAGCAGCGTCACCATTTTAATATTCGGCGATTTTTTTCTTTTTTTATATATATATATATATATTTTTGTAATTCATATATTTTCTGCCGAAATTGTTTCAGTTAAAGCACTGGAGATTAACAGATTTCGACCGCAAAATAATAATGCGTGAAATCGTCGACTGTTCCAGCCTGAGGGCGGTGTTTGCTTTTAGCGCTCAGGTCCAGGACCTGCATATCTTGGCGCAAAAATTCAGCCCGAACGGCTGCATTATTCAGTGGCATAACCTGCTTTGAGTGGTGTCCTCGAATTGCGCAAGTTGTAACCCGATAACGATTTTGCTGGGGCTGACAAGCGGTAGCAGTACCGACCAACAGCCAGCATACCACCAGTTTTACGAATACCATCGACTATTTGTGCACAATTATTGGGATATCAAAATATTTACTCGGGGTCCTTGTCAGATATGTTTACCTCTGGGGTCCCGCAACGTGCGACTGCTTAATTTCCTGTGATTACGCGCGAAAAATGTCCAGCGAAAATTGAATTGTTCGAGAATTAAATTCGACAGGCGAATACTTTTGTATTCTATGTATTCACGCACGCTGAACGCATTTAATCGTGCCAACTAAAATGTACCGATGAATGCAACATAATGAAAAGTGGATACATTTACTGAAAATTATATTGATCTGTTCGAAACATTTCGAATGTTCTATTTTCTGTACAGAAATGAGATCAACTCAAAGCTGCATCGAGAGTTCATTGTGGACTTTTAGTTACGATTCAATTATTAGCTAAACCATTGACGTATTCAAGTCCCACTTCCTGTAGTTGGTCCTTATTTATTATGCCATTAGGGGCAACTCATAGATAATCTTTACAAAAATCCCTCTAAAAGAGCCTATCGAAAATAATAATATCGCCCTATAATTCGATGTTACTGGATTGGCTTATTTCAGAGTTCATCAAACTTTTAGCATGCCAAACAGATGTATTAGCTTTAATTATTGCAGAATGAATGTGCGCTATCCTATTTCTATTTTCTCAAAAATCTACTAGAGAAATCATTTTTAGAAAGCAAATTGTTCATATTTGCTAAAATCAAAGAGCTTATAAAGGTTTTTTAAAAGCTCTTGCTTCGTCCTTGCCCAATTTTTAATTAAAAAGCTCAAAGTTTCTGCTCTGCCATAATTTCTGCTTATGATTGATTAGTTTACAAACATTTTACTGTTTTATTCGTCGTATTAAAGTCCGATTGCTTTATTACGAAGATGTAATTATGAGCCGCCTCATCGTCATAATACTTCTCTTGCTTTTAATGACTCACCGGAAATAACTACTTGTGTAATTCCAGCAAAGAAAACTAATCTCTTTAAGTTTTAAAAATGGAAAACAAGCTTTTAATGAGTTCATTAGAAGAATTGACCTCACCTGGCCACAGCGACCGTAGTTCCTGCCGTTTTTCGCAACTGTGTCCACCTACAGCCAGTCATTATCAATCCATTAAAGTTCACGACCATTTCTCTTTTTAATAGACTAGGAGCACCACTCGCGCAGCGTCGAACTACCGCCCTTATGCCATACAAATGATCCACCTGTCCACGATCCCTCCCACGCGCATCATTAAAAAATCATAAGCATGTGGGACGCAAAATAATAATATTAAATAATTATTAGCGCGAACAGCTGCAATTATTTCTACGGGAAAAACAAAATACAGTTTTCATGTGGAAATGGACAAGTGGCGCAATTTTCTTTATCACCCGATGTGCATAATTCATGGCCTCCTATTGGTAAAAATAAAAAGCTTCCCATAAACAGGGCGATACTCTTAAGAGCGTACACTTTTCCGGGTCCCATCGCGGAGCTCGGAGGCCCCAGCCGGCCCAGATTTGCTCTGGCAGAACGACAAGAAGGGAAGCCCTCATTCTGAATGCCTCGGATGGGAAATTTATTTAAATATATCGGAAAAATCTTGATACTCACAGAATGGGGTCGAAGTGGTTTTTTTTTTTAATGGTGCCAGAACGCTGAGAGCGAAATATTTCCTCGTTTGTGGCGCAAACATTCACCGCCCCGGGAAAAACTATTGCATCTGCAGCACCCCATCCCGCGAGGTCCTAACTAACATAAAGGGAGACGAGCACGAAATTTGAATCACTTACGTATGTATGTCAAATTTTGCAATGTCATTGCGTCTACATACTCCCGGTCGTGGACCCAGGACGAGCAGGCTCCTACTGCCCAGAGAGGAGGTGCTCCCCCGGGAATGCGGCAGCATATGATGATTGATTATCCACTTAGAAACGACAGCGAGGATTTGCGAATTTGAATGTCCTATGGATCTGGGGCACGCAGGACAAGCGGGTTGGGTATATTTAAGTTGGTCTGAAAGGGTATAATCCTACTGGCAATTGGGCAACTTTGCTCCGTCGCAAACTTCCGAACCCGAACCATCATTGGTGGCGAACGGAAGAAGGACATCGCAAGTCGGTCGCAGGAAGAGATCCTGTCAGCGAGCAACGTCGAACTAATTTACTTTTGGGGCGAAACTTTATTTAGCAGCTAATTAAAACTTGATGCCAATGACAATAAACCCGTACCCGAGGCCGATGTCGGAACCACCACCAATGTCGATGTCGGCTCCAGATCGACATCGATGTTAACTACCTTGCCTGATTGACTTAGCTATGTGGCGACAACTTTCTGATCGTAGTCGGCAAACTTTTCAAAAGTGTGACACAAGTTCACCTAAGTGACACTAACAACATTTTACGGGGGTTTTCCCTTATTTCTATTCCATCTAACCAACCCACCCGTCCGTCCATCCATCTATCCATCCACATTCACCCACCCACAATCTAAATTATTCTAAAGTTTTATAATCGCTCCTGAACAGATTACGGTGGCAAAATGACGATATGACTCCGGGGCAGGGTGTGAAAATCGTTTTTCTCGAATCACGTCATCATAGTAAATTGGAGCAGTTGCACAGTGGAGACATTTTAAGTGATTCGCGCTCATTTTCCAGGGTTTAAGGCGAATATTTTGGCTGTAAATGATGTCTTTCTATGCTAGCGGGAAAATTGTTTATTTCGTTAGGGTAGCGTATGTTCGCTGTTTGCAGTCCCAAACAGATAGAGGGAGGAAGAAATTCTTTTTAGGGATTTATGGGAAAATAAATCTTTGGGAATTAGAAAAACGCATTTTTGTTTGTCATCAGAAATTTACGTCTATTTACGGCATGAGCTATGGACTAGTCGACTAACATCGGCATAAGCATTTGCGCAAATCATCCATTCATTTAAGCTTAATATGAAAAAATTTTAGATTTTACTTGAATTAGAATTGAATCTGTAACAAGTAAGTAAAGTTACATGAATAACTTAGAATTTAAAAATTACCGAACACTGACCCCTTCGAAATAATCTTAGAAAGCTGTTTGAAAAGTCAGTAATTGTGATATGAATGATTTTTATTACCGAAATTGAGTTTATATTTCGTTTTGAATTTACACAGAACATGAAATTCAATTTTTAGGGCCCATAAAAAAATGGGATAAAGCTAAACTTCGATGTGTATATGTCTCTTAATCTGCATGTCAAAGCTGTGTTTCTCCGAAACTACATATGCTATCGATTTGAAATTTAACATAGATAGTTATGAACCTTCTACGTGCAAGTAGACATCAATTTTTTTCTATTGGTGTTCCATGTATGGTAAAATAAGCTTACATTTAAAGAGTAATTGATTAAATACCCCTGAATTTGAGAACGAACACATTGTGTATCGCTAATCAATTAGACACATTCAAAACGACATTTGAAATAGTGACCTATTATTTTTTATTCATTTAAAAAGGATTTTAATATTTATTGATCTAAAAATGACCGCGATTTTAATAGCCGCACTTATGGAATTTATGTTTGATGACATCGCTTTTCGTGCCATTTATTTCCACATACAAATAAAAAAAAAAAAATATTAAGCTGTTTGCATTTTATATGGTTTCATTTTATAGCCTGTCCCATTTACCCTTTTTTTTTTTATCACGATTGGTTGGTTTGCGTGCTAACAAAATTTTGATAAATTCTCGTCGAAATTTACATAAAAATTGTTTACCTGCTTCAACATGTAATAACATCACCCGTAATTATGTTGTATTCGATCAAACCACACAATTAACCTTAAAACACATTAAACATTGCATTTTTCACGTGATGGCTCTTTGAGAACTAATTAAACAAATTGCAAACTGATTTTTTTGCTTTTGTCCGGACTCTTTCGTTTCGTTTGGCTCAAAAATCCCATACATGATTGCAAAAAATAATTGAATTGATCGGAATTCAATTATTCAGCAGTATATCAAGTATATCAATATTGGTCGATTCGCAATGAAATTATATAATGAAAATATTGTGACATACTCCTGTTTAGAGTAGCAGCGCCATGGTTACTTGATTCGGCAAAAGTGCCACTATCGGTCCCTGTGGGGGGGACATTTCGCACAAAATTTTCTATTAATCGAGAACTCGATATAAATCATAGCCGGAATTCTTTTTTGGGGCGTAATCCTTTTATCGGGTGACATATTCATGTGAAATGCAACAATATGGCATGTTTTCTAGCCCCCGCCCTTTCCCAAAATTTAATTAAGCACTATAAAGCAGTGCAACGAGCAGGGTTTAACTATTTATTAACGCGGCCGTAATGTAATATCGGCACGAGGTCAGCGGAAGTATATTAATTAAAACAATTTTGATTGCCTTCAAATATGTTCGATAATTTCTACCTTTTGGTCCTTTTGGCCTGGGCTTGCCCGTTTCCGCGAAATCATCAGGTGGATACCCCCCCAGTTTTGGCCGATAATGGCGAAGGGGGGCAGAATGGCATAACAGATACATTGTATGAATGAACCCATTTTATGCAATTAATTGCACTCTGCATAATGTTTCTTTGTTCGATTGATTTAAATGAGAAGCAAAATAGATTGCCGATCGCGCGCCCCAATATTCAATTTGGATTCAGAGCCTTACCCAGCGTCAGTATTTCGATTTATTCACTGCCCCGCTGGATGTTATCTCTTTTCGATGGAAATTTTCATCAGCATTTATTTGCAAGTCGTTAAATTTCTACTATACGAGTGCACCGCTTAAGCTTATTAAATTATAATTAACTGCAAAGTTTGTGTATGGCTTCGGAGTTGTTAAATTCCACATTTTGTCGACGACGATGACAAGGGGTTGAGTAAATAGATATAAGATCTACCTGTGTGTATTAAGTTGACAGCGTACAAAGGATATTTTCGAATACGCTTTTTGGTATTTAAGCATCTACAGCAAAAAAGCCACATATTCAGCATTACTCTGGAAATTGGTGGAACTTAATAATTTATTTTAATTAATGTAAAATGCCGAATTGTAGTACATACTTCCTATATACATAAAATATCCCAATTTATTAAAGTAACATAACCTAACTTTTGCGTACATACACTTGATGACGCCGATTTATACTCCTATAATTTAGAGCCAAATGTAATTGAAGAAAGAGACTCTTTACTCATGTCAGCGTATGCCAACAAGTTGCAAACCATGCAACATTTTCAAAATAATTTTTATACCTTTAAATGGCCTCGTAAAAAAGTTTAAAGGGCACAGGTTTTATGCTCCATAATTTCCAGGAATCATTAAAAAACGCATGTTTTCGCAGACAGAGCACGTACACAAGGGTTTACATTTTACGACATTTTGGACAAGTATGAAAGGTAAACTGGTAGAGCAATAACTCCTCGAAAGTATTTCAGTATTTTACAGTCCACCACCGCTAACAGTTAGTTAAATATAAACAAGAAAATTGATTTTCAAAATTTTTGTAGATATTTACTTTTGAAAATAATTTTTACTAAAGCAATGTTTTCAGATACAAGTTGCTTTCAAGCATTCACTTTATACAGTGAATTAATCAATTTAGCAATTTTTCGAACTTTGTAAAATTAAATCCAGTGACTCAACTAATTGTTCACATACAATGCGAAAGTTTACTTCAATTCCACTTCTTGATGTGCACAAAAATGACTGCAAAGAAGTAACAACGATATTTTTACAAAATATTTGAGTTGTAAAAAAATTACAAGTTTTCGTAAAGTAGAAAAATAAAGTTCATAGTTAAATAATGAGTACATCAAAATAAATACAATTGGTAATTGCTACATTTTTACTTTTTCAAAGATGAAGAAAATTAGTGAGGAAATAAAGTAAAAAAAAGGGGAAAAGTACCTGCATATTGTCCATAAAGTTGGTGTTGGAATTGGGACCGTAACCAATATCAAAAAAATCACTAGCAAAGAAAACCATTCTGACTCCACCTGTACAGCGAATAATTTTAAGACTTATTACAACGGTCGACTATGATATGAAAGTAACCTCCAACTTACAGAGGATCCACAATACAAAAGTTATACCCCGGAAACTGTTTCGAAAAAACTGGTCCTTACGAAAAAGTATCGAAATTTGCGTTTGGAAACCGCTATAAAAATTTCACCATTGAAGACTGGGCGAAAGTCATTTGGTCAGATAAGACCAAAATCAATCGATGCGAGTCAGATGGACGGTAATGGACATGGAACAAAAAGGGTGAACACCTTCAGGATCGCAACGTTCAACCAACTGTAAAGTTTGGTGGCGGAAATCTGATACTTTCGGGATGTATGACCTTCCGAGGAGTTGGAAGGTGTCATAGGGTCGATAGTATAATGACCGCCAAAACCTATATTGACATCCTTCAGGACAAACTCCTTTGAACTCGAGAATAGTGAAAGCAAAATGTGTCGCATGTTATCTTTCCGCAAGCTAGCGATTCTAAACCCAAAGCTTACAGGACTATCGAATGGCTTCAAAAGTAAGAATTTGAGGTTTTGAATTGGTCGCCACAGTCCCTCGAAATCAATTCTATAGAGCACTTTTCGGTTGAATTAAAAAGAGAAATGCCCTCACAATCGGAGGAATGCCGATCATTAGATCAGCTGTGGAATAGGGTAAAAGCTGTGTGGACCAACATCTCAGTTTCCAAATTCCAAATTTCCGAAATTTAATAGAGTCAATGCCACTTAGGTCATACACACAAAAGGAGGCCACAAAAAATATTTAAATGTAAGGATAATTTAGTTTTTAATTTAAAGTCAACTAATTTTTCAAATGATAATTTTTTCAGCTTTTTAATTGCTAAAAAGATGCATTTTGAAATAAATTTATGATAAATACGTTTTATTCTTTTAACACCTAACATTTTTTTGTTTTTATTTATTGTAAGCAGAAGTAAAATCGAATGATATGCCGAATCTCATAACATTCGAACAAAAAGTTGAATCATTATTATATAGAAATAAAAAAGTTATCCTGATTAACATTGCACCGGTGAATTAAGTACCATCTATTTTACGACAATTTTGTAATAGTGTCGGTTTTAAATATGAAATTTTATGCGCAAGTTATGCAAGCATATCCCCTCAATAGAATGGCATTTATACGAGCCAGCCAAACATCTAAAACTGGGTAATATTCATTCCGTTTGTCCCCATTTAAATGGAAATTTAATTTTATTCGAGGTCACTTGATGTTGTATGCCAAGTGAGAATGGCAATGGTGATTCTTATTCAAACGGCTTTTTATTTTAAATATATTCTGCCCTATACTTGTAGGCCAATTTTTCTGCCTTTAAAATTGCGTCTTTTACCGTCTGGCAACAGTTCAAGTAATATGACAAACGCTTTGACAAAAATTGTTACGAAACAAATTTATTACCGAGCAAAATAGCACAACTAAAATTCATTTGTAAATGATAAAGCCGAAAGCAATGGGAGATTTTTATGTTTTCTGTTTTATGTTATCATTTTAGAAAGTTGAATTCGTTTATCAAACTAATGCTTAAATAAAAATTAATTAAATGTTCTTGCCTTTGATTTGCATGGACCGAAGGTTTTTATAAATAATGGCATTTTGTAAAAGAAGCATATCTGTGACTTTATGTGCATATTGCACTTATAAAATAAACAAAATCAAAACCTCAACACAAATTCCCTATGCTGCAAATGAAATGTCGTTCAGCAGTGCATTAGCTGAATACGTGACTGAATAAAATCTGACGATTTTAACTATGTAATTAAGTGAAATTAGACTTTATAGAATTTTAAAACTATCTAACACATACACAAATTGACGATACCATACTTAGTTTGCTTTCATTTTCATAACTATGGAAAAACTTAAAAACTTTCTTCTGCTAAATTTCCTCCACTGTCGCAACTAAAGAAATTAAAACTTAGAGAAGATGAAGAGAAAGATATTTAATAAAGTTAAGTACTATAAAATATCTTTCTTCCCATCTCATCTATAAAATTGGACTACCAACTCGGAAAGATATATTCCAAAAGAGCCATTAGAGTAATCTCTTTTTTCTAATCAGATCTCAGGAAGAAGTAACAAAGTCTACATCCCAGCAAAAACCATAAAGCGAAGAGGTTGAAGCACCTATTGCCGTAGAAATCAATAAATTAATTTAATCGTATTATAGCCGCGAACTTCGCCGCACATTCATTTTACTTTGAAATCGCGAAAATGCCACCTATTTTGTCGGTGTACGGGGACGAGCAGATAGAGCCCCATAGAACCTATTTACCAAGGGACTGGAGCCGGCGTGCGGAGTACTGAACAAAAGCCCCAGGAAAATAAAGGACTCACCCGGCAGTCATGCGATGCTCCGCGTCATAATTGAATTCATTTATTCTTCAGCGGGACTAAGGGTCTCCTTCACTCCATCCCCTCCTTAAGGGTTGTGATAAATTGGATCGTCTGACATTAATATACAATTTTGTTTAAATTGTTAAATCACACGGCGGAGCGCCCTGTCGGCGGGGATTATTGTGGGGCACACCTTTTCCCGCCGATGTCATCATCGTTGGGGCTCGCTAAGTCAGCCAATTACTGCAGTGAATTATCGATTTTTGGGGGATTTGCGCCCAAGTGATGGGGGTGGCAAAGAGGTCTCGGGGGCTACCAAATATCCTTGTCCGCTCCCAAGACCCATGTCCTCGGGAGATAAATGAAATGGCCAACTTAATTTGTCTGTGGACCATTATTAAATTCCTTATTCCCGGCTGTAACTCTGCTCTCAGTTGGGGCCTGTTTCCCGGGTGAGTATCCTTGATCTTTGGCCTCCCAGACGACTTGTTGCAATGTGTTGTGGAGCGTCATCCGTATGAAATTTCGCTAAAAATGCATGTGTTACGAGTAATTTATTGCCTAGAAGAGTCGGCTGACGGTTCCCTGGAGTATATCAAAAATACCTCCGACAGGAAACATTTTTCCACTCGCAGAACGCTCCCTTAAAGGACATGGCCCGGCATCAGTCAGGTCGTCCCACGTCTCTGGCACACAGCAGCCTTACCTAAGAAAATTAGAAGGAATGTGTTTCGCCTGGTCTTGGACAATATCTCCTGAGATATTTTTATTATTTTCCCAGACAATAAATTACGTTCCTTTGCCCGTTTTATGCCCCAAGTTCAACGGTTTAGAAATAATGAAGAATTTTTTTGTGACGCCAGCTGTATTCCCGGAGGATGTTTGCTCCTATTTCCATTCTGTGTATTTTCCTACCTTTTTTACGAAGCAAGAGGGGGAGCGCCAGAAATTTGCTTAATATGCAAAAACCAAACTGAAACCGGCAAAAATAAGGCGATGTTTTTGAATTAAAACTCTCCATGTTCTGGGAAAGTAACTTATTATTTTTTTTTTTTTCTGCGATTTAAATGCAATCACTTTTGACGGTATGGCGGGAAGGGGGCCAAAGTAATTTGCTGATAAGTAATTAAATTTTCGTAATTTATGAGCTTGCTGAGATAACAAGAATTCAAAGCAACTACTTATGATGGATAGCTTTGGTTTGTGAGATGAAACTTGTGGAGATGGATTAGAATCTTCTGAATTCATGGAAACCTGAAAGGCATTCAAATCTTTTTTTAAAATATTAAGTAGCTCATATTTAGCTTAGCTTATTTAATCAAAACAATAATAGATGCGGAAAAATTTTGTAAACTTAAAACTCTTAACTTAAAATGTTCCGTTTATATTTCAACATATTTTTTCGGATTTACATATCCAAGTTCATTTGAAATCAATCTCTTGCCATCGGCCCTTTCATTTGGTACCCTAGTTACGTAAATGAGAAAATATAAACCGGAAAACTGTTACATAGGTCTGATCGTAGTATGGTTCGTAATGGCTAAAGCAAAGACCACAGAAGGTTCATATAGTGCCCTCCACAGTAAAACTGAATAAGCCCCCGATGAGATGACTTTTGCAAAGACCCTGTAGCTCCTTTGAATTGAAAGAATCACTGAAATTTGCGAAAACAATGGCGAAATAACAAATTACGAAACCCCTGGCTACATGGAGATTCTCATGTGCAGGTATAATCGATGGTAATCGGCACGAATGCTGGATTTGAAGACAATAGCGGCACGGGCCAGAGACCCAGGAAAGTACTCTTCCTCCTGCACAATCGCACTGTATACCTCCGCGGAGCAGGGAAAGAACCCATTCAGGCGGACAACGAGATCCCAACAGTAGTTGATTCCTTTTCAGGTGACAATGCACCTGGAGTAGAATTAATGAAAATTACTTTAAGAGGAGCGCAATGAACTCCTCCGCTCGTATGCCACTAATCAGGCGAAGAACGTTCCCATTGTTGCATCCACTGAGGCAGCATCAGATAGTCGGATATATTTGAACCGAACCGATGAATAAAAGTGCCATTTGTGTGCGCCTATCATTAAAATTTTCTAAGTCGATGAACTCTTCTGCAGCCTTGTCGTAATCGATCCGATTGTCTTCGTCGATCTTGTTCAAAACCCCATACGAACGACGAACACGACGCACTTGAGCGAGCATCCAACGCACGCAAATTCCGCCTTAGTCCTCTATTTGATTAGTTTACATAATTTAGGCAATTTGCCGTGAGCGGCTGTCAACTAAGGGACATTTGTCACCCAGAGATCCTTAAGAAATTCGAAAGGGGCACGCAATAAAAGTACGCAAGACGAACGGGCCCGGCGCACGATTTGTTTTAGTTCGTTCTAAAGAAACGAACGAGTTCAAAGCGCCTTTATTCATGGGACTGCCTCCCAACGAGTGATTTATAAGCACTTTGTCTGCACGTTACAATCTCCTTAAAATAACGGTATACGCATTTTGAGTATAATAATTTTTTGGGAAAGCATCTTCGTGCATAACCCTTTTATGTCTCCCCTAGTTTAAGATACTTTGTACGGGTGTCGACACAACTGCTCCTGGTTCTCTCGATTATCCAAGCCCTGCATCTGTGTGTCCCGAGTCTGGGGTCCCGGATCCCGCATAGCACCAGGATCGAAGAATTCCTGCGCCCTACTCCCTGGAACAACGTACATACCGGGAAATAGAGCAACCCCCCGCACTAAATCCTGTATGGTTGTAAATCACTTAAAACAATACAGGAAAGGATATCCGTTTTATATTTTGTGAACAAAACATATTTTAACAGGAGAGCCGTCTGCTGTGCGGTTGGTTCAGTGCGCCTCCATTATTTTGCCCTCGGGATAGTTTCAGAGCTATTTTTAGTTAATTTTTGCATTTTAATTGGCACCAGTTCACTGTACCCTCCTCTGTACGTATCGAAATGTTTTCTAGAATATAAACGCACACATTCCCCGATTGTTATCCTATTCTAGTACTGTCGTTCTGGCTTTTATCCTTTCGACACACATTTTTTCATTGCATTTGTTTCAATTCTGACAAATCCCAGGAAGAGCTACTGGAATATATTCATATTTTTCTCTTTACATTCATACTTGGGATTTATTTATTAATTTCGTTATTCTGCTAAATTGTTGTAAAAATTATATAAAGTTTTATTCTTTGAGTTCATAAAACAGTTAAAATGAACTTATGGTGTTCACTATGAATATCGATTTTATATAGGTATATAATACAGGGTGAACTATTCTTTCAGTCGATGATTTTTAGTACTTAATGTTATCCATTATAATCATCGAGTCGCTAACAACAAAACAGCGTATTTTAATTGTCTAAATGTACTCGTATTACGAAAATGGTCGTTCACGAAAAAACAACATTTCGTAAATTACGTGATAGTTTTGGTCGACATAGACGTCCTATTGAGCATGCAATTGGCAAAATTATTGATCGTTTTGTAGAAACTGATTCAGTGGAAGGTCGTAGACATCGTAGAATATGATCACCCAGTTCGTATTCCCGATGCAGTCACTGTTTGGTGTGGTTTATGGGCTGGTGGTGTCATTGGGGCGTTTTTCTTTGAAAACGAACAGGAAAATGTCCTTACACCTTATCACAAAATGTTAACTGTTTTTTTTGTTGCCCAAATTGAATGACTTAGGTGTCAAGAATCTTTGGTTTCAACAAGACGGAGCGACATGCCACACAACCATTGCAACACTCCATTTATTGTTAACAAAATTTGTCGAACACTTAATTTCAAAAAATTCCTTGGACACCAAGAAACCCAGATTTAACACCACTTGATTATATTTTGTGGAGTTATTTGAAAGAGAAGGTGTATGCTAGTCATTCACAAACAATTCAACAATTTAAAAACAACATTCGAGCTGAAATTGAAGTCATTGATCCGCTTTTATTGGGAAAAGTCATCGCAACATTTTGTAAGTGAAACCATGGTGGGCATATGAATTATATTGGTTTTCATAAATAAATGGCATAGAACCACCTTTCATTATCAATAAAACTTTCCGACTTTTCATCCCAAAATGTGCGTTTTATTTACAAATAAAAAAAGGAATGTATTTTATTATATTTAATTATATTTATTTGCTATATCTATATTGATATATAAAAAGCAATTCTTGTTTGTCTGAATTGTATAGACTTCGAAATTTTATAAACAAAGCGATTGTATCGTCAACGCGTAATTTTTTTTCTGCTTAAAAATTCAATTTCTGTAGTCATCTGCTCAATTCAGCTTAAGAAAAACAAGCGCTGAATTAAGCAACATTCATTGAAGAAGTGAAATTCTTAAACATGACATAATTTACGTTATCTTGCCTAGATAGTTATACAAAACTATTTTAAATGAAATATGTGTCGAGTAAAGTTAACTTTCATTTGGAATTGCGCTGATGTAATTCTGAAGTCCTGCCTGATGCCCCAAACTCAATTAGCGCCAGCTCATAGACTAAAAGGAAATGACCCAGTCGAGCATTCCGACAATACGTCTCCCAGTAAACAATCCACTTGAGAAACAAAATCATTTTGGACAGAAATCTTGGGAAGCTGTAGTCGTTTGGCGCTGCAAATTACTCACTAAGTTTCAATTAACAGCCCCAGACGGAGGGGCTACAAGCAGCTTCAAAATTGCATGTCTTTCGAGTATTTTACGAAAACGAGAGCCGGAAAGAGGAAGTCGACTGGTAATTGTGGCATTAAAGGTACCAAAGGCAGCCGGATGAAATTCTCATTTCGGTTCGGCGCAAATCTGGAGTACGAGGGCAATTGAAATATTAGGTCCTTCCCACATGTGTGTGGCTCCGATGCCGTTTTCCTCCGGACAGGGCTCCCTGCGAAGTGGCCCGGGTAGCTGCTTTGTCGCCCGGCTTATTAAATGACACGATGCAGTCTCCTAGGTTGATTACTTTCTGGTTCTGAGGTAAAACCGTTTACGCCCCGTGCAGAGCATCGCACCTGGTGGTGGTAGTGTTCGAGCCCAGGGCCAAAAATGCATCATAATTTAGCGTCGACGAAGCCAAGGACCTAGGACTGGCTTTGTTCACCCAGCTTTTCGAAACAAATTAGGCGATCGCAAGAGCTTAGCCCGAAAAATTACTGCACTTCGCCGGATTAACTCAAAAGTTTTGGGTGTAATTTGAATGGAAGTAAAAACAGCGAAAATGCCAGCCACTCTTATCCGTTCTGCCTAATTCTTCCGGCTCTTTGCATTCCGGCCGTTTTGCCTGGACCAGAAATAAAGAATTAAAGAAACAAAAAATTGGCACGCCACCCGGGCCTATTTAAGAAATTACTCTCGGGGCAAACTTAAGACGTTCAAATCACCCGAAATTTTCGCGAAATTTTTTCAAAATGTGCCGGAATTAGTTGTCGACGAAATTTTACTCTAAAGTTGGCACCCGCTGCCAGGGCCCGCCTCTGAATTATGGAGCCCTAGCAGCGTGGTGGCGGCGGCGGCTATGTCGGACTTAAGAGGAGAGAATTATTGGAGGTTCTGCGCCTGAATGTGTTTCAGCCGAAGTGGGGCATCTCTAATTGCTAATGATGTTTACACCATAATTAGTGAATTTTTGGAACAAAAGCGATATTAGGCTTTCGTAGAGCATAATGACGGGTTAAAATTGTTTGGAAACTTCAGCCAAGTGCTTGTTAACTGAAATTAAACGAAAAATTCAAAAAGTTTTTACCACGTAATTGGCTCATCGTGTGGGGGGTGTATGCTTTTTAAGAGAGTCCCTTTTAATTTTCCGCTTAATTTCAAAAATTTAATGCTGCCCATCGTGCGACACCACTTCCCCCAACATCCTTAAAAACTTTACGTGCAAGGCTTAATTTTGAGTGTCAGCCCTTTGAATTTTTGAGCGTCTGCCTCCGTATTAAGTGAATTTTCGTTCATTGTCACCTTTAATCGTCGGGACTTAATTCGAAAATCGATAGTCGCGCCTCACTGATACCAAGAGATCTTGCGGTATGGGCAGCATTAAACTTTCAAAAGGATTTTCAAATCTGTAGAAGTTTAGCTTTTAGATAACACGAAATGGGTTTGGGGCATGTTTTTGGGGACGGATTTAAACGCTAATTTGTTCAAGTCATAATCGCTTAAAGTACATTAAGTGTTTTCACAAATTTTCTGCGGAAAACGTTAAATGAGAACGCACTGTAAATGGATTGAATTTTATTATTGCGCCAAATACTTTTTATTAAAGCTATACACTCTTAATCGGTAATACATTGAATACAAAATTTAATTCAGCCCTGTATTTAGCTATTTAAAAACTTCAGATAGAAATAAATAGGAAGTCTGAATTTTACGCAAATTACTTTGCCATCTATGAGACGTTCCTCAAATATCTCGTTTTATCCTGTGAAGTGATACAGTATCATTGAAATCCAACAACCTGTACTCATCCAAAGAAATATTCTTTCTACATTTACCTACTCTCTAATTTACTAGACTAACAAACCAAATATTTTCGGAATGGCACTATACGTGAAATGGTATTCAGGTCGGCGTATAAATCACACACGCTGTACTCTCGAAAATGAACAAGGACGAAAGTCGAAAGAGTTTTTCGTTTAATTTAATTTCCCAAAAACGAATGTCTGTGGTTTCGCACTGACAGATATAGAATGTCCAGCCGGAAATTAGATTTCATTTTAGAATCCCTGCGGCGCTCCCTCTGCTATGACTTCATAACTCAAAAACATTATATTCCATGGGACGTATATAAATGGTGCAACATATGCAGCATCCGAACGAATACTCTTTCACCATGGATGTCAAGACCAACTCGAGAGCACTTTTCTGTGTCCCAACAGACGATACGGATTAGTACTTCTGATGACGATGATACCGTCGTGTCAAGCGCTATGGGACTGTGCAGCGACAGAAGGGCTGGGAATAGGTAAAATTTTAGGGATATATATGATTATGAAAATTAGATGGAAGTTGGAACTGGAGGCCATATGCAGTCTACGCTGATGTCTCTATGTGCGAGCCTGGCATCTCGTTATGGTTCCGTGAGCCACAGAGGCTTGACATTTTCTATAATAGCAGGAATTATGAGGCGAACATTTTGGTTGGATTAATTTTGATAGCATTCGAAACTTTTCGGCCATTTGATGGAATTTTGAGGCTAAATAATATGAGATTTACCCAAAAGTTTTCTAATTAACTTGGCCAATTATGATTGCATAGGGAGATATAACTCATAGACGACGAATAGGGGTTTTTGTCATTCCATTAAATATATAAAATATAATATCTAGGTGAAAATAGTATCAATTTACCTATAATGTGTACTTTAAATTTTGTAAAGATTAACCCTAGATAACTAAACATTCGTATGATAGCCTACCGGCCCCTACCAGTTTTGCAAATTCTAATCTTATCACTTTCCTATTTTTTAATTAAAATGTTATAATCTTAATTCTTAAGGCTAATTTGCTTTAATATATAAAATATATATGTTTTTAATTTGTAGTCGGTGAATCGAATAATTAGTTACAGAGGAACATTAATTTAAGTTTAATTATCTAGGGTTTTGTAATTGTAATTGTGGGGGGGCTACCCATATGGTGGGCACTGGGTCCAAACGGTCTTTTTTGCTAAAGCCCCGTTAGTGGAGTAGGCGATCCGCTACCCTAAGGAAAGCCAGAAGGTCACCCACAGAAGAATTATGGACCTCAGCTGAGGTTAAGAACTCTTTGCCGAAGATCCCACTTCTAATTCGTGTCAAAGCCGAACAGTCACAGAATGTGAGCTGTTGTTTCCTCGTCCTCTAAACATAGTCTACATTCCGTCTCAACTGACAGACCTATTTTATGAAAGTGAAGTGTGACTCCTTGATGGTCAGATAAGTAACCCACCAGCACCCTTAGATCCGTAGACTGTAAACGAACCAATGCTGCAGTAGGATTCAAGGCCTTGGTGTCTTATAGATGACCCTTCTCTGGCCAGTTCGTCCGCAACTACATTTCCCTCAACGCCAGAATGCCCCGGTACCAAAACGAGTTGTGACTTTGTTTGAGGCAGCCAGTCGTTGGAGACAGTCAAAGCACCCTTTGATGAGTCTAGAACAAAAGCTCCACCACGAAGAGAGCGCACTGATTGCCGCTGGCTATCAGAGAATGTATTGATTGTTACGCCTTTAAGACCTTTGTTGAGGTTTAACTGGGCACAAGTTATGATGGCATGGACTTCGGTCTGAAAGACACCGGACACTGAGATCATACTAGTTGGCCCAAAGACACCACCTTCAGTACCATGCTCCGATTTCGAGCCATCTGTGTCAATTAAGGCTTTTCGGATCTAGATTTGGACCTTTGCTACTCCAGTCCACTCGTTTATGGATGAAGATCTTGAATCTCCTACCGAAGCACAATTCCCTGTTCATATAGTCTGATTTGAGGCAGGCCTGGACCTGGGCAACTCCAACTATAGCCTCTATGACAAGTGTGGGACAGGTCCGCATAACTCCAGTTATGGAGAGGCATACAAGTCGCTGGAATTATTGCATTTTGCAATTGCTAACTGCTGCCGAATCTTAGGCCACCAAAAAATTGCGGCATAAGTAGCTATGGGTTTATTATCGAGGCTTAAACACGAAACATATTAAACTCGTAAACTTATTTTCCTTGGACCGCTGAGAAAACATTTGATTTTGTATAGATCTGCAAATTCGCGTATCGAACATAAAATATATTCTATGACAACAAATTGTTAAGCATAAATGTTAAAACAGAAAATAAAATGTATGTCTATAACGATATTGCCCTGAACGATACTTTAATACAATTGCTTTTCGTTTATTAATCCCAAAACTGCTGACATGAGCTCTGGTCATACCGAAACAAAAACTGGCATCTAACTATATAAGTCCATTTAAGAAAAACGCTGAACAACAACTTCTATCTTGGGGGGTATATGTGTTCAATTATCTGGAGATGACAGATTTCATTTATCACCTTTCCGCTTTTACCTACAAGCAGTTGTAATTTCAAAGCAGAAAATCGTTTAGTCGCACGTTTGATTAGAGAATAAAAGTCCAATTACATGCCTCTAATTAATCCCCAATTAATTCCAATTCAATCGACATGACAAAAAAAAATTGTCATCTTTTGCAAATAAACCCGAGAATAGCCTAGAGGATATCCACTGAGACTGACTGGGTCAAGCCAGGAAAAGGTTCTCTAAAACCCAATAATATGGGAAAGGCAATAGAAGTCAATAAATAGCAGCTGCCCTGGAAATTTTGCAGGCAGCAGGCAGCTGGGCTTGGCTCAATATTTCAAAAATTTCTTTCCGTTTACAAGAACCTTTCCGCAAAGGGGCACATTAAAAGCACTCGAAAGTCAGGGACTTGGTTCATTAATTGGCCACGTTATTGCTCATTTACTGAACTGTCCCGGACACCATCAATTGTAACTTTGGGTCTAATTGAGTATCTCCGGCATTAGTTTGGTGCTTTTGTGTAACGCACACTCTGGCCCCACGCCCCCGTCGCCGATGTTATTGATACGTGCACATGTTGAATTCACACTAGGATTAATTAGCGGTCTACCGTCAGATTTATATCGGGTTCGAGTCGAGCCCTAATAGCATACAAAAGGGCAGTGGCTTTAGCACTGCGGCAAAAGGAATTATTTATTGCTCCAAAACTGCTTATCCTTGCATCGGCATTGAGGAATTATAATATTTAATTGGAGCGACTAATTGATTTGGAGCAATTGCTGATTTGCGGCAGATCAGTTAAAGCAATGCTCCCCCTCATGTTCCGCAACTAATGCCCCGGACTGGCGGAATTCCATTAAATGAATTTCATTTTCAGAACATTTTCATTTACCGCCAATTTCAAATTGACCTCTGTTACTTTCCAGGTATTTATTGCCTAATTGCAGCAAATTGTAATAGTTTGGCCATGTAATTAAGAATGCATTATGCAACCGCTTTAATATCGACTGCATCCAGAACTTATATATTTTTTATTTATTATCTATTCATTAGAGTTCTAAGGTAAATGTTAAAAAAGTTCTGGGTTCACGTATGAGGCTAAAGTTGTATTTGATTATTTGGTCCAAAAAGTAATTTTGAAAAAAGCTTTAATTTGCTATGTGATAGACAAAATAACAAACGTACAGAAATCTTTTTTAAATGTTAATAACTCCCATGACTTTCAACTTATTAAAGAAATATCTTCATGCAGTATTTCTTTAAGAATTTAAAAAAAAAAAACAATAATATAAAAATGTACTCTACAAGCTATTGCAATAACATTTCGCATTTCATCTTAATTCAATTCAATTAAAACAATGACTGAGGGTAAACTTACTCTCAACCACGCTCTTTAGACCCGTGCAGACTACGTCAGGATCGATAATTTCACCGCTTATTCCCTTTTAAATAAACAAATTTATCGTTACGCAAAGAACCCTTTCTAATGTCCCCAGGACCTCTTGGCCTAATCTCTATCGAATGCTGTCCTTAAATTATGAATGGCACATTATAAATCTCGCACATGCACATTGTAAATCCCGAGGTCATAATTATTTCTTAGCTCAACCAGAAATTCCCTTGCGGATATGCAACGT
The DNA here is from genome assembly GCA_963969385.1 of Philonicus albiceps. Taxonomy (NCBI): domain Eukaryota; kingdom Metazoa; phylum Arthropoda; class Insecta; order Diptera; family Asilidae; genus Philonicus; species Philonicus albiceps. Next base: position 20,894,439 of record OZ017775.1, read on the forward strand.
TTCGAAACATCCTGCCAGTTGTATCCAGATACGTTCAAGGTCCATGTATCACGAGATGAAAGGATTTTCATAATTTCAAATATCTGCAAACTTCATTACTTGAAGAGTGCTCCTTCTTCCTGAGCAGGCACTCGATGCGCTCGCAAACTCACAGTTTGAGGACCTTGTTGAATCCTTCAGAACTGCTCAGCGGAAATTTCTGTGGCTTTAGATTTTTTTTTCCCAGCGAACGCAAATGGAGTTGAATATGCAGAATTAGACGGCATCGGCATCTATTTAGAATTTTAATTATGCCCTAGGCTCGGTTCGATTCGGTTCGAATTCATCGACTATTGGCGATTCTGGGTTTGGTCTGGTTGGTCTGGTTTTGAAGCGGGATTTTGAAGTTCAGTCGCCTTGAATTTTTTTTTTCCCTTAATACCCCCGGAATGACTGCAGTCTGGTGTGCGGGCGATTGGTAGGACTTCTACAGCTTCTATGATCAAATTGAACTGGGCAAATGTTATTTTCCCAGTATTTCGCATCCATCGCCATTGAGAATGGCCGACACAGGTCCCGAAATCCCTGCCGCTCTGTCTGCATGTTTCTCTTTAATTCACCAAATATTTCGTTCGATCATAAAAGAAGGATCATTTATATCCTGGGCTTCTACAAATGGGAAAAAAAGCTTCGACTCTATGACTGGCTGTATTTTGTTCCGCGCGGAAAGGGCTCATTCGCTTTTCCCGCGAAATGGTTTCCATCCAACGCTTTGCAGGCTTCCGAACCCTCCCTAAAAAAGGAAGAAATTCTCTTTTGTTAGCATTTTTTTTATTGAAGAATAAAATTTTACGTGTTATTGAAAAGAAGTGAAAATACCCCGACCGGCCGCTATGGCACGAAGCATATGATTATCCAAATGCCGTTGGTGCTCGTGTTAATAAAGTAAAATTCGTCGGAACAACGACGGGTGGGTTCGGGATTCAAAAGGCGGGAGAATGCTATAAACGTGATTGCACTTTCAATATTTGATGAAGCGGTCCTTGTTTATTATTTAAAAAAAATAAAAAAAGAGAATTACTGCGATATGGAATATCTTAGGATATTGGCTTGGATTTTGCACTACAGCGGCACCGTTCGATACGATTGCTGCACCTCCTTCGAACTGTTTTTGTTATCCCACAAAAGGAGTCAATATGAATTCTGATAAAAGCAGCGCAAGAAGGGCAAGCCTTGAATATTCAGTGAGCTTAATTAAGACATGCATTCAACGTTTTTTTTTTCTTCCTTTTTTCCTTTATACCTCCCTCTTTTTTTATAGGAATGGAAATTGCCAATTTTTTGGATTACAGCGTTTGTTCAAAGTTAATATTTGTACTCTCTTATTCGGACCTATCACCATTAAATTAAATTGTGATCAGAATCCATGAAGAAGTGTTTTTGATTAATAAAGCCAATCCAAATTTATAAAATATTAAATAAACTTTATATTTGCTTATTTACTTTGGTCTGTACTATCTTCAGTATTTTATTTATTTTATTTATTAATAAAATTTGGATAATCAATCACACAAAAGCTATCGATGGTAGCTTAAAATTGTTTTAATATTTTAAATATAATTACAATAAAGTCGCAATGTAATGAAGCTAAAAATAAAATAAAATAAAATATTTCTTCCTTTTATTGCTTCATAATAGCGGACATAGTTCAGGACATAAGGCTTTAACGAAAGCAGTAAATGTAAGTCAGTCGGATGTCGATGGTCCGATGCATGCAACATATTTACCATTTTAAAATTTCTCATATCCAAACAATTTACGTTACGTATCTTTATTTTCTCCAGCTTTTTTTGCTGTTACTGAAGTAACTCCTTCAGTTTTATAGAATTTTAAAAGTTCGAAATACGATTAAACGATAAAACTTAATATGTAATTTTTAATATTCAATTTCAGATTCACCATATCATGATGTAAGTGGCCTCCCCGACCCATATATGGAACAGATGGAACAGGAGGATACAAAACCACCCCAACAGCATATGTCACTTAGTTACGATGAAAGTTTAGAGAGCGGCTATTCAACACCAAATTCAAGAAATCGTCGTGTCATACGTGAAATTATAGTCTGAGATATGCCTAGGGTGCGTTTTGCAAACGAAACATGCTCTTGACGGTTTAAATCAAGTTTTAATATGTAGCAAACAAACAAAAAAACAAAACAAACACACACACACTCACAAAACACAGAAAAACAAGATAAAAATGAATGAGAAAATAAAAAATTTATTTACAATGTGAGAACAAAAACAAAAATACATTTTGTTATTTAGATCTGTTGACGAGGAAACTATGTCGTTGCATAAACCTAATTCGTAGATGTCTCCTTATTTTGTATATTAAGTTAAGTAATATACTAAATTTTAAGGTTGTTTTTAAAAATAAGATATCAAAAGAAAACGCAAGATGTTTAATAGACTGATTGACAAAAAAAAAAAAATAAAAAACAAAACCCTACACAAAAAAGGAGAAAATTCCTTTCTTGTAAGATATCGATAATATTTGCCATGTTTTTTATGACAAGAATTGGCGCATTGAATCAATTCGCAGAATTTTTTTTATTGCTTTTATACTGATTTTAATTTGTTTAGTGTATGGCTATTATTTTTTTGTTTTTTTTGTATCTCATACTTTGTAGTTCCCTACGCGTTAATCATTAGATTTACTCTACTTAATAATGTTTCGTACTAAGCTGTCTTTGAAATGTTCAAATTTTCCTATCATTCTCTTTTATGTTTTAATATCTATAAAAAATTTTATTTCTTTTTATTTTAAAGCGTCTCCATCGAAAATATACGTTTCAGACTCCATAATATAAATAGTATATAAGTTGTCGCAGCTATATATGTAAAATATTTGTAACTTCGCTCTCCTCGAAAATAAGAAATAAAAATTGTAAATGAAAACTAAACAATTCTACGAAATTTTTCAATTAAAAAATCTGTAACCAAGTATTATTTAAACTTAATTTCACATTATTTGGCAAATGTATGATAAATTTATTTACAAAATCCTCGAGCTACTACATAATTTTAAACTAATTCCCTTAAACCCATTCGAGACCGATTATACACCATGTGTGCAATGCATTTCCGAGCCAAAAACACACCGGTTGCACACCGGGTATGCAATGATATTGAATAGCAATTATCAGTCATTATGGAAAAAGCAGCCGTCGAATTTAAGACTGGTTTAAATTAAAAATTATCTTAGACGTGTATAAACATAAAATGTGGTATTAATTTAAATTTAGTCCTTAAAATGAGTAACCCAAGGCCAAAATGCTAAAGCACAAAAAATGTTCTCTAAAAACGAGGCAAGAAAATATTTCGGCTCCTGGGAATGGTCTCAAAAACAAAAAAACAAAAAAAATTTACTGTCTCGAATGAGAGTTCACAACAATTTCTAAAAAAGTAATCAGCTGTCTTTTTAAATGCATGTAGCTAAATAAAATAAATAAAATAATAAAAGTAAAAACCGAAGAATTGCATAGAGGGAGTTATAAATACGTTAACCAACCTTTATTATTGCTGGGAGCAATTGTGTATTAAGCCTTAGGTCCAAAAGAAAAGTAATCTAATACAAGATGTAACACTCGTAAAGTTTTTTCCTTATATTTTTTCAACCCTGGTCCCCTTAGCCCACCGGCCTTGAAGATTTTGGTAAAAGTTAGATAGTAAAAAAGGGCTCACATGTGAGAGAAAGACAAAAATTTAAGGGGTAGTGAAACGAAAATTAAAAGCACGTTTCACCACCATGTTCGAATACTTTGTCCCGCCTTTAAAAATGCACAGTGAAAAAATGTAAACAGCTCACATCGGTGTATGTATGCTCTGTATGTGTTGCTTGCCTTTTTCCCTTTCTCGATTCAGGATTTTCCAATTCCTGAGCATTGCGCACGGACAACATCAAAGGCACACTGCACAACAGAGACATTGTCCCGCCTTTATAAATTATCTCTTTCCTTTTTATTGGAATTTAGATAAGGCATGGGAAGCAATAGTTATTTTTTGTTTTATTTAATGGTAAAATTTTCACCAGGCTGTTTTAGAAATTGCATATGGGTTAGAGTTTTGGCCTTATATAGAGTGTCACATCTTGTACTTGATGACCATTGAGGTCCAAAGTGGAATTGTTTTTTTTACGCATTATCATTCCAATTCAGTACTGCGCTTTTCGAACGCTTAGCTTAACAAATATCGTTAAAAGAAAATTTATTTAAAAAAACAAAAAAAGCAATTATATTCTTATTGCCTATAGCTGCCTCAATCACTTTTAAATTGGCATTTATCACAATTTGCCATGTAATGTGAGGCCCTTTTTCTGGAAGCAAAAATTGGCTTCTTCGTATAACTGAATTGTTTTATACAATTTTTATAAATTTTGTTTTTAACACTAGAACTACCAAAACCAGTCAAATTTGACTGGTACTCAATTTCCTTCCTCATTTAATTGTATATTTTTGAAGATCTCTTCTGGTTTATGCCAAAGTTCAATAGAATTGAGAATTACGACATATTCAAAAACCTTTTTTTCATTAATAATTTATTAATTCAAATTTGAAAGCGTATTAAATTAAAGGTGCAGAAAGTTGTTAAAATTACAGACTTGCGCGCCGGTAGTTCTAGTGTTAAACAAATCAGCAATATGAAGTTTTAAGCCTTGATCTTGAGTAATTTTTAAGCAGCACTGTTTTCCAGAATAAGGCCCTCGGTGAGATTATTTTAGAATACAAAATCGAAAAATAATGCTCAATTCACCCCATAATGAATGCATTAGCCAATTTTTTTTTTCTTATCTTGATAATGTATATGTTGTACCTGAATCTCTCAACGAATATAAAATTAGTTTTAATTAACAAAAAAAAAAAAAAACTTTTAATTTACGAATTTTTTTCTTTCTTTTAAAGAAACTTACAAATTATGAATCCTCCGAATTGATTGTAAATGCGAATTATTGTTGAAATTTTAGAAATAAGTTAGGCCCAATTTGTGCATCATTGCACAACCGTCAAAATCATGTATAAAAAAAAAGAAAAGAAAAAAAAACAAAAAAAAAAATATCGTTTGCAAAAACAAAACAAAAAAATTGTTGTCTTTTTTATATAGATAATACGAAAAAGGTGAATTAATTGAAACGCACCCTAACTAGGAGTAGTAGGTATAATTCTCATACACCCGCATGAACACAAACACGAACACACATCACGAAATCTCATTGAGTTGTACTTAAAAAAAATTATTAACAACGTCTGCTCTATTGGCGGACCGAATAGCTGCCGACGCATAGTCTAAGCGAAATGGGTTGTACTGGCACAAACCCCTTCATCTTTTTCTCTTTTTAAATAAATAACTAAATATAGGAAGAAGTGAACATTTTTAGAGTAAATAATGCAAAATATTATAAAAAGGAATATATAGATTATATATATATATATGTGAGGAGACAGAGGAGGGATTTATTCGAAAGGGAAACCGTTTCGGCCGCTTTCGTGCTCTAAGGAATTATTAAGTTTAAAAAACAAAAACAAAAACAAAAAAATGAAACATGGAACGAATTGTAAATTTGTACTTTGAACGAATCCACCCTTAGCTTGTAAAAATGACCGGGTACGGAAGTGGATTATTTTATATTTAGCTAGTTGGGCCCCAGTGGTCGCATTTGTTCAAATACTTTTTTTAGTTTTATTCTTGTTTTTAACTCAAACATTTTACTTTAGTGTAAAAACGAATAATATCCTCGACTTGATCGAGACCGATGTATTTAAAAATTTATTTTTATTTTTTATAAATTTATTATATTCATTTTCATAAGTTCGACGTTACGAAAGCTTTGAGCCTTTTATTAAAGCCATTTTAAAGCGATATTGAAAAAGGGTTATAGCGCGAGTAAGAGGGATCTTCCTAAGTACGAAGATGCGAATATTTTCGCGGATCACTCCAATTGATTGGTGATCGGTAAACGACGAATTCTCATTACTTTCTGCTAAATATTGTGTTTTAAGTTAAATGTTTATGTTAGAATTATTTTTGTATGTCGTAAAGATACCTAGCCACTTTAAGTTTTATATTTTTGTTTTACAAAAGGACGATAAGAGAATAAGATTTTTATTTTTAATAAGAAACCTCTTGTGTTTTATTCTACTCATTTTTGCCATTTTTCAAATAATTGGCTACCCGTTAATTCTTACTTACGTTTTAGGCACTTTAGACACACTTGGCTATTTGTTTAAAAAAAAAAAATGTTTTTTTCTTTTTTTTTTTTGGTAAGATTTCGTATCTACTGACATTAAGTGGATGAATGTATTTTGTGATTAAAAAATATTTTAAAGAAATGTCAATGAATTTATTTTTTCAAACATTTTCTATACGCAAAAGAGAATATTTCATGTTTAAAAAACAAAAAGAGTTTCGTTATTTTAAAACTCTGTTTAAATTTTCTTAGAGCTAAATTTTAAATACAGGTATCCCTCGTATAACGCGGTAGTTACGTTCCAGGAAAATTCCGCGTTATGTAGAACTTAATTTTCATATAAATTTGAGGCTTATGTTCCAATAAATTTTTTATAAAATAAAATACATACTATATAACAGATATATATATATTTCAACTCAAAATTAAAATTCAGACTTTGTTATTATAAAATTAAAAACACAAAATAAAAATAAAACCAATAAACAAATTAAAAAAACAGAATTATCTACATATTATAAAATAGAAAAACAACCTAGAAAATTAAAAGTTTATTAACAAACTTCATTATTGTTCAATTAAACCGTGTCGCTGTCTTCAATCACATTTCGTGAAATTTGTGAGCGTTTTAGGCGTGCAATAGCTTCATCGGAAGATATGTCTTCAAGATAGTTTTCACTATTGGATAAAAAACTAGTCGTGGGAACTTGCGATTCTTCCACTGGTTTTATCATTGCGAAATCAGTTATCAGTCTTTGCTTAGTTTTTTTTTCAAGTTCCTTTTCAATTTCATAATAAGGTGCTAGATTAATATCTATTTGCCTTATTATTTTGCTGGATCTTTCCAATTAAGGATCATTATTTGTAAAGAAAGGTTTCATTTTTTCAACTAAATTTAAGCCTTCTCGTATACACTTCAGGGTAAAATCTGGAATTGATTATTCTAACATGTTTTCAACTTCGCGTTATAAAAGTCAAAATTTCGCGTTGTACTGAAATCGATTTTTTTTTACCAAATCGCGTTATATCGAAAACGCGTTGGATAAGTACCGCGTTGTACGAGGGATACCTGTATTTGTTTATAATGTCTGATTTCTTATTTTGAACCAAATGATGAGTAGTCCTATGCGACATATTCTGTCTGCAGTAGTGTTTTAATGCTTGGACTTACAATAAAACTGACGGTATGAAAAATAAATAAAGTTACCACACAACGCAATTCAGCAATTCAGCTATAAGAAACAGAAGAATAATTCATTTTGCTACAGAAATAGCTGACCTACAACGGATGTAGTAAGACATTTTGTATTATAAACTATAAAACAACAATTTGATTATTTATTTCAACTTTGCAACAGACAGCAAGACACAGAAACTGCCTCATTAGAATGGAGTTCAAATCCCCCATCCGGTTGATGTTAAACCAAATCTCAAAATTTGATACTACACCGAATTATTTTAATAAAGTAAAATCACACTATCTATAAATATTTTTGGTAACCATTAAAGTTGTTAAAGACTAAAAAGTAAGCAATTATCGAAAGTTCAATTGTAAGATTCAACGAATATACGAATTTCGCAGCCACTAGGACAACAGTCTACAAATTTTAAGCTGACTACTCTAAAATATAAAACGGCATTTTCATATCAGTTTTTTTTTTGAACATGTGAAAAGCTGAAACAATTTCCAGGGAAATTGATAAAAACCATATTTCCACAGAAATGCCTGTGGCACATTATTAAGCCGCTGCATCGCTGATTTGGTTTCGTGTGATTTCCGCGAAAATTCATAATTATTTATAAGAGACCATGTCGCCACAGTTGTGGCAAGAGATGTTGCGACCACTCCCCAACGTCAACTATTATTTCACAGTCCTTGTGCTGATGGCATACTTTGTTAATAATTTTGGGCGAACTAAAAACTCCCCCGAGCGTATTGATTTCAGCGAAATAAGTCAATTTTCTGGCAACGCTTGCAACGCTTGCAACGTTTTTAAGTAAATTTTCAAAAAAAAAAAAAACCAGCTCGTCACCATTCTCGGGAGAGACCCGTGCTCTGCACCAGCGGACAGCACGAATTGGAAATATTTTTGTTTATTTACTTAGTATGCAAATGCATTTTTGGTTTTTCCATATTTATGAGCGTTACGGGACGATGGAAGTTCTTGCAATCGCCGATATTACCGCGCTCGTCCGTTCGCTTTTTCAATTTTTCCGCCTCGGGCAATCTGTGCATTGTCGCCTTCGTGGGGGCCCCCTCTGGGGCTCATAAAATACGTCACGACCACCTGATTCATAAGCCAGCACAGCGCCCCGGTTTTATTAATTCCTCACGAGGAATTGCCAAAGATCTCCTGGGGTTCCGCAGGAACGGAAAGCAATATACAACCGCATTGATAGCTTTCGTCGTTCTTTGGCCGCAAGGACACCACTTGGGTTCCGCTTTTTCGTGGATTTGTTTCCCTCACCCAGTTGCATGTTTCCGTCTCAGTTTCCGAACTAGAAAATTGCAATTAGCCAAAAACTGCAACAGTGTTTGGGGCTAGGTTTAATTAATACTGTGCTCGTAAAACAACCAAAATTATGTACCTTTCAAGCAACACCACGAAGTGCCAGCTCCTTGATTAGAATGGGAAATTTTCATAATTAATAAGGCAAACTTTTTCCGGTGATGTTTAATCACTTGACTCAACAACAAAGGCAGAATTATGTGCAGCCGCTGGTGAAAGCGTTTCGAAGGTGCTACTGTAAGACTATTTTATAAAGTTGTTTATCCCGACCCACAGAATGACGAGAATTGCCACTGGCACTCGAGATTTAGTCATTCCGCGGAGGAGCACCACGCGAACAAATAGCATTTTACCCCCCTCCCTTAAACTTCTCACCTGATTAACAAATTTCATGTGAACCATTAAAATGTATGTGGGAGCTTGGCTGGAGCAGTGCACCACCTCCAAAACAACCTTGCCTTAAGTGGCTCATGTTGTTCTAGGTAAGTTTTCATTGATTATTTTTAAGCGCGAACACGTCCCAGGTGAGTTAGAAACTCACCTTATCGTTCCATTTAACGAAAGCAGGTAAGTGAATAAATTGAACTTTTTGAAGAAAATATTTTTGTTCAGGAGAAAATCTTATTATTGAAATGTCCAAAGGTTTTTGTATGTCATCATCAGTCGTCGAGGAAACTATTTTGTATGGAAACCTCAAAATTTAAAAAATAATATTGATTCCCTCTGGAATGATGTAGAGAATGTAAAAATACTCAAAAAGTGAAAAAAACATATTAACACATTGCCACAAAATCGTCAACTTGTACAACTATTTCTAAATGGCATTCCCAGTGTTAGAGGAGCCAATTAAAAAAGTATATAAAGTTATTGTGCCACTAAAAGAAAACCCCATGTCCGAGTATACAATTTTTGCAATAGACTCCTCAATTCAGTTTAAGAAAAGCAACAACTAAATTTAGTAATCCATGCGGGATGACATGTAATAGCTGAATACGTGGCTGAAGAAAATATGGCAACTAAATTGTTAAAATCGCAATTTCTGCTGCAAAACTATAACTTTTATTTAAAAGTAATGAGCTAAATTAAACAAATTCAAATTATACATCCCCTATGACGTCGTCATTATTAATTTATATTTACCACCCCTCTTCGTTATGAAATTTGCGGTGTTTATTCAGTGGCATTTACCAATTAATGACGCTGATTAGAAACTATTGTATCAAAGGTATGCTTATCCAGATTTACTCGCCAATGTAATAACAAAACCGGCCAGTAATTAAAATACCAATTAAATCGATCAATCATGTTGTTACTAATTTTTCTGGTATGTTTACCCTTCGAGTGGCAATTCGGGGAAAATATTGGTAAATTATGGAGTTTAGTAAACAGAAAATAGTTAAACATAATTTTGAGATGTGCGGGTGGACACATACGCGTATTCTGTTTATTTGTTCATAAAAAAGAAAACAGACTGTTCATCCCCCACATGGATAAATTCTGTTTTCTCATATTTCCCAAAATAAATAGAAATGCAAACAATTGACTCATCAGAGAAGGGACTCGTTGCAACAGAGAGCAACGGAGGTTTATTCAATATTTTATTGAAAACGCCCAATTTACAAACGATACGGACGGCACGTAACAAAGTTTTCATGTATGCGACACAAAATTTGCAATAAAAATAGATAAAGCCGTCTACACCACCCCCCAGGTTTATTTCAGAGGGCGGTGGTCCTAGAGTAATTAAAGTAATTACAAGCAGTTTTAATGGAATTTTCTGATTGTATCTGGGGTAATTTGTCCGGTACCCGATTTGATAATATTCACGGGTCAACACTTAAAAAGTTATAAACCGTTCCTGAGCGTTAGGCGACCAAATTTACAATTCAATTCATTGCACCATAAATTCCAATTTGCAATATCAAATGGCGCGAAACTTATTTAAAGCAATAAACGTCCACCTTGCTGGGAGTTAATTAAAATTGGAGCAATAACACTGAATCACTTATTTCTGGACCGATATCTCTTTTATGCGTATTGCCGGCCGCCGTGTCGCCGTATTGCCGCCGATCGACCGCAATCGCACTACCAAACAAACGAGGAGGAAGTTGCAATTTATAAAAAAAAAAAATAAATTATCAACAATTACGTCGTCCTTAAATGGCAATTTATTTTTTGACGTTTTTCATTTTTAATATCTAGAGATTTTTTATGTACTCGATAAAAAGTTTCGGATGTTACAAAATTTCGGTTTAATTGAAGAGAACTCATTTCGTTTGGTTTTGCCTTTATCTACCACCATAAAGATTTATTTGCATTGTCACAGATGGAAAAACGCGTGGTTTTATTTTATTTGCCGGTACAACAATTGGCGATTTTATCTGACTATCCATAAAACAGACTTCGGCATTTACAACTGATCGATTCACATTCTTGCTTAATTGCTGTTAATAATTTTTTTAATTTTGAACATGGTCAAAGCATTTAAAAATTAAAATACCTCGTAAATTAAGACAAATTACTATGATAGTAGTCAGTACTATCTATATAGACTAGATGATGGAAGTAAAATTCAAAAATCTGGCAAATATTACTCCTGGATTATTTTAATGATAGTAGATCACTTTTTTTCTGAAGGACTATCTACCTTCGAATGACTAACTTGCATATTTACTTGTCTGCCTAACTACCTAACTATTTATTTGTCTGTAAATTTGTAAATGTAATCCAAAATAAAATAATAATGATGATTTTTTCTGATAACAGTGGAGTTTTAAAGTAAAAAAAAATTGTTTTTCTAAGCCACAAATAAATTCCAAACTTGCCACAAATAATTCCAAACCTGCCACAATTCTGATGATGGACGACCAACCCTAGGTACATAATTTTATCCTTTTGGGAATTTAGAATAATTTCATTCAACAAAATTCAATTTAAGAGTAAAGTTACCTTTAATTCCCCTGAATAATTCAACACTAGAGGACACACTCGAAGCATGCAATGATATGCAAAAATGCAGTGGCAATTTGTTTCATTCGGTGACGTGTCATTTGCGAATTACATTGAAGTAGAGGTAATGCCCTGAGAACTTCATATTCCCTTGGCTGCAATAAATTCTCCTCCAACACTCGTCAGCACCTGTCCGCCAGATGAATCATTTCTGAGGAGCGGACCCGTAGTGCATTCTGCATACATGCACTCTGCACATTTCAAAAGCCCCTTCCTCCTCGAATTCATGCATCCCTCAACGAATGTAGCCAAAGGCCTCCAATAATGGCTTGAACGATTTAGGGAAATTGAATGTACATCGGCGGCGGTTTCACCCTCAATTCGGAAATCTCATTCAGGACAAGCTGATCCCTTTTGCAGTTGATTATTCTACCACGCCCCTGAATCTTCTTACTCTGGGAATTTGAATGGAATCAGTTGGAATCGTACAGTTTCTCAGTTTAACTCGTTTCCAGCCACTGATGGGGAAGTTAAAGGAAATAAATTTCAATTCTAGCCAAAACATGAAAAATTTTTTCACAAGAATTGGAATGTGTTGAGAGACAAAAGGCGACTTAAGAAATTTTGAACGTTGAAAGATAGTCTAAGGGACGTGATTTCAAGAAACAATTTTCTGTCGATCACTTGCTCAGTGAAGTGCCAACGGATAAGAGGGAAAAATTGCCAAGAATTTCGCGTTTGCCATTCTTTCTATTCACGTCATGTCTAATTTAACGATTGCAACTTGCAGGAATTGAGACGTGGCTTATCGGAATCATCGGGCCAGAGCGGACTGGCGATGGGAAATTTCGTATCAAATAGTAATAAGATAAATGTCGAACATAACTGACGGAAAATGTCCAAATGATTAACCCTATCTTCCTTAATGGGGCGCCGAGGTTAAATCCATCAGAAACGTATGAAATCATATTTCGAAAAAGGAAAAATACCACTTTATACCTTCATCACTCTTGTTTAAAATGCAAAGTAGCGTGTATTTATTTCTAAAACAAAATATAACAATAAGTTTTCTATGTATCTAGAATATAGAAATAATGCTAAACGTGTAATAACTTCTTTCTCTATTATAAAAATATTAGCGAATATCGAATCGAAGCCCAACGTTTCAAATTTTAAAAAATTACACCTAATTAACTTCTATACATTTTTTTTTTAATTCCATATTTAAACTGCTCGATGATTCTAAATCCTAATTGATAATTGTCCCAACAAAAAACTATATTGAGGTTGGTGGTAAATTCAATAAAAATATGTACAAGTGAATATTGCCCGAGATTCCCAACTTATAATTGAAGCAATTTCATACATGCTCTACACATGTAGAAAAATAAAATTGTAACCTATGCATTTTAGCGGTTATAACTAAGCTTAGGTCTGAGAAAATATTTAAAAAAATAAAGATCTAATTTTTACTGTCCCCAAAAGGCAACCTGCTTCTTAAGACCAAAGAAAATTCTTTAATTAATTAAACCCCTGTGTGTGACCTAACATTTTCTGAACGAACCCTCTTTTACTAACGTGTCTTGCGGCGGAGAAAACTTCGGTTCACTAAGCATTAGTTTTCTTCTTGTACTATCCACCGAGGACCGACATAAGAACATTGAAGACGTTAGAAGAAGGGGTAGGAGATATGGGGTTAGACGTAAAATTCATGCCACAGAAAGTTTACGTACCGAAGAAATTCAAAACGATACATGTCGTGTCTTAAAAGTGTCCAACAGGCACTTGAGGGTCCTTTTGAAGAGTCCTGCAGAAAATCATACAGTTCATTTTAGAAGTTATATGTTGTATATACCCCGCATTCCGGCGGAAGTCACGTGCCCGGAACTCTTTGCGGGGATTTTCTAAAAGCACGTTCACTTTACGATAAATCTCAGACGGTTCAATTTCCCCCAGAAGGAACTTATCTCTGTGCACTCCCATGCAGTGTCACACGAAATTTTCTGTTCTTCTCTTAGCTCTGAGTGGGTGTTTCATCTAAAAGCTCCAAAAATAAATATGTATTATTTTTCGATAATATAAAATTCAAGATACCTACTAAAGTTGGGCGAATCTGATTGAAAGGTTACCAAATTTTTATAGATATTTATGTAGTAGGGTCAGTTACTTCGATTTAGGGATTTGTGGAATGCAAACAGCGTGTAACACCTTCTTTAAAGAGCGTGCGATTGTTAAATGATTTTATCTTTCATTTCACAGATATTTGATTGTCCAAAGTAACAATTTAAATGCTTTGGACCTCTTTGTAGAACCGGTGGGAGCTTAAAATTATTAATTGAAAGTTTAAGAAACGCGCTCGTGTAGCTAAGGGACGAGGAAGATATTTAGCGAGCTCCTTTTTTGGATTAATTATTCAAAATGAGTAAACTGAGGACAAGTTCCTTTCGCTCTACGTTCACTTCAACTTATTTTTACGGGGGCAAACGAACAAAAAAAAATTCACTCTGCACATTCTTGCCAGTAATCAACCTGAGAAGGTCGGACTGAGCCCTTTCGATGCTTCAAAAAGGATCGGACAGAAAAGGATTCGTCGACAGGAGCGGATGCGGACTTTGTTGCGAGCAGCGCACGTTAATTACGAAGGCCCTTTAGAGAGGCTTCACTCTTGCTTTGGGGAAACCATTTACATAAAACAAATTCGTATTTTTTTTTTTATCACAAACAAATTTGTTTTGTTTTTCTTTTTCTTTCCCTCCACATTTTTTTTCTACCCCTTCCATAGTAAATTTTTTCGAACAGTATCCAAGCAGGGAGATGACGGGTACTTGAATAGGAATTTCATTTCTAAAAAAAAAAAAAATACCACGGTGACCTTTTTTTCCTCCCCAAAAAACGTTGAGGAATTACAAATAGGTTTTCATGGCTCTGGCAAAATTTGTGCTAATTGGTTTTGGTCAACCGTTTCGAATGGAAAAGGCTTTTTCGGTCAAATTGTTGATTTATTAATTCATGGAACTCATCACTTATAGATTTCCTCTGATCCGGATGAAGTGATGAAAGCTGAAACAAACAACCATGACTATGTTTTTCTTTCGAAATTAGTTAACAATGTGAAATACAAACAATTTATTTTATTAATCCATACAAACACATTCAATCCATTTACAAATAAATCTTAACTTAACAAAATTAGCACATATGCAATTAAATAAATCAATGAAAAATGATTAGAAAAGCCATTGAATTAAATAAATTCTGATTTACAAGCAAAACTTATGCATATAAACATTAACAAAATAATAATAGCCAATTTCTGGCCAGGACATTCAAACTGAATAAGTTTCTAGTCCATTTTTCGAAATCGTATAACATTTTTGCTTATTTACAAAATTATTTTTATTTCCAATATAATTTCTCCCGAATCTCGTAATATACATTTTTCCTCTAAATCATTTCCGCTTAATTTACTACTTATAAAAATGTCGATACACGCCACGATACAAAATAAAATAATAATAAATAATATGAAAATAATTTCATTACGATAGTTCTGTTTATTCTATCGTTGTTCTAACGCACAAAGTATTTAAAAGTAATGAAAAAACTTCACGATCCAAGCTGTTTCGGTCAAATAAATATTTTCGAGTATAAATGAATATTACTCGTACCTCAACCACATAGGTACTATAATTTCCTTCTTTTAAATGACGATTATTTACTCGTTTTCGCTACCACATGTGAAGATATGAACTTATAAAATATTCACTGGTTCGTTATTAATTTTCTTAGGCTCAGACCAAATTTTTTCTACGAAATCTTACCAATTAAAGCTTTTCTATAGTTCTATAGTACATGCAACATCCTCCATTCTCTAAGTAATAACTAAACTGAAATAAATTGCAGAATATTTAACTACCTATTAACTTTTTCGAATATCATTTTCCTTTTGTATCTCAACTCAATAGACTTTAAATCATTCGTCTGATAGAATGCAAATTGCCTACAGTCTGCAACATTACACAATTAATTTATGAGATTACAGGAAAAATAAAAAAAGCAAAAATACGGAGGATCAACCAAAAACAATTTCAGTGTACCATAAATAAGAATAACGAAGAAAAACTGCCCATTTGTAAAAAAACAAACCTAGGCCAAGTAAGATGTTGTAAGTGTAAAAATCATTCAATTCCTGAATAATATTTATAAGCTGAGGTAAAAGAAAACATGTTCATATCAAAATGAAAAAAAAAAACCAGAACTGTTAGATGAGGCTGCACCGTTGATTTGAAGATTATTTAATAAAATTTGAATTGAGGGTTTTCAATAAAATTAAGCTTTATATTTTTTATACATACGAATTTAGTTAATTGTAAGATGCATAATAAATAATACAAGGGCCTTTCGTTAAGATGCACTAAATCGCTTTGTATATAATTTTCCGACCAAAACCCTTAATGGGCTTAACTGAATAAAACTTTTTTACAATTAAAATTTTCCATTAAGTGATTTTTCAATACCATTCAAATTATAGACACATGTAAAAATACAGAGGCACTTGTAAAATAAGAAAAATTTCATAGTAAATAAATAATAAGAAGAGGGTAAATGAAAGTAAAAATTTGTAAAAAGTTTATATGGTGATTTTTAGCGGTAGGTAAATTTTGTAGATAGGTTCGACAAGAAAAAATGAAATTCATTGATGCAATTTTAATGTGGGCAGTTATATTACATTTAGATGTCGTTTTAACGCCTTTCAAATTTAAAACTGTCGACTAGTTCCCAGTATTTGTTATGCTTCTTCATTCAACGTGGTACATTTGCGTTATTTACATCTAAAGATTTTGTTCTTTTTTCGGTTACCGTCAAGGAACATAATTTTTTTGTAATTTATATAAATATTTTTGTATTTTTGCTGAAGAGTTTGTGCGCGCACTTTTATTGTAAATAGTCTTGGATAATGTAAAGCACGTACCTATGAGATTGAATTTATAATAATTAATAATACATAGATATATTATGGATGGACGGATTTCTTAATAAAAATAAATTATAAATCTTTTACTATATAAGATACAGGTGTAATTGTACAGAATATATGAGCGAAATAAATGATTTAATTTTATATTCACTTTTTTGATTATGTATGACTTTCAGATCATAAATCTTATGTGGTATACGTTTTTTCTCGGGGAATGAGCAATTTTATTCTGTGTCTATCTCTAGTCAAATAAATATTTTTAGTAGAATTATACTTTTAATTTTAGTCTATTTTTGTTTTTCTCTTTTCTTTTCAAGGAACTGTGAGCAGTATCCATAAAGCAAATATTCAATAAGAATTTTTCAAGAGTACTTCTTCATCTGCAAAATTACCCATAGTGTGAATGTTTACAGACGAACATAATTTGATTATTTACCCTGAGTGTGTCTAATGCGAGATGGTTAAATTTACCAGCAGTGAAAGAAAACTACAATTAAGGTTGAAAAATTCATAAAAGCCCTCATGCTCATGATCTCCCCGAGTTGCGGCATCCACTTCACCAGCATTAAGAACAAATCAAACATGGAAAAAGGTTGATTGCTTTTCAAATTTTTTGTTTGTTTTTTTTTTTTTTTGTATTTCATTTTCACATTGCAGCACATTCTGTTCAAAAACGAAACGTAAGACCCTGCAGGGTAGATGGACTATAATAAAAATCGATTCCAATCTGACGTGGCTCAGACGTTTTTAAAATTCATGAAAAATCCACTGTTTTGGCGAGACCAGTGAGCAAACGTACCGAGAATTACCCGTAATTGGAGGTGGCCCGCAAAATTCAACGCCGCGGGTGGTATCCCGGCTGCCGCAGCGCCAGCCAGATCCTCCTAGACATAAATTCGTAGATTTGTAGAGACGTAGAGCGCCTGTCGCAGGTGACGCGACAAGGTCTATTGATAAAGCAATCGCCGAATGCAGGTGATTTAACTGCTTACCGGGAAACGGTGAGTTGCACTTGTGAGGGGTACCGCAGAAGTATTCGCTATATATTTCGGGGATTTTCCCGGCTCTGACGTTTGTTTTCAATTAAACCAGATAAATTTTGCATTAGGAGTGTCTGTTGATAAATCCATCCCTAGCACTGGAGTGTCCCAAGTATTTCAGGTAGAAACTAATGAACAGCAGCTAAGTGGCACTCGTCTGTGGTAATGTTGATGAACATTTCACAGATAAACGCCAGGAGTATCAATTATAATTAGAAAAGTTTTCTACCTCTAAGCTAAAGTTCGGTTCCACCGCCCCTGGGTCTAATAATTGGCGGAATCTCCTTGCATTTCTGCAGTCCTAATGAAAGGTTCCAACTTTTCCAATTTGATAAATTTATCTTATCTTATTGCTTCTGTGCTCTGTATATCCCTGAAGAAACCTTAATTAATGGTTATTACTCTTGATATTTTTTCCATATTATTTCTACTACAAAAATATAAACTTATTTTCATATTTCACATATATTTTTTGTTTAAATTAAATTATAACTTTAAAAGTTAACGTGAAATTAGTTTCGCAGAATTTATCAAAAGCTACTAGTTAAAATATACCACATAAGTAAGACTTGGGAAGTATTAAATGTCCTCTTTAGTATAATTTATTGTAAAAAATAGAATTTTTCACTTTCAAGAGGTTTTTGAAAAAATGTATACGTAGAATTTTTAAGGTAATTTTGAAAATTGAGTATTTAGGTGTATTGAAAATATACAGCAAGAAATTCATTAAAATCCGAAATTTCGAACACTATTTTGAATTAAAATATGAAATATGATATTGCGAAAATAGTTTTACAAAATTCGGTAATATACGTATATCCGACTATTAATTAGATCAGGGTTTGATCCGTTCTGTAACAGATTTCCCTGAAGTATGATCCGGAACGAGTTAGGGTTTCTAATCCGTATATGATGACAAACGTTATACCTCATATGAAACCGAGCGAATCCATTCAACGGATCCAAGGGAAAAATTAATTCTCATATTGGAAAATTTATTACACTATTTTAAGTGTTCAAACTTTAAACATTAGATGACTCAGCGAATGAGAGATATAAAACTGTAGAGCGTTTTAACACATTACCTCCCATGTGCACATATCTCTGTATTTCGTTAACTTTATTCCGTGCGCACAAATTTTTGCTTTTCATTAAAAAAGCTTTGGTGACTAAAACTAGCCCTATACCACCACAAAGGTGTAAAGTACCAAATTTCATGACAAATATAAAAATATTAAACAAAACAGCAGTTCATTTTCATTTAATCTAATTTTACGCGGTATTATGCGTAGTTTTTAGAAACAATGTGTTAAAATATACCTGAAGGAGTGCAATTTATAGACTGAATATGTTCAATTGGTAAATATTTTTTATTAAATTAACTAATGACGAGTTTTAAAAAATGCAATCTCAATGAAGTGCACTACTGAATTCCTCATAAAAGAATATTACATGCGGATTGTATTATGATTTATTTCAGGACATTGGATACAATCCTGACTCAAACGTACTGAGATCGGAGCAAGATTGTTAATATCAAATTCTAATAAGGAATTGATCAGATAACCAGGTCAAGAAATTCCGCACTGTACCTTGATCAGATGTCCGGATCAACGAATACTGAAAAAACTGATCAGATGGAATATCTGATGTGGTTATGATTATAATCCAGAATACATAAACTAATTTCTAGTCGGGTAGCCTCGTGGTACTTATTTTTATATATTTGAATTTTAAAATATGTGGCTTCATGTGTCTGTGCTTTTATTAAAAATCAATTAATATTAGATGAAATAATCCTCCATTTGGTGAGTCGTGCATTAATTTATTATGTAGACAACGCCATTTCTTGAAGTCTATTAAAATTGTTATAAATCAAATGCAAATATGAGTCAAATCTCTCCAAATCCCCCCAAAGATTTTCATTAAATCTGTGATCTCCCCAGTTCCACTCGACTCATCTGCCGACAATTTGGAACAGCTTAAGAGTGAAACCAATCCCTTGTAGGACCATCCACCTCCATTACCGTGGAGCCTGTCTATTTGCTCCTGGGTCCCCCTAAAAGTGCATTCGAGTTTCAGCCTGGATCCGTACACAAATGTGCCAATTCGTGCTCCGACTGAGCTCCAAATTGGTATCCGGCTAAAAATCGAAATCCCCATGGAGCACTTTTCCGACACAAAGCCTCCGGAGCTGGATGAGCATTGTTAACAGACAATCCAAAATCCAACAAGTATGCACCCGTGCGTCTGCATAAACCCTATAATTTAGGAATCACGCAATATTTTGGGGAGCCCGGGACAACGACTGCTGCACACGGGCCCAGAGTAATCCCTCCTGTGGAATCTTAAGCATGTTGACTGCTGCAATCTGCAATTTCGGTGTCGTAATCCGCAAGCAAATGGACAGACACAGGGGCGAGACGGTACCACTGAACGTAATTAAATTTTAACTCGAAACTTAATCCGCACTGAGGCGATAGATTTTCTCAGGGAGCGACTGAAGGCGCGCAAAACGTGAGATGGATGCACCTCGCTCGCCCCAACATCCCCAGGAGTAATTACACTGCACCAGCAGCACTGTTCGGGAATCCCAGCTCATATGGCTGGAGTCCTGGAAGAGCCCATTATTTGGCAAATTGAAATTCAACCCGTTCCTAAATCCACCTATTAGCAATAATGATAAGCAAACGAAATCGACTCTCTTTCGCTGGCGAGCGCCGGCAAGAGGTCCCAGGACTCCTGGCTGGGAACCGCGCAGCCACCACAATCAACCAGAAAGTCCCCGAGAGTGATGCACCTATTTTATCACTAGGGATTAGGGCGTCTTGAAGTTGCCGAGAAGTTGCCTGGTAGCGTCAGAAGTTGAACATCCAACAAGACGCACGCTCCAGAGAAAACCGAGCTGGTTTTGGCTTTTTCTGGGAACTTTTCACATGTACGAGTAATAATCCTCGGGTTAATCCCGGTTTACGGTAATTATCCTGAGCCAGCAGAGCTGTCCCAGCATTTTTCCTACCCTTATTAATGCACAGCTCCCAGGGGCTCCGTCGACGACGAATCATCCGCACGTATGGTTGAAGGACCCCCGACATAAGCAACTTACTCAAGTGACTTAATTTATATCTCCGGCAGATAGGATTTTTCCGCTTATTTGGCCGTTCCTGCATCCCCTCTCTTTCACTTTTCTACGGGACACTCCAGAAACGTTCCCACGGATGAGTGTCGCTCAAAAGTTCGTGCCACCCCACTGCGCAGGATAAGGAAGGTAATCAAATTGATTTATTATTGTTTACGTGGCTGAGAAAGTTGGAGAACGTCCTCCGATCTGAATAAATTACCTAAGCGTCCTTCTGAGACTCCCCCGCATCCTTCGGGGAACCTGATTTGGGGTGCCTGCGCTCTTATCATAAATTATCCGCGAGTAAAAGTAAACTTGAAAAGAGAAATTTAAATGGCAATTTGCTAACCACAGAAATGTCTTTTTCAGCACGTAGGCCAGGAACTCAATTTCTTAAGATGATGCTATCATTAGAACGTCCTTACGCATTTTCTACACGGGCGAGCGCGTTATTGGTGGCGCGGTGACGCGGTAGCTTCCTCACAGCAGTTCGGGAGTAGCGCTTTTCAAATAAACCCGAAAATTGCTAAATTTGATAAATGACTTTAAGGTCAGGTCTCATGTTTCATTTGTTTGAGTCATTTTTTTCTGGTGGTCGTTCTACCGGAAAAGAATTAAGCAGACGTCCGATGGATTCAGAATAATTTTAATAAAATACTTTACAGCTTTACCAATCCTTAGTCTTCTACTAAAGAAACCAAAAACGCTCTAAAAGCAGCAATTTCCATCGGAATAATCAATGGGGAAATCAATGGGATTCCTAAATATTACTCATTTTAAATAGTAATATCTCTTTGAATTAGAGTTATTATATTGGTTTTCTATATTAAATTATTAAAATTTCCAAAAGCCTTTTAGAAAAAGCATTAACCTCTACCGTTACTCAAAATCTTCTAAAAATATGAGAATATCTCGGTCCTCCGAAGCAACAGAAGAGGCTGGTACTCGATAAGCTGCTGATTGGAAGGTGACGAGCTCAAGCTATGCTAAATTTGCAACTCGAGTCACAGTCAAATTCCTTACAAGTCCACTTGAAGCGTTACTACAATAATCACAAAAAATATAAAAGTGGCTCTAACTATGTTATACAAATTAAGTACGCCGATCATGGACATATTGGCGCAAGGACAGAAGTGTGTTCATACTGTCATACTCGGAAGTGAGAAGCTCAACCAAAAAGGCATGTGTTGTCCTTGAAGAAAGGTACGTTGTTTACCTTCTATTAATAAACTGCCAGAACTACTTGAAGCATGCTTAAATGGAGACCATCTAACATCTAAATTTTTTCTTCACAAAATCATATTCTACAAAAGTGCTTTTCAAATGACTTCTTTCAGAACAAATCAATAATTGAAGGAGCATTTATGCCAACTTTCAAAATACAGGGGCAAATTTATCACTCTATTGGCTCTCTGTTACTCACTAATGTACCTACATATTTATAAATATATTTTATATCTGACTAGAATTAACCCTGAAAGGGTATCATGGGTGAAATTTTACCCCAGGCAAGTTGCTTTCCTCAAATTTTAGGAAAACCTAATGATTATTTCTACATACATTTGTACGGTCGCTATAAACATGACTTTATCATGAAATATAACCTTTAATAATGCTAATAATATATACCATTTTCAAGCAACATTATACCTTTTCCCATGCGAAAATATCTTTTTCCATACAAATGTATAAAAATCCATTTCAGAAGTGCCCCTTTTTATTTCAAATGTAATGAATTCCAAAACATTAGTATCGAAATTTAACACAAAGTGCTCATTGCGATATTTTGTTTAAGAATTTTGGTATGATAATAGACAATAAGCTCACATTTGTATCACAAGTGAACTATGTTATGAACAAAACAAATTCATATCTAGGGTTTGTTAAGCGTCGTACAATGGAATTTACGGACTCTTATGCTTTAAAAAGCCTATATATAGTATATCTTTAGTAAGATCTTATTTGGAGTATTTTCCGCTGTTTATACCCTTCACATACTATCTAAATAAATAGGATCGATAGAGGTTAAAAGAATTTTACGAAATTTTGCTCTAAGAAAACTGAATTGGTTCGGTGATATGCCACCGTATAAGTCTTTTAATTGATCTTCAGAGCCTTGAAAAGCGTCATAAAGTTTATAATGCTATGCTGATCAGAAACATTCTCAACTATAGCATCGTTTATCCTCATCTTCTTAAATTAATAAATGTACATGCACCAGCGAAAAACTTGAACGTTTGTTGTTTTCTCTTGGTGGAGTTTCAACACTTCAATTATGATCAGAATGATCCTATTTACAACTGTGTGAGAACATTTAATAAATTTAGCAATATTTGTTTCACTTTGAATAGGAATTTATATAAAAACTTTATTTCTAAGATACCCTCATTTCTCTATCTTTATATGTTTTATTTATATTTTCACATATACTTTTATACATCTACACTCTTTGTATTTCTGTACCTGTAAAAGCTTGCCGCTTGGTAGATGAAATAAATAAATAAATAATTCCTAATAATTATTCCTTCCAATTTAAAAGAATAAAGTTTCCTGTGACAGTTTGTTACGCTATGACTATTAACAACCCTTAGAAAGAAACGCTGAAAGCCGCTGGTATGGATCTAGGAACAAACTGTTGCTCACACGGTCAACTAAAAATCGTTTGCTCTCTAGTTACCAACCTTGACAATCTACGTATTTTAGCTAGAGAAGGAAAAACAGCAAGCATTGTATACTTTGAACTTTAACTTTGTTTTCCTTTCTATAAATAAAGAATATTGTCAACATTATAGTGTGCCATGCAGACGAAGTTGCGGGTATCAGCTAGTTTCAAATTGTGTAGGAAAAATTTATCTATTTAGTAGAATGATTTTGCAAGTTGTAAGCAACAAAATTCATGTTGAAATATTAGAGAAAAGCTAACCGGCTCTAAATCCTTGAATTTTTAAATGTACGAATAAAACGTGTTTAATTTTACTTTTTATTTTTGTAATTAACCAATTTAATTTAGTTTAATATATTTTTTTTAAACGGTTGACCTTTGATCAATATCATTTATGCAAGGCAACGTAATGTGCTGAATATATAAAAAAATTTTATAAACTGCAGGTCTGTACAAAACACCTGAAATCAACTTATTGGCATCAATCGTTAATTTTGTGCTTAACGAGCTATTCACCTGCATTTACAACCGGCACATAGCTGGAAGTGCTCTGAAAGCAAGAAAAATCGCAGTTACGGCAAGTTTTCTTTTCATTTGGGCTCATCAAGCTTCCTTGAAAATTTCTTCTCTTTTCCTGAGGCGGTGTAGGGTTTTCTGTGTACAAAAATATTCTTGCAGTGCAGCAAGAAATTTCTGAACGTCGTAAAAAAAAAAATGGGCAATAATTTCATATGCCCTAGTTTATAGTTGTGCACACGTAGACACTTATAGAAAAGATAGAAATTTCCTCTTTGATAGTAAAACAGAGAATCAAAAAACGTTTACGAAACTTTTGAATTCAGTAACATCTTCAGTCAAAGGACTATCGCTTGAAATATTACGCAGTAAATTTAACATCCAAAATTACTCGATTCGCTCAATGAGTCGCATGTCCACCCTCTTGACAGGATGAAATTTTTCAAGGAAGCAATATATCAAAACGTCCTCTCGGTCATGATATTGGAATCCCTCTCAGAAACAATTCATAATCCCTCACAAGTTTGAAATAATTTACGAGGGTGACGACCCAGCACATGTACTAAAGTTCAAAGGATTCACTGTTGATTTATCCCTCCGGAGGCGTATAACTCGATCGCACTGGAGCGTGAACTTTTGCGGGAAACAACGATAATCTTTATTTGAAGGGACCAATACTCTACGATACACTGATACGAAACTCTGCTCAAAGGGCCATGTAAAATTGCTCCTCCAATTTATGTCCCAGAAATTTCTGCTATTCTTCCCTTATGTCAGATTCTCGACTTTCTATGAATATCTGGGAATCCTTGGGCAAGAAATTTCCGGCAAATCTCCTTCCTGGACTACTTATCTGGTAGACATAGGACCGTACTCCCTAGGTTCCAGGGGTTACGTGACAAAATTGTATATTCTACTGAAATCTTAAGAAAGAAATGATTCGCTTCCTATGCTAAAGGTTCGCCCAGAAATGCTCCAAGGTCCGAAGGAAGGAAGCTCCAATTCAATTTTGTAATTTCGCTTTGTACATTCATATGTATGTATACAAATGTGTACTAAAGACAACTCTCCCACGTAGTCAGTTACTTGTTTACATAGATTTGGAGAACTTCATATTTTATGTTGACTCAAGTCGATGATACCAGAGATTTTCTTGAGATGGACAACCTTTAATTGAAGGATTACGAATAGAGTCAGAGATAAATAAATAAAAGATAAAATATGATTACAAGGTGAGACATAGTGTAGTTTTGAGGCTCAATAATAATGTCTTTTAATTTATATTTATAGATTATCTAATACAATTGGTCACAATTCTTTTCTTAGAGTTCTATTGAACCGCATTGCAATTCTATTCTTAACTGATAAAACCGTCTGAGTCTGAAATGTGGAGTATGTTCCTATTTTACTTCATTTCTATTGAATTGTGGAGGGGCTTTTATGTTTTTCAATATTAAAACTAGTTAGTTCCACATGAGTAATTTTAAATGCACTGCTTGTCTACATCCTACGTTGCTGCACTATTCAAGAAATTAGATTGAACTTTCTCTATTGAAATTCTTTTTCCAGTGGTTTTGAAAAGGCTTCGTTTAGCTATACAACTATATATATATATATATATATATATATATATCTATTTTACATGCTGTTCGAGGTTTATTTATTTATTTAAAAACATAACGAATTTACATTATCAAATTATAGACTATGACATACCATTAACTATATATTTCTGAAAATGAACTTACAACAAAGTTATGAATTACAACAAAGGTTGTATTTTAATTTGAGACTTTTCAGGTACTTTGAATTATTTAGCTTATAATGAACAATAAACAGAAACAGTTTCCACAAAATTGTTATACTACTTAAATTAGGTATCAGTGGCTATTGTTTTGGTAACGTGAAACTAGAAATCATTAAAAGTTTAGAGTAAAGAAATAGTCTAGGATCACTCTGCGACGAACAAAGTTATTCTTCCTCAATATTGTTTACTTTTCCCGAAAGAAGAAATTACCAAAATTATTTCTGTGTTTTCTAGTGCTGCTTCAGAATTAATTCAAAGAGTTTGCGGAAAATGCAACACTCAAGAAATAATTCCTATTCATTTTCCCCCACCGGATAGTACGATGAGGGTAGTAATTTCCCGAAATGTTAATTATTATTTGTTATTAGTGGCTTGTGCATTCTCCCAGTCCCCAGAGCGCCATCGGTGGCATCAGGAAACTTGAGAGTAATTTTCACTTCCACTTTGTGCGCTTAATGCAATTAGGTGGAACTTTTGGGGAGTTTTATTGGCATTAATTTCACTTCGACAAGTTCATAAATACGCAACTCCACCGAGTGTAATCATTAGCAGCATCCCCTGCATTCCCTGCATCCCTGTTCATTAGCAGTTCCGAGCTTATCTCCCTCGAAATTGTCGTCTTAATTTCTAGGTCTCGGCAAATGTTTTCCAGTGCTGGGTTCAATTAGTTCTCCCTTTCCCTTCGAGATGCTGCAGCTTAGCGCGGCAGGGTTCAGGGGCATTAAAAATGCATCTCAAATCTTCTTTGGGTGGCGAGAACGACGAGAAGCAATTTTGGGCCATAGTCCGCAAGTTTCATTAAAACACTCCTCGATTATTAAGCAGATTCCGCCGGATTCGTTCATTTTTAAAATTATAAAGGCGATAAACGCTAAACTCCGGCAGGTGCTCCTGTGATATGCCCTTTGATTAATTGCGCCTAATTAGCTGAAAATTTGCTGCGAATCACTGGCGTTTCGGACGGATTATTCTGTGTCAATTTAAATGTTTTTGGGAAATTGTTGCGGGCTGGGTTTTTTTCGAAAAACAAATTATTCGGAAAATAAATTAAACAAGTTACAAAAAATTTGTAATCCAACCGGGCTCAGGAATTTCCTTCTTGCTGACGGAACAGCAATTATTTCTGCACGATAAAATTCGCGGTGAACTAGTGCAAGGAGCCCCAATTTGTGTCCCTGTTAAAAAAAAAAAGTATCATCGCTTTTAGAGAAACATAAATTAGCTCCGGGTGTTGGGACTTAAAACCACTCTCGGTGGCATGTTAAAGAATGGATTAAAAAAATTGCATTTAGGACTTAGGTTTTCCGTAATACCCCACTGGTCCTACCAAATTTGTTGGTTTATCTCAATTAACGATTTTTAATGCGTACTTTTTCGTCTTAATTTAATAGGTTTGCCTATGTCCAAGCAGCTGAATAACTGCTTTCAATTACTTCAACTTTTAGACACATAAAACGTAAATTAAAAAGCCAAATAAGTCAAAATTTCGATTGATGCTAGTGCTATCAATAAATCAATCAATCAAATAAATTGAGTAATTTAACTCGGAACTCTAATTATTTACTTAATTTATACCGTTTATCTTTATTTCAGCCTAAACAGGAAGAAGCTTTAATCAAAAGTGGTATTTAAGTCAAGCGTACACATCCCGCTCCTCTGTATAAAGCAAAACGTAATCCCACGTAAATTCTAACAAATCCCATCAAAAGGAGAGGTATAGACTGAAAATTTAAGATTTCAATTCAATTCTGCCTCGTTGTAAAGAGTTTTACGCGGAAACAGATGAATTTAGAAACATAAACAAGCGACAAGTATACTTTAACACAATTCTACAAAGTATAAACTCTTGTTATATTATGAGTCTACTGGCATTTAAATAATTCCTAAATTCCAATGGTAGACCGCTTAAGCCTTCGACAAGAGAGTCGAAATTACTCCTTTAGGAAAATGTTCTAAACTTTTGTGAACTTCAAAGAAGTTGAAACGTCTTGACTCCACTAATTAGTTGAAATTTTATTGTGTAATACATCCAACACAATTCTATTGAAGTTTTAGTTTTAAATTTGAGACAAATGAATTGGCTTTAATGATCTGCACAATGTAAGAGAGCGAGAGTTTTTTACAGAGTCTTTTAAACGTGCGTAGTTTAACCTCTTCAGGCATACTGGCACATATGTGTACGCTTAGTTTAATAAAGCCAAAAACTATGTAGTATAACAGCACGAATAGTATTTTATTCTACTTGAAACTCACCGCTTTAAAAATAATTCAAAGTTGCCTATGATTGTTGTACGATTTCATTTTCGTTTATTGGAAAAATATCGTAAATTTTTGATAAATAAATTACCAATTGGTTACAATTTAATTAGTTTTAATTAATGCTTTATTTTAACAACATAATTTGTGAAATTAGGTTTTTTATTTTTGTACTAATAGTGTCTTACATTGTGAAGAGTTCTTGATAGAAAATAAGTGAATCAAAGTGTAATCAAAAACAACCATTTCTTCTCCTTTTAAAAAATTGGTTCCTGAAGAGGTTAAAGAAGGATTTATATGAGGCTAGAAAGTAGAATAATTTGTTTTTAGAAAATTAATTTCCTTTCATCGGTCAATTAGAAAACTATGCAAAAACACTTGCATTTACTTTTATGATAGATTTAAAATTGTCTCTTGCATTCATTTTTAATTGAAAGTGTATCCATCTATTTAAAAATGTGCCATTTATCCAAAAATCTGATTTCAGTACTATCCCCCCATTATGAACAAAGCCATGTACATCTATCTTATCAGTATAATTTTTTGGTCAACAGAAGGAGTTTTGTTGTGCTGTGTAAGAAATTAAAACCAACACGATACATCATCTTAAGAGTAAGTCCCCTTTAATCTTCGCTGCGGTTTTAGTTTCACTTATTTTACCATTTATTGGTACATAACAAGCGATCATACCACCGCTTCTCGTGACGGGTATCATAATTTAAAAATAAGTGGATCACTATGACCTCATTGGACGAAAGTACCAAGTTCAGAAGTTCCCCTAGGGCGATCTATCGTTCGATCAAAAATGAACGCGACCTCGGACCCCCTCATTTGAGATCTCGTAGGCAAATTTCCATCAATGAATTAGGCCTTATCGCGCCGGCTTATCGCAAAGCGGCCGGTCCACCGCTGAAGCCCCCGTAACTGAGTCGCGGGTCGTTGCGAAAATCAGAGCACTTGGCGGAGCCCGAGCTCAAAC
This sequence comes from Philonicus albiceps, assembly GCA_963969385.1. Classification (NCBI taxonomy): domain Eukaryota; kingdom Metazoa; phylum Arthropoda; class Insecta; order Diptera; family Asilidae; genus Philonicus; species Philonicus albiceps. The sequence goes on from OZ017775.1 coordinate 20,923,485, forward strand.
GTTTTGCGCCTGCATTTACCCATTGTGGCCCGTGAATCACCCGATGACCTTAGCGTGCAACCAGCCACTTCAGCTGAGAATTTAAATTAAAAAATTACCGTCTGTACCGGACACTGGTGAGTTCGGGCTCGACAGTTTCCGCGCAATTTCCAACAGTGCGCAAAAACCCCGTCCAGGAGCAGAGAATCGATTTTCCTTTTCCTTGCAAGTCGCGTGTTTACGTCACAGGGAGGCATATGAATTTGTCCTTTCTGTCAAAACAAAAAGTTCCTCCTCACAGTTGAAGATTGTCGAATTATCCGAAATTGAGCCGCGATAGTGCGGCAGAATTGCCTCCCACGTAGATCCGCCGGTCAGTCAAACAGACTCTCTGAATTCTGGAGGACCTGGAGGAGGCTCTACGCCAAGTGTCCGGCCCCATTAGTGGCCGAGAATGGCAACAAATTTCCAATTGTTAGTGTCAATTAAAAGTGATTTATTGCCGAGCCGCGCTATCGGGCACCTCGGAGCTCGTGAGTTTTTCTAGTGTCATCAGCGAGTGCATGGTGGTTGACATTTTCGCAGGAAGCAAGAATTATAGCGGTCGTGCCCTGGCATGGGGAACACCAGCTCCACCGCTACCGACGAGCAGCGGTCCGCCTCCGCGGGATCGAAGTCGCGGAAGAACAGCAAAGTGAGGGACAAGGTCTTCGGGCGGTTCGGCCACCGCAAGTCGAAAGACCTGCTGCAGTCCTCCGAGGATTTCGACGCCGAGCTCATCCCTGAGGAACAAGGTCAGTCGACCAGCGGCGCCCGAACAGCTGATTTCCCCCCCGAGGGACGCGAAGGTAGCACAACTGACAGCGCATGTGACGCCCTTTTAGTTGACCCCCCCTCTAGAGGTTCGTTCTGTAGACTGCCCCCGTAGGTACTTAGCACTTACTAAGTGTCTTTCTGACTTGGCTAAGCGTACGATGTGTTCCTAGATATTTTTGTATACTTGCAATTTTTCAGTAGTTGCCTGATTTTTTGAATTTTTACGATAATAAATGTTTATTAGGTAATAAACAGCAGCCTGCGTGTTATCAAGCCACAAATTCTCTAGGAATTAAAAATAAAATATGCCTCCACTTTTGCTAGCAACGAAGCAAAATTAATTGTTATCATTATACTATTTATGGTCCAACTAAGCAATATTTCGATCGCTCTGCTTTTCACGCAATCGAAATTAAGTTTTTCATTTTAATTTACTTTTAATTTTATGTGCAGTGAGCGTCAAAATTTTATATACACCTGATAGTCACCACTTCTTTGGCTGATTTCCTTATATTTCAAATGATAAATGCAACGCATATACACACTAAAATAATCTCTATATTTAAGTGTTTTACAATTCAATATTTTATAATTTAAAATAAAAACCATTCGAGCAATATAAACAACAAAAGAGAAAATGATAAAGAAATTGCATTCAAATTTTTATATACACTGCATTGCATTTGAAGTTTTTGTGATTTTGTTCACTCCGTTAACATTTCGTTGGCCCTCTTTTCGCTTTTACTACCGCATCCAACCTTCTCTGTATTAAACTGACCAAATTACTGGTAATATTGGATGATATTTAATCCTATTCTTCTGTAATTGCAATCCAGAGATCTTTTCTGGACGTTATAGTCCCTTTTCTCATATATCTCTCTAAAACTTCCCATATATGTATGTTCTATGGGCTTAAAGTCTGGAAATTGTGTAGGCGGGTCTAAACGTATTATGGAGCAGCAATTATTTAACAATTTTAGCTGTGTGCTTTGAGTCGTTGTCTTGTTGGATGAGCCAAGGTGTTTTAAGACCCAATTTCTACACACTAGGCTGAAAATTATTTTTTAAAATTCGCAAATAATCATTGCTTTTAATTGTGGATTCAATGAAGACAATATTTCCGGTACCCGCAGTCGACATGCACCTTCCAAACCATCACCACCGCCATGTTTTTCGGTGGATTTGAGATTTTGAGGAAGCAGTTCACTATTAACTGTTCTCCAGACCTTACCTCCGGTTATTGAGCCTCAAACTTACTTTCGTCAACCAAAAGGTTTGGTCGATTTTTATATGACTTTTTGCAAAATTAAAATGTTTCACGCGATTACTGGCTAAAATACATGCCTTCTTCCTGGGTTGTCTTCCATGCAGGTTATTTAAGTTCAACACTCTACGTATCGTTGATTCACCGTAGATTTAACTTCATTTAACGCACAATTTTACGCGCTTCGGCCTCTATTGAATTTCGAGGTCGACCGGGATGCATAGCATTTTTTATATTTCCTCGGAGCTTATGCCGTAACTAACTTTTGTACAGTACTTCTTCTACTACTACTACTACAATTTCAATTAGATATTTGCCTTTTCTTTGCTGCACAATCAAATTTCTCAATTTTAATGGGAGATCTTCTCTTATTCTGATTTTCTCTTTTGTTGTTTATATTACTCGAATGATTTTTATTTTAAATTATAAAATATTGAAAAGATAAAATACTAAAACACACACAAATATAGAGATTATTTTAGTGTGTATATGAGTTGCATTTATTATTTGAAATATAACGCCAAAGAAGTGGTGAATATCAGGTGTATACAAAATTTTGACGCACACTGTACTCGTTTACACAATTTAACTTATCCACTGCATATTACAAGTACATATAATGATTCTTTTGATTTAAGACTATAACCAAATATGATCTCAGCGAATTTCTCACTAAACTTTACAAATATTGTATATTTAAATACTAATTATAAGTTCTTATACTCGTATATTAATATCAAATTTTGTGTCTATGCCTTAAATGTTATGAATACCTACTTTATCCTAATGCAGGAGCGCATACAGTCTTAACCCTGTGACCCTCCCCAAGAATCAAAGACATACACTAGATAGAGGAAATTTATAACTAAGATATTTATGAAAACTTGCTAATTCAAATCGCAATCAATTAATAAATTTTCAAATACAAAATCATTTGAATAAACATTTTCGGTAAGCTTTGGAACACCATATATATTTATTTTTGTTGCTTCAACAATTAAACGATAAAATGTTGTGAAATCTACAAATTATACATAGTAATTTTTTATTAAAAGCCGTATTTGTACCCTAATAGTAGAATTTTTCCCTCTACTATTGTGGTTCTATCTGATTTTTATTAATACTAGCTGAGTAACCCAGTTTTATCCGGTGTGTTTTAAATTCTCAAATGCTGAATTTTTACTATTTTCACCCACTTAAGAAGTGTTACTAAAATTGGTGGATGTAATATAGTCGAAAATTCATTTCGTTAGCATGTTCCGTTTCTGAAAAGATTTTGCCTCTTAAAAATACTAAGAGCACATGGATAAGTTTTCTTTATTCCTTTATAAAATTGTTGTTTTATTTTCTAGAATCAATCAAAACCCATTTCTTAGTAAGTAGCATGTTCTTCGTAAAAAAAACATTGAAAATAGCACGCCTCATAAAATTATAGTCGAATATTGTTTTCGTCAGTAATTTTCAGCTGGTCAAAATAATAAAAGAAATAAAATGAAGGAACTTACATTACTTAATATTTAATTGCATGTCCTTTATTTTACAAAACAGCTTCGCATTTCCTAGGCATTGAGTCGATAAGCTTCCGTCACGTTAACACAGGAATAAAAGACCAAACTTTCTTAATTTCTTCCCATAAAATATTTTTATTACTAGTTCTTTTCAAAGAAACCTGACTTTTCAACTCCCTCCATAGATTTTCTATGGGGTTTAAGTCTGATGACTGTACATGCCATGGTAACATCGAAACATGTTTTGCTTTAAACCATCTTTGTACTACCTGAGCCGTATGTTTCGGGTCGTTGTTCTGTTGAAAGACCCATTTAATAGGCATATACTCTTCAGCATAAGGAAATATTATATCAATGTAGAATTCTTTGGTCATATTTTCCTTGATCCAAAATAATGGACCTACATCATTAAAGGAAAAGCAACCCCAAATTTTAATGTTTCCACTCCCATGTTTGAGAATCCCTAAAGTGTTCTTAGGATCGAATGGTACATTTTTTCGCCTCCTGATATACAATCGTCTATCCATACTAAAAAAATTAACTTTGGTTTCGTCATTAAATAGAATATTTTTCCAATTCCGTTGATATCTATCATTATTAGATTTTGCAAAATCTTATCGTCTCTTTTTATTTCTGGAACTGAGAAACGATAGAGATCATGCTCTACTAAACGTCTTCTAATAGTTCTGGAACTAATTTCCTAGGATAAGTCTCGTTTTATGGAAGATGCAATAACAAATGGATTCTTGTGAGCTTCCCGAACGTTTCTTTTATCTTGCGATGGAGTTGTTCGCCTAGGACGACCTCTATTTTCTTGTTGTGTTTGCGTGTCTTGATCTTTAATAACACTGGCTATTACACATGGAGACCGATTTAAAGCTTCAGAAATAAATTTATAAGTTTTACTTTAACTTCTAAGTCTCTCTTCTGCAGAACAACGCTTCACGCGGCCCATGGTAAAATATGAACTAGTTAAAATTAGTTAATATCCAGTTTTTATTGGATGACTAAGCAATATCTGAACATTAAAATAGACGAAACTAGAACTCTTATTTTATTATCCACTGAAATTCCAAATCTACTAGCATAAATGACGGTGTGGAACGCTATAACGCAAAATATCTGTAAGCAATGACTATTTATAATACAGAGTTACGAAATCCAAGTTCTATTATAGGGCAGTAATTTTATTATAATTTATTAAATATTTTTTCTTAATGCACTCTTATTATTATGACCACAACTGTATGTATTTATAACGGTATTCAATAATCATCATCATTTCATTGAAATCTTAATTTAAAATCGAGAACTTAGTTCACCATATTCGATCTATCATTTTAAATTTCCAGATTGTGATAATAAATTAGATATAAGTCTTAAAATCGCTTACATTTGTACTTAATTTCACATAAATTCATTGAATTCAAAAAAATCCAGTCGGCATATTGAATCCGTCGTATTTTGAAATCAAAATGTTGATTACAAATTTAAAATTATTGGAATCAAAATACCCTTGGTATTATTTTCCACTTGAATTTGTGGGATTTCGAACATTTTTGGTTGCTACATTGGGTCCACCATTTTAATTTTTTCGAAAGTGGGTTCACAATCACTCCAAAAACTCCCAATTACCAATTTTCATGACAATACCTTGCGATTTATAATTATTTGCTGCTATCTTGGATTCATCGTTTTGGAGTCCACAAATAAAAATTTGTTTGGAATTTCTAGTACTATCAGTAAAAAAAATCAAAATTATTGCACCCAGCAATAAATAAGCAAACAAATAAGTAAATATTATGTATATGTAATGTTCAATTTTATATACACGTATATGTAGAGATAGGGATCTCTAAAACTACACAGTAAAATGGGTTTTGCTATTCGAACTCTTTGATTGGGAAAATTAAAATCTACTAAATAAATACATTCAGGAGCTGCGTTTCACTTAGTTGGCTGTTGCTATTTTGTTCCGATGTTGTAGGTTTGATTTAGTTAAAAATATAAATAATAATATTAATAATAAAAAATTAAAAGAAACACAGAAAACGTCAATGGTATACTCGCGTACGCGAAAATTAAAATTAGGGTGAAAATTAGATCTACCTTAAAAAAAAAATAAAATAAAAGAAATGGAAATTAATAAAGGAATATAAATACAGAACTTCTCGTTATGGGACCAACGACAGAATACAGAATGTATGTGGAACTCCTAGAAAAACAAAATTTCTCTCGATATAATTCTTATAGTTGAGGCATTTTTATATTTTTGCAAAAAACGCAATTTGATATCGCAAATAGTCTACGGATTATGTGTGATAGTTTACGTTTTATTCTCTCCTGTATCCAACTCCCCCCAAGAAGTTAGGCTGCGAAACTTTGTTCTTTTATTAATCTTTGAAGGAGTAGTATAGATCGATATTAAACCTCCGGAAAGTAATCACCAAAATTGATGTTATTACATTAATAACATAGGTCAAATCTTGTAAACTTTCTCTTTTAGTAAAATATCCTTTTCAAAATGCCTTAAATTATTGGGTGAATACTTTCCCTAAATAAGTTATTGAACAACAATTTATCTCACCAGACCTCCTATTAAAATTATTCAATAAAATGCCTTTACCAACCTCAAATAATCAGGAGGATAATTGAACCTTTTAAATCGTAAAGGAGAACAACCGTGTTTTTCGCTGCTATTTCTGCTTCATTCTATCCCAGCACTATCAATTATCGTAATGAATAAATCTATTAATTACAGTGATGAATAAACAAGTTACAGCAGACATGTCACGAATTTTGTCTAGACGACAGACACAGTGAATGTGTCAAGAGTTCTAAAATTATCACTGTCGGCCCCAGACAATCGCGGTTATGAATAGAAAATGAGGTGGAAGTACCACGGGTAAAATTTTCGAAAACAGTCAATGAAACCCGCTTTGAAAATAAGTGGCATGTTATTAATTGTGGCCGAGATTTAAAGTGTTAATTAGGGGTTAATTAAGGGAAACATTTGTTGGATAATTCAAAAAAATGGAATGATTATTTTATTTGTTTTATGTATAAATGAAAGATCAAAATAGAAGACGTCGCTCTTAATGTAGCAAAATCAGATTTTAATTGATTATGATAATAATTAAATAAAACCAAAATTTTTGTAATGTTGTATGTATAATTAAAAGTGATTTGTAGGGTTTATTTACAAATCGATAGGGTAGATAATACCGAAAATAAATGAAATTTCAGTATAAATCCGTCGTCTTATCGACGCAGTTTCATCGTTAATTTTTCAAGGTCAAAGTTTGTTGTTCGTCGGAGTTAAAGGGGCAATAAAATTCCATTAAAAGGGAATATTTATTAATAAGGTACATTACAGCGCCGTTCGTATTCCAAACTTGGCTTCAACTATGTAATGAGTTGTAATTATTTCCTTCGTCCACCAGCTGCTCGTAATTGGGCTGCAGTAGGCATTCTTACGTGAGTAGAATCATAATTCGCCCGGTTCTAATGAAGGTCCCATTAAATTTTTACCATGGCCAGGACCGCAACTGGAAGCTCTCGTGCCGAGGCTATCCACAGAGCTCATTACCTACATCACCTAATCCATTATAATTTAATTACCGGCGGGCGTAAAAACACGGAGTAAGATTTTTGGGGAATTCAGACTCTCCTCGCCCTTAAACTGTTGCCTATTTGTAAGGGTGCTAAATTTTTGAAAAAAAGGACAATTAATCTGCCCGGTCGCGACCGTTCCAAGAAAGCCACTTTAATGAGATTTTTCTGGCGGGGGACTGGTTCGCTCCGAGTCGACACCGGCCGCTGGTTTTAGGTCATTAATTAATCGAAATTTAAAAGCCTTTTAAACGCTTGATAAGGTACCTTCTCCATTTCCATAAATCACTGCGGAAGCACTCTCTGTCCGCTACATTGCGGCTTTGACGCAGTCCAGCGGCGCTTAATTGAATTTAACGCTCCATCGGGTGAATATTTTTATGCGGCTCAACTTTTTCTATTAAATTTACTGCGAATACGAATTGTGCAGGCTACAACTAGTCCTCCTCTTTGGGTCCATGGAAAATTGCTAAAATGGATACACCCGAAAACCCAGAAGGACGTCGAAATTATTTAAATATTTCTGCTCTGATTTTGGCGTTTTTGAATGGATTGCTGAAGGTGCAGCTACTATATGCACAATACTCGGTACGCAAAAAAAGCCGAAAATACTCTACCACTTGCCAAAATGGGTTTTTGGGGTGCTTTATGTTTTATGCAACGACGCTATTGTTTTGATGGATTTACTGGACGATGTGGAACAAATTTCTATGGCCAAAATCGATAAACACTAACTCCCTGCACCGAGTTAATTGTGAACCGTTTGCCTCTAGTTTCAATTCGTTTACCCCGGCCTGGTCGAATTGGAAAACATTTTCAAAAGGTTTTATTGTTTCAAGCCTTTTTTCTGATTTTCAATAATCCATTTTGGTTCGTACCATTAGAGGTAAGCTGCTTGATTAAGTCTAGGTCATTTATCATATAATATAGTAATGGCCAATGGTAGTATGCAATTACTTTATTTTTTGAGTTTTTTCTTTTTTGTTTTATTGAATATCCTAAAATAAATATATATGCCATGTCCAAATATCACATTTTCTCAATAGTCTTTACAAATCTAAATGTATCTTAATCTTTAAAATATATAAATTGTTGTGATTTTTTATATTTAGTTACAACTACTAAATAGAATAAATATTTCGATACGAAGCACTCTTCAGATTAGGATTCTTGCCAACTGCTATAGTGTCTGATGACTAAGCACATTTACTGAAAACCTGCCAAATTTTGTGTAAAGGACGTTGAATATCAATTGCATCGCATGGGCATTCGGATATCTCCGAAGTTTATCCATCCCAAAGAAGATTTAATTAGAAAAGACCTCATACAGCAGAAGCCACGAAAAAGAGACCAGGATAGATCCATAGCCGTTAAAAGCTTTTATCGGTTCAAAGATTTTCGTCAATCTGAAGGACAGTCCACATTGGACACAACTTTGATAATCGAATTGTCCTGCATCAAATTTAACACGAAGTAAGCACTTGTGCGTCCCCGAAACAATGAGAACAGAGGCTGAACCGATCCCCGCCCCCATCTTCCAGGGAATCTTAAGTGCTTACCACCCGACAATAAATCTTTCCCAGGGCAGATTTACTCTCAAGGCGACTCTATCGCCCGGCTACACGTTGGCCATTAGGCACAGTGGGCCCTATTCACCAGAGTAAACAGGGTCAAAAGTTTATCCATTCCGTCCAGCACTCTCTGGCGATGAACTTTTTAATTTCTTAAGCGAACAATTTATGAAATATATTTCGCCTCGCCATCGGAGGGCAATAAATACACGTGCTCGACACCCTCCCATTCGAAATGGGAAGTACCAACTCCCCGGCGTAGGGCATAATACTTCGTTAAAAATAGGCCTTTAAGGCGGAATCCCCCCCGTGAGGGTCCGCTCAAGCTTGGCTGGGGCTCTCTTTTGGTTTGGCTCCAATGGGGCCGTAAAAGTATCTGATTTCGCATAGGGAAAAGTACAAACAAATTTATAACTTAATTTAGAGCTGTCGTCGGGAGACTGTCGACGGAGCGTTTGCTTTATTCAATTTTCCCTCACACTTTCAGCTTTTACCCCTTTCTCGGCGGCCGTTTAGCGGGTGCGAATTTAGTCACAAATTGCGGCCAACGATTTGGTCAACTCACGCATTGTTGGTAAATTCGTTGCTCTAGGTATAACACAAATATCATGTGGTAATCAGCTTTAATGATATTTTTTTTGTTTTTCGAAGTGGTATAGTTTTAATGCATGAAGCAAATAGTAAGCAAAATATGTGCATGTGGCTGTTTATGTATAGTTTTTCTGATGTAGTAGGAATGCTCTATTCTGTAGGCTTCGCAACCAAGCTAACATTTTGTGGTGTAAATACATTGGTTTTAAAGGTATGTAATATTAATGTATAGAAAATCCTGCAAATTCTACAATTATTGCACAATCTCGCCCTGAATTTACCATATATGCTTTTAACTTATCACAGTGGTCCGTGGGTTATAAAACCTATGAACTAATTGAAACAAATTTCTTGACTTGTATGGAACACAATGTTTATGTAAAATAACAAAAATTTTAAAAAATATCTATGACAAAACGACAATTTCAGAAGTAAGCTTCTAATTTTTAAAATACTTAGCTCAAAGTCTTGAAAGTATAAATCGGTAAAAATCGGTTGGCAATAGTCAAAAGTAGGCATCGCAAAATGGAAATAAAAACAATAATAATGAAACAATCCATTTTCGACGTTAGTCAAAATTTATACCTTCAAACTCCCTTATAAATATATATATGTATATTTTTTTTAAATTCCCATAGTGTTGAGAATATGATATGATAGGTGACACTAGTTCCATTCAACAGCATACGACCGAGTGCACATTCTAAACCTAGTTAATGCTGGGCGATGAAAGACATCTTGAAGATAAGGAAACAGGACCAGAATTAATGTATAAGACGATGATACTCTCCTCGTAGCACGTCCTTCTCGTCGAAGTAATTAAAATTGTCTACCGTATGGGATAGCGACGATACCCAGACAACCTAATGAAACAAAATTCACTGCTAGCATTTCCGTACGAAAAGAAGGTCTCTTTTCCGACGGAATAGTAAACTCAGCAGCACCTTCATTCCCGTTCTCAGATTCCAAATCTTACATCCTAGTGCCAGAAATGGTACAGTTATAGTCTTACAAAATTCACGCGAGATATTCCTCAAAAAAGTTGGCAAAGAAGCAGCACGTTTTGTCGAGAGACGAAACGCTTTCATTTCAGTTTCAGAACTTTCACAGGAAATGCCGCAAGGAGGGGAAAGCCGAATACGAAGAGAAAGGAAAACTCGAAAGAAAAACATGTAAGAAGTAAAAATTCCGCAGCTTATGCGGAAGTTTTTCACAGGAAAAAGAAACCATCTGGGAAGGCCTCATCACCTCGAAGATGGAAACATAAAAACGTTCACAATCTTAGCTCCTTCGCGGCGCTATGATCCTGGTTGGGGGTACCGCGCAATTCGAAATATTCACCACAAAGATTAACTCACGTCCGTTTTTAATTTTTTCCTTCTATAACGTTGAACTATCAAAGAAAATTAAATTTAACTCCTAAGGAGATCGGGCACGTCGTCGCCTGCCGCTTCTACCCATGACTTTTTCGCCCGCTCAACACCACTCAAGGCGAATGGGCAAAGTTTTTTGATATTTTATGCCCTTTATTCAATTTAGGTGCTTTTTGACTTCTTTGAAATATGGGGGCTGCCTGCACTTTCAAGGAATAACATTTTCAGAATAAACAGACAGATGCGCTCTTTCAGTTCACAAGTCTCACTGCAGAAGCCTCTATCTCTGGGATGCTAAGTATTCTTATTATTAAAATTTTCTGCGGCTCCAGGGACTTAGATGGATTGCACAAGAGCACAGTCAATATCGTTAGTTCTCTAGTTCCTGGGAATAAAACATCTAAAATAAATCCAAGATTCAGGAAAGGGATTACGTCTCTAATATTTATAAACGAAATAAATGTTAAAATGCAAAATTATAATATTGGTTTAGTCTTAATACTTATTACATTTATCCACTATTAAACTCATTAGAAATTTAAGTGGCTTACTAAATAAAGCTTTAAATATTTTATTATATTATTATATGAGTTATACGTAATTTTCGCAACAAATTCCCTAACCTATGTACATGATATTATTTTTTCTTCTACAATTTAGATGGATCTAATTGCTAATTATAATTTCAAGACAATTCAATAGACAGACGTTTTAGACCAGGCTTCATAAGTTTTATGTAACTCTCTTCGGGCTTAATCCGCACAATAGTCAATTTATAAAGTCCACACATCTTATAATTAGTGCAAATTATATAAAGCTAAGCTTAAAATGCCGCTACTTAATAAAGATTCTCTAGTCATTTTGAAACTAGTTGCGTTATTTATCTGCTACTATTTCTGCTTGCGCAACTCACTTAAATTATTATCCAAAGAAATTTTTCATATTTTTAAATTATACCTAAGTAAACTGTAAAACTTTATTTATTTTGTTAAATGTTTATTATATCTATAAGAGTTCGAATTTGTTTAAGTTACAATTTAGATTGACCTATTCAAAGTAGCAGGTAGTTGAGACTTTAAAATTCTATTTCAGTGCCCAAAACTTCCATAGAAGGCCGTAGACCGTATTATGCATAGAGGTAGTAATTATTGTCCTTTTGTGCTCTAAGAAATCGTAGTCACGTTAAGTATCGTATTTACCTTCCATTTGAGAATTTTGATTACTCCATTATTTGCATGAGCTTTGGCGTGTAGCGCATTCTAGAGGTAGAAGTACAAAAGATTCAAGACTCCCCGGCTGTTTGTCGTTGCGCATGCTTGTTCAGTTGAAAAATTCGCCCATAAGAAAATCCCATAAAACGAATGTTGCCATTGTCTGCAGGGAAGCACCGCGGCGGTAAGAACCGTCGAAAGAGCGCTCAGGCTCAGGCCTATTCGCCAAGGAAACCAGAGCCCAGAGCTGCGATTACGGCGAGCAGCGATAGCACCGTGTCTGGCAATTACGGCGCTCCTCCAGCTCCATCACCGGTCCTACTTGCGAGCCCTAAGTCACACCATGAGCCACTGGTACCAGAAGCAGGGAGGAAGACAATAGGCGATGTGAGCTCACCTCAAGATCATGGGCCCAAGTCGTTGACCCGGAATGAGCCGTCACCAGGTGTTGGTGGAGACTTATCAGAATCAGAAAATAAGTCCATTGAAGACCAACGGGCTGTGGAAGCCGCCTCCACTGTGCCGCGGTCGACTTCGTGCACTGATGATGGTTCCGAGTCGCGGGCTGACGACGCTTCTGAGGGGGCCCAGGCGTCCGATTCCAGATCCATCCAGCCCGCGACAGAGCCAACGGTCGTGGTAGGCTTGGCGGCGGTAATAAAAACAGCAAACGGACTGGAACTGCCTCGAGACGACCGTGGAGCAAGCGCCGCTCACGGTTTCTCCGGGCCCAGTGAGTACCCGTCGTCTGCAGATGAAGCAGCCGAATCGCGATCGTTCCAAGCCGGTCCCCAAAACGAGCCTCGTTCTAAAAGTTTGACATTTACTACGTGCTCAACGGTAAGCCCCACACCCGATAGTCCTGCAACAAACACAGGAGCACCCGCAGCCGCTGCCCAGGACTCCTCCTTGATAGTGGAGACCAACTCGTGGGAAACAGCTCGCAAACTTAGCGCCGTGGTCCGTCGCCAGAGTTCAGGTGGGGCCCTTCTGTTCACACTTAACGAGTTTTGTGCTCATCGAATGTTTGAGGATTTTTCAGTTTTAAACACTCTTCCCGCAGTGCGTTGTTCCCCTAAGCTCATCTCGCGCATTAGCCGTTTATCAGTTGTGTCACTAGCATCATTTTTATTTTTAATCCACCAAAGGTCTACGGAGTCGCCCCAGTGCGCCCCATGTTTCGTCGGTGGTTTTTAATTAGACCCGAAAAATGATTCGGCTTTTGTGTTTAATCGAATTGTGTTCTGCTCAACCATTCCGAGCTTTTTGTTTGCCTTTCTTCCGCTTGCTCCGAAGGTGCTCCATGCCTTCTGCTTCCAGAATGGCACCAATCCCTTCGCTCTTTGGCTTGAAGATAGCCAGCGCCTTCCCCTCAGACTAAGTTTGGTGAAAGCAAATGTTATGGCTTAACGCTTCATGAATAATTCGGAATTTTGGTCCACTTTTTAGTTTCTTATCATTATCAGGCAGCATTTGTTGTTGAATTAGATTATTGCTTAAACGAACATAGCATAAATTGCATATTACTCTAGTGCACATATTTTTTATTTTTAGAGTCTAATACTTTTGGTTCCGATAATGAAAATTGGTGGAATTGAAAACAATCCTATTTTTTAAATTTTTATGGAGTTGATTGATTTTAAAACAAAGTATAATTTTTCAAAATAAATCTTTATTTTTTAAAATACCGCCTTAATAAAATTTAACCCGAAAAATTTAAATATTTACAAAATACTTTCAATTATGTTTTTATTAACCAAATTAGATGAACAATTCCTGTTTCTCGAGGATCACTTAAATAAAGAGAGGCTGTTGAAGAAATACAAATTTTATGATATTATACAGGGTGATTCGTAAAAGAGTGTTCTAACATTTGCCAATTGATTCCTTACAATGTTGTGATCAGCATTCACGATGAAGAATTTTTTCGTAAAATCCATCCTTCGCCCCTTTTTTAACGGCTGAAACATTTTCGCGATTGCAGTGAGGAGAGTTCACATAAAACGTAATAACTTCTGTTTGATAATTAACCTCGATTTTGACGAATGCACAGCCTCGTTCTTCGTCTCAAGAACCTTATAATTCTGATGCCTAAGGTTGTGCATTCGTCTAAGCTTGAAAACACAAGAAAATTCGTAAGAGGTTGATCGCTTAAGATTAATGGAAGAAATTGTTTGCCAATTGACTATTCTAGTAACTCTACAAACATGTTAATAACTTTTAACGAACTAAAGATATTGAGATGGTTCTTTTTTTTATTTGAAAGATATCTTAACACGTTGCCCGCCAACATTTTTAACAAATCTTTCGTGAGAGACTTACATATATGTAAAAATGCATTTGATAGGATATAGCTTTCATTTGTGCACCGTTTTCAGTACACATGGCAGGGAACGTGTTACGAATGCATTTTTTTATTTTTTAAAATCATATCCTTATTAAGAAAATGTTTAAGGACGGAGGATAAAAAAGTACATTTTTAACCACATTTACCAACGGATCAACACCTATAGTTCTACCGTGTTTCGAACATAAGTTATTACGTTTTATATGAGCTCACCTCCCTGCACACGCGAAAATATTTCAGCCGTTAAAAAAGGGGTGAAGGTGGGATTTTATGAAGAAATTGTTCACCGTGAATGCTGATCACAACACTGTAAGGAGGCGATTTGCATATGTTGGAACACTTCTTTAGGAATCACCCTGTATATTTTATATATACTTACATGAATTTATATTAAACTCAAGAGTTTCCAAAATATTATTTTATTTTAACACAAGCAGTACCAGCAGTATTTTAATTTGATGGTAGTTGAACAAAACTAAGTGCAATAAATCACAATTATTTTAACTCTAACATGATTTTGTTCTCCTGCGAAATATAACACTTTTCCCCGCTTTAAGTATAAATTTGAGGTCCATTGCTTCTTAAAGAGCTCTTATCGATCCAAATTTTAAAAATAAAATTCAAAAGGTTAGTTTTTGAGAAAGTGGTCTCCATTTTTAGACTAATATTCATTTAGTAAAGCAGGTATATATTTTTTAAAACTTTCATCATTAGAACTTCTTCTTAATTCAATAATTCTCAAATTGAACTAATACTGCAATTGTTTTACATTATAACCAGACTAAGAGTTGGACTGCAGATACAATTTGAACTACCAATTTTTATTTTCCAATATTCATCCATATTTTGAACTCTTCAAGTAAAATTTAACCAAAAACCCTTGAACCTCCCGACTCTTTAGTTTGCCCCAAATAAACTAACATAAAAAGATCGATCTTCGTGTAATGTTGCAATATATTTTGGATACTATTAACATTTTCATTTCTTCCGCAGACAACTACCATTCGGGGAATTGTGATGTTGTTGTTTTGCGCGAACAAACAAATTCATCAAGCTCAGATTCGCTATTTACGGACCCACTTACCCCGGTCGGATTTGGTACGGAGATAAATCAGTGCTACATCTCAGAGGAGAATATCTGCGACACAGCTGACGAGGAGACGCTCAAGGAGATTACTTCGGCTGCACTGGCCTCGCGGAATTACACCCGGAAAAATTCAGGAACCAATGGCAAACGCTTGCAGGACAAACTCGCCCAGTTGTCGCTTTCCCAGACAGAATATTTCAATTTGATTGCCGACGATCCCAAGTGCCCAAACGGCGAGATGGCCATAAATTTGCGCAATAAAATGCTCCAAATTTCAGATATGGACGAAAAGACGAACGGAAATGAACCGACAATTTTTAATATAGCCAAAGCTAAGAAAGTGGAATTGCAAAATTTATCGTCGCGAATTCCCGAGAGTGCAGCGCCAGGTGAGTGTAAGTGCAGGGCTTTATCGTTGGCATTAGATGTGAAACTCTGGCCGAGGCGGCACTGTAAAATTTATATGAACCCGACATAAACACAAAATTTTCAATAGTTTTCACCCTTCGGTTAAACCTGCTGCATCTAGCAACACCTGAGGCTCCTAGCCCACGTTCACTTAAGTCTATTTTACGGCCCTTACGGAAAAGCTGCATCCAGACCACTTAATTTTCGAGCTCATTTCGCGAGTTCGAGACTCGCAAAAAAGTTACCATTGGCTGGGATATAGTCCGGAACCCTGGCGCACTCCCAGCTCAACTCCCTACTTCGAAAATAATTCCACACAAATAAACTTTTAATGCGTCGGATGAAAAGCAGAGAAGGATGCGGATGCTCCAAACTTTGTTAGGGGAACATAAAATACAATCAGGCGGGATATAGCAAAAATTCACAAAGCTCAGCTCTATCCAGAGATCGGGCTTGTGTCATCGTTTCGTCCTTGCGGGTAAACAGGACCAGGGCCCGAGGAGTCCATTTTAATTAAATCAACTCCATCCAACCGATGGAGTTGCCCAGCCCAGCCACTCAGCCACTGCCATATCTCGATAATTTAGCTTTTGCACTGATTTTAGCTTTTTTCCTTCCCTTTAGTTTTTCCTTTCCATTTTATGTATTCCTCGGCTGGAGCAGATCCATCTGCAAGGAGCTCCTCATCAAACGACATCCAGCCAAGCGTTGTAATTTCGAATTCCCCAGGACAACCAGTGGCAACGACTCCGCCCGAAGTAAGTGGAGCGCCTACAAGTCCCCAGCAAATAGTACCTGTGACGTCGCCCGGCACATTGGGGGATAACAACGTCCTGAAGAAGGTGGCGTCCTTTACAGCCGAAAGATCCAACGGTGACAGCTTAGCAAAACGCCCATCCTATGTCCCGGAAAAATTGAATTTCGCTGCTTACGAGAAATTTGAAGGTAAGTGCCCACCAGAGCAATTTATTTAATTCCATTAATGCGCCAAAAGAAATGCGACACAATGCGGAGGAAGAGAAGGCATACGTGAATCCAGTAATTAAATCTAACGCTAAAAATGCTCCAGAGCAGCTTTATTTTTGAATTATATCTGTTCACATTTAAAAGAATAATTAAATAAAAAAACTGAATATTTTCAGCGTGTGCTGCACACTCACACAATAAGATGAAGTAGGGGGTTAGATCATTCTCTAACAAAATTCATTATTAAGTGTCCACTCCTACATCAAAATCGAGGGTTATTAAATTGATTTAGAATTCCTTTGGGCGCCGAAAAGTCGATATTTTTAGAACTCAGAATTGTTCTTAAATGAATCCTCTCCAACAATAAAGTACCGAACTGAAGAGGACGTTAAATTTTTAGAGTGGCTAATTAATACGAAGTTAACGAAATTTTTATTGAATTTTACCTCTCGTTGGAAGATTTTATAGTGCAATAGCATAAAAAGAGAAAAATTAAATTATACTCAGCTCGCATTTCTCGTTTTATTATTAAGATACATTATACGATTTTTGAGAGCGAACTATTTAAAGAATTAATTAGAGACAGTATTAACTTATAATAAACATATGTAGGTAACAAACAACAATTGACATATTTATTCAAGTAATACCAATAACTTACGAAAAGTTCATTATTAATTTAAAAGTAAATTGAAATTTTTTAAATTTGTTTATTCAAACGAAATTTTAATGCAAAATACATTTAAAAATTTTATTATAGGAAATTATTTTCGAGGAATTACAGGTAATACATGTTATCTTCAAAAGAAATGTATTATTTTAACTTAATATTGTTCTCTAAGCTACATATTAATAAATCTTTAATAGAGTGGAAGTAGACACGATGTACCGACATTCCTAAAGTTGAAAACTTACTCAATGTGCGGGCAAAGTAGTGCATATGAAACTCGAAATATTACTAATTTCTCAGCCCAGCAAGGATAAATATTGCTACTTGAGGAAGAGTACAAAATCAAGCAGCATGTGTTTTACCACAAATTCAATCCTTGCGACTTGCATTCCCCAAAGAGGAGTTTTTCATACACAGAGAGTCGCACGTGCAACGCCGGAATCCTTAAACATTTATGCATATTTATTATTAACTCAGCTAAGCAGAATTACTCGTACCCCAAAATTCTTGAGTTTGTGCGGAGGCTCCTCCAGGAGGAGTTTATTTGCCGTTCCACGCCAAAAACAAATTCATGCCGTGCTGCACTAGGCAACTTAAAATTCTGGCGCTCCTCTAGGCTCCCGCAGATTTAAATATTTGATTGAGTTACTCCTCATCAGAATTCCCCAGCTGCCTCCAGTTGGCGGGGGGCTAGGCTTCAGCGTCTACATCGGCTGGTGACAAAATCCTGCGAGGATTTACGTTTTTAAGCCGCACCACTAACACGGAGGATATTTACACCCGTAAACTCAAAGTTGAGAAATATTTGCGAAGTTTTTATCTGTTGTCGCTTAAATCCTTGCAGGAGTTATCCCACATTTGCATTTAAGCCACTTTAAATTTAAATTTCATTGAGATCGGGCGAGGATTCCGGGCAATCCTTTTCTCCAGGCGTTAATATTCCGCCATCAAACAAAGGCCTTCCCGCGGTGACTCCTCTGTTACCATGTTGGCAGCTAGCTCCTTGCTAATGCCGGGCTGATCCTGAGCCCCCGAGTCCTGATGCTGCCAAGTCAACATCAAAGGGTCAAAGAGCTCCGACGCGATGAAATTTATAAGTCCCTCAGACAGTTCTCCTGGCGCCCCTGGAAACCTGCAGAACTGAAAATTTTTGTGTTCGCTCGCAACACGTCTTAATAGAATTTTAATAAGAAATCCTATTTTACCCTCCTCTGCGGGTGGAATGGGGCTGGTGCAGCGCTTTTATTAAATTCGATTGAGCTGCTCACAGCTAGCGTCTGCAGCGGAAAGATAGTGAGTCTGCGATACAATTCCTTAATCAATTTGTCAGGTAAAGGTAGAAATAGAAAATAGAAATGAAGTGCAATCGGGTATTATTCATTCTTCAAAAGAGGCACTTTGTGCGCCGCTGAAACTAACTAGATTTCGGGGAAGTAATTCCCTTCAAAGTGCAAAGCTCCTTTCCTCGCCGGATTTTGCTTAATGGTGACCCAGTCCTCGTCATACAGCTGCTTGTTACGCCCTGGATATGCCGGGATGTGGGGGATGCTAAAGGGATTGCATTACACATTACGCCCAACTCTCTAATCATTGGTCCTGAGTCTGACTGCCTTTGAGAACTTGCGTTTCCATGGAAGCAAATTGATGTTGCTTCATTTTACTGGCGCAGAAAAGTAACTCGAGTATAATTGGTGATATTTTTTCTATTTACCCTCAAAGCAAATCGGAAAATACTCCCAAATACGAAATTAATGATGTATGGTTCTATGAACATCTTTTTAACATATCTCGTCCTTGGAGCATCCATCTAAAAAGTATCAGCAAAGATTTTTAAAATTTATAAAAAGTTGATTACGAGGCATTTCAAGGAATTCTACTGCTTGTTTTATGGATCCATTTGAGTAATAATAACAAAATTGTGAAAAATTTAATTATTTTTAATATTCACATATTTTGTGGCACAGATAAACCCAATTAATGAGACAAAAGTAAACGTTTTAGTGTTCCATATCTGGGTTTAACAACAACATTTGTCGGCCAGTGTATGCTGTTAATTTTAGAAAATTTAAGCTTTGCAAACGATTTGAAAAGTAAGTAAAAAATAACCCAAATATTTTCCGATTTAATAACTAGCTAAAAGGGTATCTTTCTGGTTAAAAATATAAAAATGAAAATAATACACAAAGGAGGAAAGGTGTCTTCTTGCGCAATGAAAGCAATCTCTGTCTGCCCATTCCCACCTGTACAGAAATCTGTAAATAAAAGTCTCTTTTATCTCCCTTTTAGGGAAAATTTGTTTCTCCCGAATTCGTTCGAAAGGCGTTGAATTTCTTTTTTTTTCTCCCAGAAAGAATTTCGCAAAATATTTAACCAACACTTTTCCGCAGTTTCCTCTCGTAGAAGCTGGGAGAAGAACCAAACGTTTAAGGTAAATACTGTCAAATAAATTCATGAATTATTTATGTTGTAACATAATTTGGCGCATAACAAGGGTGGGTGGAGTTGGCTATAACAAAATGAGAACAAAACAACAAAAGCGAGGCGACAGCAATTCCTACCGAACGGCACATCCTGGAATTTAGTATGGATATAGCCGAGCCCCAGAGCCAGGGAAGCACCTGCGAAACAGAGAAAACCTGTCAGATGTCTGGCACGCCCGGTGTAGACCCACAAAATGTTTTGGCACACGTATAATAAAAAGCTCCCCGAGATTGTAAAAATAATTGTTACCCTAAGTACTTATCGTGTGCCGCATTATGCCGGCTCCCCCGAGCCCCACGTTATATCTTTCAGGTTTTGTTCCTCGCTTCGAATAGCTCACCCCATCTGCCTGCGTCGTAGGTACGCATTACCACCCGCACATACGTGAATCAGGCGTAGCTCACGTAATGTTTTCGGGGATTCACCGAAATAACTTTTTGAGTGCTGAAAAAAAATCAACAACAAATTGTACGGGGAATTGTCTTTATGGCGTCTTTTAATAAAAATTTCACGCGTGCTGAAGATTTCACAGCCCTAAGAAACTATGACGTATCTACGGGAGAGGGGTTGGTATCTTTAGCACTGCAGTACATGAAAAAAAATAAGATGAGTTGCGTGAGACTTTGGGATTTTGTCAACAAGTTGTTGGATAATTGGGAAGTCGTTTTGGAAAATATATGCTTTAAAGGAATACAAGATTTAGGCTTTTAATCTTGAATAAGAATGAGGATGAGAACTTTGGTTTATGTTTGCTATGATTTAAATCATTATAGGTTTTTTAATCTTTAATGCATACTACCACATCTAGATTTTATATTCGTTTCTTTATTCCTATTTTCCTATTATTTTTTCAAATAAAGATCGATAAATTTTATCTTTCTAGAATAATAAACAACGGATGAGGTACAACTTGGCCTATCTTTCCATTGTAGGGTAAAAAAAACAAAAACCCATACATTAATAAATAAATAAATAAATAAAATAACAAACATGGGCGTTCAGGATCCCGAGCATATGATGCCAAACACCAACCTCCTCCCCGGTTGCTTCTCTCCTGTAAATAGAAAAAAAAACACAACCTGTGAGTACAATGACGACTCAATCGCGCCTTTTCGGCATACAAAATACTTCCGGATGTAACTACTAGCAAACTCAAAAATTACAAAATTAGGCGCCTCCGCGTCCCGAGCGTATCGCTGGCAGAAACACCAAATCCAGCGATCCTCTTGCCGAACACTGGTGCCTTCGCCACTAAGGGAGCAACCCAGTCTAGGACATTCAACCCCTAGCCAGGCATACCGTCATTCTTGACGCTCTGACTAAGGGAGCAACCAGTCTAATACTTTCAACCCTTAAGGGGCACACTTAATGTCCGGCCCGACTAAGAGAGCATCAAGTGTCTAAAACACACAACCCTTAACGGGAAACGCTCGCGCGGAATAATTATACTAAAAACTAAACCGAAAAAGTACGGACGAACATGCCAAAATACTCAATGATCACTCACCTCCTACAATTGAAATACACCCCCAATTTCTTCTTTATTTTCACACCAATTTCTCCGAGACACAACCTTCACTTTGGATAGACACTTTGCAAGTGACGATATGGGCAAACTGTGGCCAAAACTTCTTCCCCAGCGAACGATACAAATGTATCCGTGCAAAGGTACACAGATAGGTAAACAAAACAGTGCCCCTCAATAATATATCATCATGAGGCGCATCATGCTAAATCCTAGTCCCCAAATGCATTTCGGGTTCCGAGCTAATTTTAGCTTTACCTGCCAGCGCAGTGTGCTCAGAACACCAAACCAAACGGAGCAAAGGCGCGCACCCTCATAAGACCGACGGTCTCGAGCCGGGTAAAGGCCATAAAACCTAGGCACGCAAAGGATTTCAGGGAAATGATGAAATCATCGGAGCCTAAAACTAATTACGCAAACCTTCTGGGCTAAAGATTCAATATTTATTTTGCTTGCTATTTACATTTTTTTTCTGCCTTACACCATCATGTGCATCATATTTCTGTAGTATTTTTGCAACATATCGCTGAAGGTACGCTAAATAGGCCAATCGGCTTGAAACTAAGCACAACGCTTTTTTACAGATCAGTTTTTTAAATAGATCCAAATTTTTATCTCATTTTTCAAAGATTTTAAATTATTTTAATAGTTGAAAAAACTATTTTATCTTGTATGAAAACTGAATTGAATTATTTCAAGCAACAATGCAAGTTTTAGAAAAACTGAATTACAATCTGTTATCATAGAATTATTCTATTCCAAGAAGATCACATGGAAATCAACATTTGCACTTCAAGAAAATCTACGTTCTCCTCATAATTAACGACTTTTGTTTCAATCAACTTAATAATTTCACCGGAAGCTGCAAAAGCCCATTATAAAAAGCGTTTATCTGCTCTTCAGATTTCATAAACTTATCGCACAAAATATCTACAAGTACAAGACTAACGAGAACGTAAATATGGGGTGAATAAAATGAAACTCTGCGGTCCATTAAAAATACTAAAACGCCTCAGAAAGGGAGTGCCATCGGACGAATGCTTCTGCCCCTAAAAAAGAGGGTTGTTTACCTGTTCTGTTTGCCAAACAATAATGTTTTCCATTTCGCAGCCGAAAGTAGGAGAGATTGAGTGAGCCGAAAGAAAAACTTTGGCGGCTCGCTAATTATCACAAGATAAGTAGAAATTTAAACTCAGCGATAAGCGAACTAGTGTCATACCGCCAGTCTCTTTTTAAGTGTGTTTTCGACAAGCGATCAGTTGTTCACTGGTGTGTCGTCTGTTTGTTTTTTTTGCTATTTTTTATTTCCCTCTGTCGAGTCATGGCAATGCTCTCAAAAGGAATCCCAGAGCTATCAGAATTTTCCCGTCTGCAACAAGTGCTGCTGAGGATTCCCTCTGAAGCCCGATGGTGGGATCATCACTCGAAAGTACTCTCAAAACCGCCAAAACTTAAATCCAAAAGTGCTTGGTGGTCGGGTCAGGCTCTGCCCACGACCGAGTCCAGTGGGATCAACTTCCGGACGGCTATTCACCTAATGAGAATCCTCCAGTCTTCCTGTGTGGTCTGTTACCTTCTCTACTCGGTGTTTGTCGTAAAAATGTACTCAAATGGTGTCGTTGTAGTACACGAGTGCGATAAAAAATTCTATGTGATAACGCATTGCAAATTATTTAAAAAATTCATCAGTTTCGGAGGGCGTTCAGAGCTAGTCTGCTTGCTGTGCAGTGACTGCTCCGCCACCAGATCCAGCGCTCCACGATGTAGGAGAGTGTGCCGCCTGGATGACACCGATATGATGCTATTCACTTTTTCGTTCCAGGTCAGATGCTGATGAAATGGTTTATGTCGACCTTATTGAGCCCCAATAGTTCGCTGGGCGAACAGGCGCTGAATGCCATAACTCAACAGTACTGCGCGAATCTTCTATCCATTGGTGTAATAAAGCAGATTTCCGATAAATCGCCCGAGCTGGAAGGCTTTAGCGTAAGTATGAAATTTATCTTCCCCTGAATGTACGTTAGCTTGGTAAGAGATTGCGGGCATAAATTTCGTTAGGTCAACTGTTACTGCCTGTTCCGCCTTCAGTTTTATAATCTCTACAATTTTTAGATTCAGTTTATACCGAAGCTCAATAGCAAATTTTCAGTAAAGTAATTTCAATATTTGAATTTGATTTTTTTTTATAAATATTTTGCTGCTTTTGATGGAAAAATAATATGAGGGATAACATTTTTCAATTTATTTCAGGAGCCCAGAATATTGGGAAAAAACATATCAAGTTCCACGTTTTTCTAAAAACGAATGAATAATATTCCATGCAGTCAGGAAATATTTTCTAAAGGGTTTATGTGTTGCAAATGAAACACCTTAGACACCTACAATGATTTCCAAAAGTTTCATATCCAACTGAAGGTTAATTCTGATTAAAGCTTTTGCGTTTATTTTTATTACAATTTTATTTTAAATATTGCTTTTATAACTTATACCGGTATCTTTTTAATAGAACTCTGAAAAAAAATTTGAAAAAGAAATAATTGAAAAGCCCCAAATGAAATCAAACGCTTATCACAAAGAAGCTCTTGTGTATTACATTAAAATTGGTTTCTTATATTACCATTTAAAATATAAAATAATAGGTCAAATATGATTATTTATTACCCAACATTATAAGCAATTTCCGTTACATTAGGTTTCTATAAAGGATTTTCCAAATAATTCAACCGTAGATGCCAGATAATGGAAAGACCATTAAAAGATACAAAACGAAATTGCTCATTACTTCGCATGTCGCCGCTCTGCATTAGATCCTATTCAAAAAACAACCCCCACCCACCGAATATAAATCCATTAGGCAGAGCTGACCACAGATGGGTCCTAGGGCAATAGTTGACACTCTGCTCCCTCTGTATAATCAATATTCGTCTATTAGACAAAATTGAATTTCGATCAAGATAACACGACACAATTTCCGGGCCGCTATTCAGCGCTCCTTCGGTATGTTTTTGCAGGGGAGCTAAAAATGATGCTTGAGTGCACAAGGCATCCGCCATGAGCTTTTTCATTATTATAATGCTCCAGTGGTTCCGGTTTGTT
The DNA here is from genome assembly GCA_963969385.1 of Philonicus albiceps. Classification (NCBI taxonomy): domain Eukaryota; kingdom Metazoa; phylum Arthropoda; class Insecta; order Diptera; family Asilidae; genus Philonicus; species Philonicus albiceps. The sequence goes on from OZ017775.1 coordinate 20,947,990, forward strand.
CAACCCGGGGTAGCTCCATCCTCCGAAACAATAAAGGCCATATTGCAGATTGCTCGCATGTAATTCTCGATTCAATCCACTTTCGTCAAGGTTTAATCTGCCCTGGCATTATGATGATGAACTCAAGCTATCGAACGGGGTCATAGTGTTATATATACACTTTTTTTCTCAGTGCATTTTATTCCACCCAAGGATAAAAAATTGCATAGTGAGAAAAATACAAATTCATAGTCCCCTACGGGCTTCCAGTGACTACGCGGGCACTTCATAATTACATCTTTTCTGCATGTCTGAGCAAAATTATGGAACAGACTTTTGGCCATGGACTTGAACGCCAAGCACTTCCACAATATCTTAATGTAATTTTAAATGCTCTTTTATTTAGCCAACTAAGTTTATTACACACATAATGATGAATTTTCAACTCCGTGGAAGGAAGTTCAATTCGGTCCACTCTCACAGATTCTGCCTGGGTGCGTCTCAATAATGCAGGAAATATTAAATCTCCTTCCCAGAATTTAGGTCTTTTAGCAATAATTTTCCTGGATGCCCCACTTTGTTCCCGAGCAACGAGTATAATCATTTAAAAGTGCCTTCCTGGCGAAATTCTGGCTGTTATGAGAGTACAGTAGGAACGCAAATATTGGGTAATAATTGCCTTGCCCATTGCGTGATTTTGCAACTACGATAAGGGAATATTTAAGCAGACAGGCTTTCTGTAGTTAAGCTTATGTTTGCCCATTGCGTTAAAGCGGGTACATTTAATCTTTAATATATGCAAATAGCAATTTCAGTGTCATATTTTAAAGATAGGCAGTGTTCAGCAACGTTTCGAATTAACAGAAACATCTGAAGTATATTTTACATACACTTATACTATGATGCTGAACTGTCCATGTTTTCCCGAAACTATGTATGCCTTGAGATTCGAACTGACTGTTAATTAAAACTATTTAACCGAAATCGGTTTTAAATTTCACACTAACCCACATATCTATCTGTCGCTTCTATCTATCACTACTAACTAATGCAATTTATCAAATTAAACTTATCAATGATAAGCAACAAAACACTTATTCTAATTGTTACCTATCCCTTCTCCACCCTACACAAGATAACCTAATTATTTTAAAGTATCCAAGTAATTAGGTGATGTCCTCGATGCAAAAATTTAATTTACTCCCGATAAGCTTTAAATAACACCTCCCTGTAGTAGAACTTCAGCCAAGTTCCAATGAGACGCATCACTGCATCGTCTCATGACACTTGATATTGCTAATCTCTTTGAAAAGTGTCTCCAAGATCAGCGCTTATTTTTAAACAAATTCTTGCTACCTCTCTGATACACTCCCCAGTAGACTGATTTATGCCTATAAGTTATCAGTTAGGCGAGAAAAGCCTGTGGTGAGACTGTCTATAAAGCAGCGATTTTTAATAACATTCCATAGTACGGATTTAATGATTATCAACCACTGCAAACATTTTGTCTCGAACATTTGACTATTGTTTGTGTCTTCCAGCCGTTCGAGATGTACCAATGGAGTCATACCGATCTTCCCTTAAGTGCTCCACTAACTCCGGGAAAACTAGACGCCGAAGAAATTTGGCCACACACAATAGTGAATATACCAAAAAAGATAAAAGTCCTTCAACTCGACGCACAAACCTCAGCCAAATCCGACGGTCACACGCCAAAAATAGTCGCTAGCACCCCAATAAAAGATGACACCTCAAAAAGCTCAAGAATTAAATTGCTCGAATTGAAGAAACGATTGCTCGATTGTGACTCTGTTGCAGAGATTCAGACACTGATCAGTGTCGCGTTACAAGATGCCAACAAAAATGCCGCGAGTCCAACGAAGCAAAAGGCTAAATGCATTGCAGTGAATAATAATGTCTTAAACGAAACCGAAGTAACTCTGTATGAGCGTGACCTTAAAACAGGTGATGGTGTAGTCGTCAGCGGCAATAAGACCTGTGATATAGCGCTCCAGACTAGTTTAAGTGAAGAAAGCTGCTGCAAATGTGGAGATATTGCAGTTTTAAGCAAATCGGATAACAGTAGGGAAATCCCCAAAATACGAATTGATCAGTTTGTACAAACAAGCTTTACTTTAACGGATGCCTCCACTACAACAATACCTGAGGAGGTTAAAGAGAAGGAAAGTGAAAAAGTCAAAGCTCCACCACCACCTCCGCCACCACCACCGCCGCTACCTTCATTTTCAACGTCTACACCTTTACCTCCACCTCAACCTACCCCGCTTTCTTCCATAGGTAATAACAATTTCATGCCGCCTCCACCACCACCTCCGCCTCCTCCTCTTGGTGCAGGAGTTTGTGCTCCACCACCACCTCCACCACCTCCTCCTCCTGGTCCGATATCTTCCGGTCCACTACCCCCACCTCCTCCACCAATGCCAACTGGAGCTCTTACTTCAATACCTCCACCCCCAGCACCACCACCTCCTCCAGGAGTGCCTCCTCCACCCCCTCCACCACCAGGTCCAGGAATGCCAGTACCACCTCCTCCTACAAACAAGCTCACATCCGGTCCTATTCCTCCTCCTCCACCTCTAGGCCCATTTCCGCCAGCACCTCAATCACCCGTGGGACATCCACCCCCAGCAGGACAAAATCAGACAACGCCTACTGGCCGCATACCACCCGCCCCGCCAAAAACTCCTACTACTCCAGCCCCACTTCCTATGCCACCAGCGGGAGGGGCTTGGTACCAGACGAACAGTAAGTTTTTACTTTACTTTCATGTCTAAATTTAACATGGTACGTTTAAGCTTTACGTAAAAATGCTGTGAATCCTCCGAAGCCTATGAAGCCACTTTACTGGACGCGAATTGTGGCGCCTCCAAAGCCAACTACCGAAATCGAGGAGGTCGACGAAATAACCGCTCCCAAAAATGAACTCTGGCAAGAAATTGACGAAACGAATCTAGACAATATCGATGAATTCACCGAGCTTTTCTCTCGTCAAGCGATCGTTCCTAAAACCAAGCCCGAAAAATCCAAACCAGTTCGACTAAAGACTATTAAAGTCTTGGACAGTAAACGCTCCCAAAACGTGGGCATCTTCTCAAGAAGTTTGCATGTTGACTTTGACGAAATCGAACACGCAATTTATCACTGCGACACCTCCGTTGTTTGTCTGGAGGCCCTGCAGCAGATCATGGAAATCAGAGCGACTTCGGAAGAGTTGGCGATGATCAAAGAAGCAGCAGCCGGCAGCATACCTTTGGATGCGCCGGAACAATTTCTATTGAGGATCGCGAACATTTCGTCCTCTGCTGAGAGGATCTCCTGCATCGTCTTTCAGGCCGAATTCGAAGAAGGATGCACGCAAGTTACTCGAAAACTGGAAATTGTAAAGCAGCTCTCATTGTTCTTGCTCGAAAACGAGGATTTGAAACTTTTGTTCTCAATTATTCTTACTTTGGGGAATTATATGAATGGCGGAAATAGAGCAAGAGGGCAGGCAGATGGTTTTGGATTGGAGATTTTGCCAAAATTGAAGGATGTTAAATCGAAGGATTCCAAAGTTACATTACTGCACTTCATTGTTAAAACGTACATTAATCGTAGACGAAAAGAAGGCATTCCTCTGCCGGAAGTTATTTTGCCCATACCAGAACCAGGCGATGTTGACAAAGCGGTCGCTGTAGATTTTGATGAAGTTAAGCAGCAAATTACTGATTTGGACAAGAAACTTAAAGGTAAGTCGATTCATATAAATAATTGTGTTAATACACAAATGGTATTGTTTTCAAAATTCAATTCAATTCATATACCACATAAATCTCGATATATTTTTAAATTTTTCCATCTATTATCCTCAATAATTTAAAACAGTTTGATACTATAAATCCTTATCGAATTAAAAACTTTATATTATTAAAGAATAATTTTGTTTTTTAAAGAGTAAACAATCCCTGTTTAAGATAAAATTGCAAATTTCATAAAGTGAAATCCAATTTTCTTAAAAATATTCCTTTTTTCCTCCCCAATGCTCCGAACAGTTTGCAAAACTACAACGGAAAAAGTAATTGGATCTTCGACCGAATTAAATCTACAACCGTTCAAAAGTAAAATGGAGGAATTCAATACCGTGGCGACGCGAAAAATTGAAAAGCAACTTAAAAAATTAGACGAATGTCGAACTATCTTCATAAGGACAATGCGATTTTATCACTACATTCCAAAATCTGGGACACTCGAACAAAGTACACCAGGAAAATTCTTCGAGTGCTGGGCACCATTTACTAATGATTTCAAAGATATCTGGAAGAAGGAAATCGCTTTCCTGTCCAGTGAGCTGTAAGTAATTGGATTCACCGGAAAACCTATTTAAAAATTTAATTTATTTTAACTCCCTCCCCACATTTATCTGAACCTACCTACCTACAACATACGACCCGCAGACTCAAGAAGATGAAGCAACAGAATGCAACGAGCACAACGAAAACAAGCAAACTCAAACCCGGCAGCCTCAAGGAGCGACTTCAGAGGCTGAGCAGAAAGTGAACTAACTGACTGACATCGCTCGCAAAAGCAATAAAATCTTATATGTTTTGTAAAACTCATTCCGTGTATATAAACATAGGTAGCTCATGAAATATGTTATCCATATTGTTTTGTTAATTTTTTTAATAAATTTATTTATTTAGTCTACCGTACTTGAACTTGATTTGCTAACCCGTCATTCTTTACTTTGCGAGGTATGAAGAAAATTCGGTGAGATGAGTACTATTAAAATAATATCAAGGCAGAGGAACTCGTTAAGTTCTCCCGCAGTCGTCTTGGGCATCCCAAAAGATGAATAACTTCTAATATTTCCGAGATACTTTCTACAAAATGTCAGTGCATATTTCGTAACATGTACGCAAGCATCATCCTTTGATGCCGGCCAAGTACCCGCCCAATGCCAAACATATTAAATGGAATTCAGAAAAGGGTCTCTGCTTTGAATGGCTCGGCGAGATGAATAGCGCCTTCATTACTGTTCGCTACCAAAAAGATTTTTGTCGTTATATGTGCTCTAAAATTCTTTTCGGGGTATAACTTTATGCTCATTTTTCTTTGATGTCGAACTGATAAAATCAATGAACATCCTCCACATAGGGTTTTTATCACGTCACTCGTCATCAATATGTAAAAAGTACATTCTTGGGTGAATGAAGAGGAAATCTAAGATGACACACATAGCACAAATTAAATAAGGAAACGTTGTAATACGTTTTAATTTGGTTCTGCCAGCGCTTCCATTCAGAGAAACACTGCGGCAACAAGGCACTTTCATTAACATCTTCCCTACTTTTCCGTTTTCGGGCAAATTTATTCCATTTATTCTCTCTCACGTAATCAGAAAGGAAGGTAATGAAATTACTTACGAAAAATCAAAAAATCCTACTTTAAATCAATCATTTCTACCTAGGCATTTTCAAAGGATGAAATTGATATTATTTATGGTGGTTGAAGTCAATCGAAAGTCAATGGTTTCAATTTAAGGTATTAAGGAAGTTGCACACATATCTTCTTTACGCCGAGGAGATACAACAAAGCCATAATTCTCGGAAAAAATGCCTATTAGCTAAAAGCATTTTTAGAAGGTATGTGCTTAATTCTTTGAAAAGATTCCAAATTGAAATTCGATGAGAAATGCTATTTTTAGAAATATGTGTACAAAGAACGAAAATTATTGACATTGTCTTTTTTTATTTACTACCATACCACCATACCACCTTTTTTGAATAACGCATCGGACTTTATGAATTCCAAAATTTTTTTATTGTGCGCGACTATATAACTTGATAAATTCCTTTGATATATAAGAATAATCCTGTTCAATTTTTAAAATACGTGTAATCCTGCAGTACATCACTAGTCCTGTATACGAAACTAGCCAATGCCCAGTGCGCTCTACTGCACCCGAACAAAGGGCCTTTAATTAATTTTTTCACACATAACGTCAAAATAATTCAATTGGATTTTTCTAATCAAATTAATTTAGCACTTTGAATGTAAGAAATAATTTGAGTGAAAGATTACTAAAATGAATTTGTGAAAATGTTGGGAACTTTATTAACGAATTTTTATCCAAATTTGCTTTTGTAAGCTCATTTCGATTCGATTAAAACGTTTTTAATAATGTGTTTTTTTTGAACGCTTGCTTTTCAAATTTGATTTTTTTTTATTTCACCCAGTCAAGCTGATGCAGGTAGATATCGGCAATTTGCTGCAACAACGTTATTCTCCAAAGTACTTTGTTTTGTAAGTTATACCGTTGTTGCAGCACGTATGCGAAATATTTTAATAACGATGAGTTTTAGATCCATCATTGTTTTTCTCTACGCTTGTACTATCTGTGCGAATAGAGTACAGGAATCTTAATAGATTCTGGTTCAATATATCATGACAATGGTGATCATTTCTAATGTTTAAGGAATTTTTATGAAAGGGGACAATCGAGGATTGTTGGAGTCGTTGATCTTAAATTTCCGTTCGAATTTTTAAATTGAATATGACAAATCCAATATAGCGGCGAATTTTTTAACTTAAAGCAATTATATATGCTAAAAAGTGATATGATATGATATACCAATATTTACTGTACAAAGTGCACTAATTGTGTACTTAGTTACAGTGAATAGCAAAAATAATGATTGTGTTTGCCACTCCCTTTATCGGAAATTGTTCAAATCTTTTATTAACCTTAAACCATCTTGTATTCGAAACATACATACTGGCAAAATTTGAGTTCAATTGGCCCAGTAATTTCGGAGTCTATACAATTCAGTCAAACAATAATTGTTTTATATATACATATATAGATAATGAAAAAAGAAAAATGCCACAACCCAATAGGAAAAACAAGCGCTTCCACATTGATACCGAATAACTGATTTAGTACAAAGATCATGAATTACTAGTTGTGACACTCGTGACGTAGTCCCTTATCTTTTTTCGACCTTGGTCCCGTTAGCCCACCGGCCTAGCAGATTTTGCTAAAAGTGCGTAGTAATAAAGGGCTCACGCGTGAGAGAAAGACAAAAATTTAAGGGGAGGCGGAACGAAAATTAAAATCATGTTTCACCACCCAAAGCAGCGCACACGTTCGAATACGTTTGACTCGCTTTTAAAAATGCACAGTGAAAAAATGTAAGCAGCCCGCATCCGTATACATGTTCTGAGTGTGCTACCTGCCTGTTCCCCATTCTCAATTCAGGATTTCCCTATGCTGGAACATTTCCTGGGGACGGCACTAACACCATGCATGCAGATGCACACAGCGAGCCCGACAGATTGGCCCGCTTTTAAAAATGCGTGATAAAAAAACGCTGCATTTTATTGCCTACACTGTAAGTGCTGTAGATGAGAATATTTGGTTGCCTATTCTTATCTTTTTCGTTCTTATTGGAATTTAGATAAGGCATAAGAAGCAGTAGTTCTTTGCTACTTTCTCTAATAAAAAAATTTTCCCCAGGTAGTTTTAGAACTTGCATATGGGTTAGAGCTATAAGCTTGTATAGAGAGTGTCCCATCTAGTATTTCATGATCTTTGGATTTAGTAAGGCCTACCCATTACTAGCTGCATTACACTCTTTCTTCTTATTAACATGAAATATCATCGAAAGAGAAGGCCTTCTCTATGTCATTACCGGTAATAATTTGTTCTACTCATGAAGAAACATAGCTTATAGAAGCACTTCATTAGAACGAACTATTACACTCATGAAATAGAATAATGGGTAGAAATATTTCTAAAATTATTTTGACTAAATGTATATTTTTTTCACTACAAATTGTGTTGCTGTGCGAGCTATAAAATGGGATAATAACAAAAAAGTTTATTCCTGGGTGTAGCGCACTCTTTGGATAAAATCGAGGTAAGTGCATAAATTCGCATAAAACTCAACTAAAAGTTAATGTAAATTTTACTGACTACCGCATCTGCAGGTGCACTTGAACCAAATGGAATGAAATTTCCAAATCGCGTTATTTTAAAATAAATAAATAGGCTTCAATTCTCTTAAAAGAGCATATGCGAAATATGCAGCTATTATCGTCTGGCTTATCAAGTCATTACAAAGAAGTGCTTTTGAGGTAATGACTATTCCACTTATTAATCAGCGATGTATAAGGCCTTCTTTCTAGAAATCCTTGTTATTTGTTCTACTAGGAAATTTTATTTTTAGGAGTTTCGGAATCTAAGTATTGGCGATTTTAGGACAATACACAACCAGTTATTCTAAAAACAATCTGTTTATTCTAATAAATCAATCATACTTCCCTCATTTACCGCCCCTTTTGCTTTACCAATAAAATTAAAAATTTCGTATTTGCCGCCTCAATTTAAAATTCAAATAAATTAAAGCTCTTGTTTTAAGTTTAAAATGAGCATTTAAAGTCATCTACCGAGAAGTAGAAAAGTTAATCTTAGGGAATTATTTAGTACGTTTTTGTGCTTTTACTGGCGATTTACTACTTCTAAATTGCCAAAGTTGACAGGAGCACACGCGCTTGTTGTTTTGCGAAAGATTTTGCTTACATTTTAAATGCATTTAATAGACTGGGAAAAGCATAAATTACTGAATACGTTGAACACCGGCAGAGAAACATCACAACCTTTAAAGTAAATCAATTTAAATTGTGTTGGCATTAAATAAAAACGAATTTTTCGCAGTCGAAATGTCACGAGTGGCGAGACAAAAGCACGTCCTGAAGGAATTGGATTCCGATGACTTTGAGGTACCGAAGGAAAATCAAAAAATTGTGCGTATAGTCAGCAGCAGAGGAAACAATTTGCATGAAGTTGAACCCGGTGATGATGGGGAGAATTTCTTGGTTTCCATGCCGAACAAATTTCGGAAAAATGTTTGGGTGAAACGAGGCGATTTTCTGGTTGTTGATCCCATTGAGGAGGGCGATAAGGTCAAGGCGGAGATATCACGAATTTTGACCCAGGAGCACATTAAAGAATTTATTAAACAGGGCGTCTGGCCTAAGAAATTCACCAAGAAGAGGGATCGCGAGGAGGAAGTGTCCGACGACCTTCTGATGAAAAATTTTAATCGTCCCCAAGTAGAGGAGGAGTCTGAAGAGGACTCTAGCAGTTGTGATACCGATTGAGCTAATTTTTTGCTACTAAATTTATGTTACTCTAGGAAAATAAAACATTAAATTCAAAACTAAAGTTTATTCATTTAGAATACAACGACTTTTAACCTAATTTATTTTACTTGGCCGAATCAGGCTTTACAATTTTTAATCGTTGCTTTCAATTTTCTTTAAGAACGCACCCTGCCTTAAAACGTACTAGATTTGTGGTTAGATGACAGGCACAGTTCCACGTTCAGGAATCCCATTCGATGTAGAAGATTTGTGAAAGAGGTGGTGTTTGCGTGTCATTTGTTTGGTTAGTGCGGTCGGCTTTCCCTCAGTTTGCCGGCAATTAGACGAAAATGCGATTGTTAACGTTTTTGGCGGTCGCCCTATCGGTGATTACTTTTTGCCATTCAGCTACAGATCCAGAAGTTGAAAATAAAAATGTCGAGCGGACCATAGATCTCACCTCGCAACTAGTTAAAATTTCCTACAAGATAACTCTAAATCATGCAGCGAAGAAACCAATAAATGCGTACACCTTCGTTATGACCCAAAGGGAGAAGAATAACCTCAGCTACATTTCGGCCAAGGATTCGTCAAAAAAAGAGTTGAAATTGATCGAGGGCAAGACTCAGAACGGCGACGCAGAATTCCAAATGACGTTCACCAGTAACACGCCCAGCCAAGTGGTTTACATCGAGACAGTCTTCACCAAGTCCCTAGAGCCCTATCCGGCTAGTATTTCGCAATCCGAGAAGCAGTTTGTCCGGTATTTCGGCAATCTTTACTTCTACTCGCCCTTCAAAACGCTTTCCCAGAAAACCACCGTCCACCTAAGCACCAGGAACGTGGAATCTTTCACACAAGTTAAACCGGTGTCCCACGTAGACAGCACCATCACATACGGCCCCTACGAAAATATTGCAGGTGAGCTCAATTTCCTTGCTCTGACGCGCTAAAAATTGTTTAAAATTTACTTTGAAATTACAGCGAACACAGTTGAAGACTTAGCGGTGCACTATGAAAATCAAAGTCCCTTCCTCACTGTAACCAGGCTGGAGAGAACGATTGAAGTGTCGCATTGGGGCAACATTGCGGTCGAAGAAACTGTCGACATAGTCCACACTGGCTCGAAACTGAAGGGTCCCTTCTCTAGGTATGAATTCCAGAAAGACGCCAGAGGTTGCCAGGCCTGCGTTAAGTCCTACAAAACCATTCTCCCAGCGTCCGCAAGTGGCGTATACTACAGAGACACAAACGGAAACATTTCCACATCCAACATGAGAGTTTTAAAAGACTCCGTCGAACTTGATCTGCGACCCCGGTTCCCTCTGTTTGGAGGTTGGAAGACCCACTACACCCTAGGGTACAATGTCCCATCTTTCGAGTATTTGTTCAACAACGGAGACAGTTTCCTTCTAAAAATGCGAGTAATCGATCACATCTTCGACGACATGGTAATCGACGAAGCTCAAGTCAAAGTCATCCTCCCCGAGGGTAGCACAAACATCAAGCTAATCACGCCCTACTCCGTTACGCGACTACCCGACACCCTGCACCACACGTACCTGGACACCTTCGGACGACCGGTGATCACTTTTACAAAGAAGAACTTGGTCGAGAATCACATTCACGACTTCAATCTCAAGTATAATTTCTCTAGGATTACCATGCTGCAGGAGCCTCTTTTAGTGGTCGTTTTCCTGTTCATCTTGTTCGTTATGCTCATCATCTGGATGCGGCTCGACTTCTCGATACACAAGGAGAAAGAGGTGCATCACCACAAAGACTAAGCATTTTAGTTTTATTTCTTAGCGCTAACTGAATTTAAAAATAATAATCCATTCACCGGAAGAGCTGCTTCTGTTCAGTCAGTTTATTTGAATTTTCGTTTTTTTTTATATGTAGAGAGGTTGAGCCTTCGGTCTGCGACATTCCGGTGACTTTTTTGTCTTTTAGTTTCTTAAAAAAAAAATTCACGAGACAATTTGTAGGTCTATTTTTTGTAGTTGATTTAAATAAATTGATATAAAATCACAATTTAAAAAATGACTGATTGTGTGAGAGGATCTGGTGACTTGTTTTTTTAGTGTAACCTAAGTTCTGTTCACAATGGCAGACCAGCAAGCAACATTTGAATAGAAAATGAATTTTTGATAATCGGAATGATTAATTTATTAATGGTATATTTCCGAGACCTGTGTTTAATTTTGAGTTATTGCTGTTGCTAAACATTCACTTGTAGACGTTGCATTAAGATCAACAAGAATCTAGAAAATTAATTTGATTTTACTAAAGGAAATATTTTCAGCTCCATAAAAAACATGTCTACGGGTAGCAATTGCGCTAATTCATTTAACTTTCTAGGTGCTAAAATAACATTGAGATCTTCCTTATGGCTGATGTGCTTTTAGATAACTTTCCTTCCTGTTTGAATTTAGTTACAAATTGGAATTTGAAAACCCGTAACGGCTTTTAATTTAAATTTCCCGGTTTTATAGAAAATAATTTTATGGCCATCTGGCGGGTAAAATAAAACCAAAAGGTTTGTACCAGACGTTCTATATGGACGTAAATTACAAATAGCTCAATTGCAGGGCTCGCCATTTTCAAATTAACCTGAAGCAATCGTATGTTTTTCTTAAATTCAATGATGGAATGCAATAAATCAATTAATTTATATTACGGCCTTATAAAGCGACGGAAGCGATCACTCATTGGAAAAACATTCGGCTAAAATAAAAGAAATTTACCGTCTACATCTACCTTGAATCTAGTACGTTCGTCCAGCAATACAAAACAATAAACGCACACACTACTGTCACGCCGAGGCATTGGCGGCTGCATTTGTAGTTCTCCAGTATCGCTACAGTCGCTCGGCTGAGTTGTGTGCGAGCATTTTTCCAAAGTGTGTTGCTGCTTGTCAAAAATGCTGTGAGAATTTCGCTCCGCAGAACGTTTAAATTTTAAGCGTATTTTTGTACAAAAATCATATTTTTATACGGCGGAAGACAATAGATTAAGTGCGGCAGTGAAGTGAGTGCAGTGCCCCGAAAAAAAGCGAACGAGCCGCGTGGGTGTTTTCTCAGCTTTGTCGATTTTATTGAAATTAATTACTGCATGGTAAATTGACTCACACACGCTCAAACATTTTAGTTCTTAAGAACAACATCCAAGTCTGGGGCTCTGCGAGGCGCCTGATTAAGCGAGTCACGGGCAGAAATTCTATTCAGTGATATGCGGGTCGGGTGATTTGATTCCGCCCGGATTGCACAATAATTTTTTCGATGTGGCCCCGCAATTAAAATGCGTCCGCTCAGCGAACGGAGGCAGCCCAAGCGCGCCTCGCCAGCCCCCTTTGTTAATATTACTCATAAATACACCCAGCCGCACACCAACACACCTCTCGGCTAGTGTTCTCACATAGTTCGTTTCCCTCTTGGGTGGTAAAAAAATTTAAATTTTCTTCGCTCCGTCGTGCGGGCATTTTTGAGATGTTGGTTTTTTCTCGCGCTCGCCCGAACAGAATTAAATAAAAGGGCCAGCCAGCAGCTGCAGGATGGCGGGCCCCTCTCGGTCCGCGCCGCCCGCTCTGAGCAGTGCTCTTCTGCTGCTGCTGCCCGAACAAAATCGATAATTTTATTATTAACTCAAACAACAATAAAACAAATTTATTTTATGCTTTTTAGTCGGTGCGCCTCGTTGCCTGGCTTTCTTCGCAGCCAGTCGGAATGTCGTTGGCTTTTTATATTCGCGGCGAGCCAATCGATACTTTTGTTTGTACTGGCTGGATTTATTTTCCTTGGTCTGGTCGTCGTCGTCGCAGTCTTACTTTTTGAATTATAATTTGCTTTCTAGCGCAAGGGGGCTCGCAGCCTCTCATTAGTGCGCCCGAATCAGTCCCAGAAGTGGCTGCGAGACGTTTGCCTGTCTGTCTCGACTCGGCTAAAGTCTACCGAGTGCTGCCTCTGCAACTGTCCGAAGACCACTTCCCGGCTTTTCTTGTTTTCCTCGTTCAATTTGCGAAATTTCATTGTCAAGCCGGAGCGCGCGTCTGGGTCCATGTGCGGCTCACTTACCGAGCCCGCTAACGGACCACGGGGCCCCGCGACCTCCACAAGAATCCTATCCGCGGACGAACTCAGAAGACCGGCACTGGCCGGCGGGCCTCCCGCCCCGTTTCGCACCTCTCTGAGAGGGATACTCGTTTGTTTTTGCAAAGTGGGGGACGAAAAGCACGTGGTGCCTGGCACAGTGAGCTACACAAATCCCCGGCTGCGCGGCCCAGGCCATTGATCTTCTTTTTTTCAAGCCCCTGTACCACAGTTGTGCATTTTGGGGCTCGGATAGCAGAGCAGCCGCCACCAAGCACATTTCATCATGTCGAGGCGCTCCGCTTTAAATTCGCCGCAAACTAGATTTGTCGAGTGGAATGGCTTTCACTAAAAATGCAGCCACGATTCGTTTCCCATTGCTTTGGTGGAACCGTGTCATAAGACGGAGCATAACTACTCTTGGGCCCCAGAGACGGTGGTGCGAACCTCTCTAATTTGTTTATGCAAATGCCCTCAAAAAATCGCAATAGTATTGATTTCCGCAGACCGAGAGCCGAGCGCATTTATTACGAGCGAAATTTCACTCACTGGAAATGTTAATCTATATTTAAGTAAAAAATAGAAGAAAACGGAGACCTCTTAGTCATAATAGGCATAAAGCAGGCGCTCCTAATGCGGCTCTATCTCTAAAAGGCACAGCATCACATGCAGGTGGTGCTTAACTGGCTTAACCTTGGTACTGGAGCAGACTAAGAAAACTAAGAAATATAATCTCAATTAGCAATAGTTACATCGGAGACTCATTTTTCTTCAATTTATTCTTTTTTCTCTGCTTATATTGCCTTAGTAATGACGTAATTTTTAAATTATTTTTTATTCAAAGCAAAAAATCAGCTCATTTATTATCGTGCCTCTGTGTGCTTAGAAATTATGAGAATTATTTTAGCGGAAACGACCATTTCCTCTTATGAAAACGTGCTCAATTTTATTTATAGAAATAACCTTAGAAATACAAACAGTTATAAAACCAATAAAACTTTTACTTAGATTTTATTATCTTTCTAGCACTAATTTTTTTAACATTTTTTGATTGCCATAACTATTTTTTCACAAATTCTCTTATAGAAATCTATTTATTGGGAAATAATAAGCTCCTTAATTTTTTAATGTCCCGAAAATAAGAAGTATGGATTATTGGAATAAAAAATAATTACACATTTGGCACACAGAAATGTATGGCTTAAGAAAATTGGAAAGGAATTAAATTTTTAAAATTTCAAAGTTCATACTTTTGCGATCAAAACAAAAGAGATAGGATGATTAAAACAGGTAGTTTCTAGTTGAAAAGTTTAAAAATATTAATTAATCACCAAATAGCCTGAATAATTTCACAGGCACACGAAAGGTTAAAAAAGGTTCGTTCCTTGCAAATGCAGGTAGTCAACTTTTTTTCTTTTTTGTTTTTTTTTGTGTCTGGGACTTCCAGTTTTTCTTCCTTTACTTTTTTTTTTCTAAAGAAAAAAGAACGAACCAAAAATAAGGAATCCTACAATAAAAGATTTGCAAATACAGAAAAAAAAAGTTTAAAATTTGTCTTATGATCTTTTCAATATCGACACAATGAACCAAGAAAAATAGACAAGTACTGTATACAAGTGCTGTTTCTAGTATAAATGCGAGCATATTTTTAAAAATTTTCATATCATCACTTCAATTTGCTGTGATTCGTGCTTAAAGCAATAAGCGTGAATCGCATTAAATATTTTCTATGATCTCCATATTCGCGATCATCCTGTCCAAAAAATTTGTTTAATTCCTGAGTATTACTGCCGTTTAGTAAAATTAACAAATTATAATTCGAAAAACTCATCAACTTCCAAAGAAAAGTTTTTAATTTCTTGAAAAAAAAATGTTGGAGCACGTGTTGATGTGATAAAAGATTTTATTGCAATGTTTATTTTATATTTGAAAAAAAAAAAAAACAGAAGAAAAGTCAATTGAAATAGCAGTTCTAAAGATATACAAACCGGAAACAGATATTTATTCTCTTTTGATAAAAATACATTTCATTAGGTATTTATCTATGTTTGTATCTGCGTGAGGTTCGTTAGCTGGCTTACAATTATATAAATTGCACAAATTTCGACTCCTCACTTCATGAGTGCATTCTTCTAGTCCAATGGAGCGTAACTTTAATGATTTTTCTATATAATTTTAATCATTAAAAAATTCACCGGATGAAAAAGTCTTACAAACATGAGTCTTTTTTGGGGATTCAGATTTAGGAAGTGATAGCAACTTAACAAATGGCAGAGTTCCCCGCAGAATGACTACATAAAAGGTGTCGACAAATGAAGTATTTAAAATTTTGAAATTAAATAAAACCCGATTTATTTATATCACAGTATAAAAAATAAATTCTTTTTTTTTTTAGCATTTAAAATTAATTCTGACTGCCAAATACAAATCTATGGAAATAGTGCGACAGAGTACAACTTTAATCTGAATTCGTTTAAATCCTGCCATTCGTTTCTCAATACTTTCCTGAAGCACCGCAAAGTTTTTGGTAGTTGAGTTATTCTGCATCGCCACCAAACCAAACTAATTTCTCTGTGGCTAGCTGGAAATGAAAATTAAATCGTAATACCATCGAAAACAGTACAAAAATATAAAAAAATAAAAGGCAGGCTAAAAGCTTTTTACAGTCAGCGCAAGGTTTATTTAAATGTGAATAAATATTTATATATTAAATTTTCAAACCTTGGAAATTTCTCTACTCAGCTTTTCTCTTAAAAGAAAAAAAAAAAACTTAATATTGATTTCTTCTGTTAAATTGTTTTCTTAATGGCGACGGCGTTCATATTGAGCTCCATGTTTCACAAACGAAAATAACTGGAGGTCACTCAACGATAAAACCCGTTAATTCTGCACAGTAGTTGTCGTCATCAACGTTGGTAACGCTTGCTCTAATTTAAATAAATTTTTATGTTTTCTTACATCGTACAAATGTATTTCGTATTAATTAGCATATTTATCTAAATGAGGGAAAATATCTCGGGAGGAATATTAGTTATCGCTATCTAATAGTCTGATGAATAATTTATTTCATTAAACGACTCCAGAGAGAGAGCTAGCACTAAAATTTTTGAATAAACAATGAATTAAGTGTAGAATCAATTAACCTACATAATGCATTTCTTTGGGACTGTCGACGCAACGCGAACTTAATTGAAAGAATAAAAGTTTTAACAATTTGTTGTGCAATCGACGTGCAGTACGGTAACCAATAACAATCAAATGCTGTTAATTATAGATGGTTGGAGGAATTTAATAAAGACGACATTGAACGAAAAGCACGTCGTTTTAATTTTGTACATTTTTTTTTCAGTAGTTGCGAGGCTTTGTTAGGAAAACGTAAATAATTTATAATTTGCTGTATATTGTTTTACCTTGAAATTTGCTAATAATAAAATATCTTACGAAGCATTTTTCTGTGCCAAATTTAACGTTTGTGGACTTTGAAAGATCAGTTCCAAAAAAAAAAAAAAACGAAGAGACTAAATTTGTGGTCATATTTAAGTTTTCCGATTTTATGAATTATTATTGTTATATATTATTTTTTTAACTATAAATTTTTAACTGATCATTTTTCAATTCTCAGCAAAGCAAACGACACCAAAATGGAGATTCACGTACCTCCCTTTAATCGTTCCAACATGAACCTTCCTCTGACTATAACTCCAGTTGTAAAGTCCGAGGAGCAGGCGGAGATGCCCAGGCCGGATCTGACTTTCCACTGCATGTGCTGTGGAGACTTCTTTGAGAGCCCCAATGCGCTTTACGAACATATGAACCATTGCCATTCGGATATGAAAAATTCTGAAAATTGCCAGGCCTCCGATGATGATGACGATGACGATGACTTTTTCGAATACTCAAGCATAATGGAGCCGATATGCGAACTGATACATTTAGATGATGATGATAACGATAAAGAAATGTCAGAGCCTCCAAATTCGCCAAATGATCCATCGTCACCTATGGAGCACGACGATGAGACCTCATCGACTTCAAGTAATGCAATCCACCAGCCAGTTAGCAAGCCACAATCGCCCAAGAGCAGTAAAATTGAGCGTGATCGTGACGAAGAGGTCACTACTAGAAGCTCACGATCGGCGTCCAAAAGCGTCACTCGTAATCTTGGAAGGAAATGCTTTCAGTGCACCCAATGCGAGGAATCGTTCCCAAATGCTGGAGATCTTGCGAAGCATGTCCGATCGCATACCCTTAACAAGCCCTACCAGTGTTCGATCTGCGACAAGACATTCACTCACATCGGTAGTCTGAACACCCACATAAGGATTCACAGTGGGGAGAAGCCTTACAAGTGCGACGTCTGCTCGAAAGCATTCACTCAGTCCAGTAGTCTTATGGTCCATATGAGATCTCACGCGATCCGGAAACCCCACCAATGTCACTTGTGTGAACGAGGTACTTAACTTATTAGACTATTAAAAATATAATAATTATACTGACAACATTAACTCATTCTCTAGGTTTTGTAAATTCCAGCAGCTTGGTCTTGCATCTAAGGACACATGCCGAGGGCAGTGTGTTTGCCTGCCCCGAATGTGATAAAGTATTTAAGCACTCAAGTTTACTAGCCGAACACATGCGTCTGCATACATATGACCACGTCTATCAGTGCTCGATATGTAGAAAGGCCTTCAAGCATTCTAGCGAGCTTGTCCAGCACATGAAGTGCCACACTGGGGAAAAACCCTTCCAGTGCTCGATATGCGAAAAATCCTTCACCCAGCCAGGAAGTCTTAATACCCACATGAGAATCCACACTGGTGAGAGGCCATTTCATTGTAAAATTTGTGATAAGTCGTTCACGCAGGCTTCGAGTCTAACCGTTCATATGAAAATTCATACTGGCGAAAAACCCTATCGCTGCAATTATTGTGGCAAATCGTATAGTCAACAATCGTACCTCAACAAACACATCCAATTTCATCTTGAAAATATTAAGGAAGAGAGCCTGGCGTGCATTGTATGCGGTAAAATATTCAAAGACGCCCTCACCTTAGCTCAACACGTTACTCAAGTACACTCCGACTTACTTAAGAATTTAAGAGACTTCCAGAATAAGAACTAATTTATTCGCATGACATAATTAGAATATAAGCGCTATAAAATGATAAAAAGTAAGCAAGAGATATAGTTATTCAGCTTAATACGTAAGGACACAACACCACTAGTGCGAACAAGATTGTACAGAAACCCGAGTTAATCACTTTCAGAGTTCAATTTCATTTTTAGTTCTACTCTATTTCGTTAAGGTAAGACAAAAAGTATTATCCTCGTAAATAGCCTTTGATGTCACTGATAGTGTCAGAAGAAAACTAAAGTAACATTTGTATACACACAGTATCCTCGCGGCGCTCTCATTCAGCCCTCAAAATATATTTATATGTTAAATTATTTCACAGCTCTTTTGTCAAATTCTTCTAAGAACACTTCCTTTGACTATTTTTTCCACCATCATTTAATCGCTGCAACGCTACACGTACTCTCTAAAACTTTACATTTAAGAAGTCGACCTTTGCCTGTTAACGTACTTTTCGCTTAATTGGTTATTGCAAAAGGTTGGATATGATTTAGAATATTAGTTATCGTAGAGTTTTATAAGAAATTTGAATTTTTATCAATTCTTTACTATTTGAAGTTTGAATCATTTACAAGTAAGCAAACATTTTACATGTTTTTATGATCTAATGATTTTCATATTCTCATTTTTTTTTATTTAATAAATACATTCATTACTGCAACACGGATTTATTTATTCATTGAACATTTTAACGTTTAACTGATTTGTTTTTTTTTTTTTTAAGCTGTTACAATGTATAAAAAGATGCAAATTAAATTAATATAACTAAGATACATTTAGATTAAAAAGGAGAAGCAATAATTACTATTTGGCAAATGTAATCTATCTATATGAGTAATTGGAAAGCTGGTATTAGACCGGTGGTAAATATAATTCAAATTTTCCCATATGGTTCAATGGATCTGACAGATTCTAAATTTAAATTTGGTTAATCAAGGACTAACAAAATTATAAAATTCGTAAAGTTGTGCCTGAATCTGCCAACTATGCTTCAATATTTATTTTGTCAGAGGAACAATTTTTCTTGTTTCTAAGGTAAGAGTAGCCAAATGAAAATTGATGCAGTGTGCATGTACTATTGCTTGAATTGACTCTTCACACTCGTCAATTTATTCACTAACCGCGCTAAATGAGCCGCAATCATAATACGATTTTTATACCTGAATTCGTTGTAGAATGTTTTGTAACTTTTTGGTTTCAATTTGTAATGCCTATGTATTGCTATACTGAAGGCGGTTTTATTGGGAAATAGCCAAATGGATGTGAGACTGCTTTAATTTATAAAAGAGAATGACTGAGTATTCGAACAAACTTCCTTACTATTTTTTTTTTTATCTACTATTTGTATTTTAGTAACTTTCGTTGCACTAGTCAAATTTTAATATATTTTTCTGTGATTGATGAAATGATAGGTTTTTTATTTTGTAGAATACGAATTTGCAAACGGAATTGCTTCATCATTTAAGAGTTTTTAAAAGAACAAATTCGTTTAAAAAGAAACTTCTTTACTACTTTTTGAATTGATTTAAAATAATCTGACTTATGACAAATAAAGTGTCTTTGGAAGTGGTGTTGTAACTGAAATTTAGTTATTTAAGAGAACACTAAAATTCTTAAAAATTCCACAAATTGTATCGTGGAATCGAACTTGTAAGTTGAAGTTAAAGTTACTGTTGAATTTGTTCAAAATTGCTATCGCCAGTGCAAAAATTCTCAGAAGCAAATTTTGTAATTCCATGCGAACACTTGAACATTGTTTAAGTAACTTCCCAACAGTTAATCAATTATTTAGCTTGAACAAATTCAAAGTACATTAAAATTCTCTGAATTTTACTTAGTTATCTTCTGTAATCAAACTCTCAAGATTGCAAAGTTATATATGTAGGTAAAAATTTACTTCGCATAACTAAATCATTGTTATTATTTTTTTTTTATGCAACTAATGATCAAAGTATAACTTCAAAACAAAATTAATGTGCTTAGATTTGCGACAGACTTGTTCTATTCTATAAAATCCTATGTATGTAGAATAGTCGATAAAATCATAGGAAACCCACAAATAAACTCATTGACCGGAAATTACTTCGCCATAAAGTTAATGTGAGCGATAGTTTTTAGTTATGCGTACCTAGACTTTATCCATTCAAGAGTTAAATGTTAATAATTATAGCTAGCAATAAGCGGCAATTCATATTGATATGAAATTCCCATCATTTGCAATGAACCAAACGAGCGATTAGCTACTTCTGGGTATACAATATGCAATATTTGTAATTGGCCTTAAATAAACAGCACTTGGTGATTTCTAAAGATGAACGAAGTGGTCTTACATAACAGCTAATATTTATATAATTGTCACAGTAAAAAAAAAAAAGAAAAAAGATAAAAATAACTCATTTGCCTGTCGTGAAATGCATAAAAAGCGAGAAAATACAAAAAGTACTTATTTGCCATTAAGGCGCGCACAAGATTTTTGAGCGCGCAACTCACATTTAACATACATACATCAGGGATTTTCAAATATTTACGTCAGAATGGAATCGCTTTTGTTGCAGAAATAATCAACTGATGGACAGAACTTGTGATTATTTTTGTAGAAAATCTCTTGAGAGAAAATTTGTGCAACTTACAACTTCATAAAACATGTAACTAAAATAAAACATTTATAGATAAAGTAAGTATGTAATAACATCCGTAGATAAACAATATCAGGTACAACTAGTGTATACATATTATCGCTAAAAGAACAAAGTTATATTGTAAAATATACACCCATAATGAAGAAACAATCTCATCCAAAAAAAAATATGATATACACACTCAAAATAAAGTAAAAAGTATACAGCTGATATATTTACAAAAGCAAATATATTCATATGTGTAAAACAGTTGTATGTCGTAGGGAAACACATAGATATAAATATATTTTTTAAATAGCAATTAGCGGATCAAACCTTATGAGAAACAAAATGCTTTACCACTGATTTTTTGATATTTGTTTCTCCGGTTTTTTCTAATAGTGTGTACGTATTTAGCGTTCTTTACGCCTGTACCGGGCTCGAACAAGTTAACTCGGAATCCTATTATATTGTAAATTATGAATATTTAGAAAAATTCTCATTTCAAAATTGTACAGTTGAAAGATTAAAAACAAAAACAATTGGATGAATGTGCTTCCCTGCAGCGGCAATTGAGTGTTCTGCGTTTGTGCGTTCTCTTTTACTCTTATGCTTTGCGAAAATTATAATTTTAGAAAACGAGTATTAATAACTAGTTCGTAATTGATTATTTCTTACGTTTTGAGTTTATTTTATTCAATAAAAATTATATGAAAATAAATTGCATTTTATTTGGGTGCGAAGAGGATAAATAAAAAATTGTACAAATTCCTTATTTAAGTAACGTTATTTTATTAATATAAAATTATATAGGTTGATATTACAAACCTGGATTTGAATTAAAACTAATTGTAAAATGGATTGTAGGTAACCCAATGCGCGCGATTTTGCTCCTGCTCGCTTTTGTGAGATGTGAATAACGACTTATAAACATCGCTTGCTTTTGGATCCTTAGCTACGCTATATTCGCCCTTCAATTTTTTAATTTGCGGATCAACCAATCCTTCTGCTTGACCATTCCTTTTGAGTGGTAGAGTGATTTTATTTTTGGGGATCTTTCCAACAGCAGGGGCATCTGGATCTATTTTAATTATTGGGGTTTCAATCGATGTTGCTGTAGATGTCGACGCAATTGGCTCCTCAACCTTAGCAGGCTTTTCTTTTTTCGAAGCCTTTCGTTTTGCCACACGGATTTCCATTTTAATGCGCATTTCCTCGGTTTCCTCATCTGTCCCGTTGAGGATGATAACATCATCTTTAGTGAATGGCGTTTGGCACAAAGCACAAACGTTCATTTTCATCTCTTTTAGAGCTCTTTCAGAAAATACGCATCCACAGGTCCATAGGGCGACGAATCTGAATTTGCCCGACATCTCCAATCCGATAAGTTTACAGATAAAAGGAGCACTCCGAGAATCGAGAAGACCCTCTGATTTATCGTCATCCTTGAATGATGGATTGGGGCTCAGGTTCAAATTCTTGACGTCCTTCAGGGTTTTGATGTGCTTTGCGGACTCGGGCATTTTGTCCTTCTCCAAGAGCTGTTCGATCACGTTTTGCTTGGAATAGAGTCTTCCCAGACCACACATTACAATCGGCTGCTGAAGACGTTGTTGGGTAAGGGCGCAATGCAGCCAACGAAATTGGCGCTCTGCATCTTTATCTTTCTGGAAATTTTAAAATTATTTACAATTAGTTGCTGCAGCTTAATGCGTAAATGTTTACCTGTTCTGGTTTTTTCTTCAGACGGACAAGTTCATCCCGGCGTGGAATGGTACCACCATCACATCCCATTTTAAACGATTATAATTGTTGCTTTTTGGTGCGATTTGTTTTATTTTACTTCTTACTCCCAACAAATACACGACTGCTTGTAACAGATGATCATGGATGACAGCTTTCAATCTTTAACACTCCGAAAAAGTGTTTCCATATTTTTTCACTCCACTTCGCAAAATATTACTTATCTTGCGTTATATCCTCGCATTTGTTCAACTAATTTCTTCTATGTTACTTATATAATAATTATTTCAAGTTTATTTCTCTACAATTGATGTTTTTTAATTGTATAATTTTATTTATATCCAAGCGCTTCCTATCTGTGAAATTTAGAAACTAGTATCAAACAAATTTCAGAATTTCTTCGGATAAACAGCTGTTTTTGACACTTTACGCCGGATGTTTACAATTTGTTGGAGTAACTGAACACAATTTCTGGGATTGTTTGTAGGAACTGATCGATGTAAGGTGAACACTTGTCTTCTATTAGATTTATTTCAACTCCATATATTTTAGAAAAAGAAGTCGTAAATTTTGCTGGCAGGATGACACAGTTTAAGAGTTTTGTCTTCCCAAATGTAACACAAGAAGCCAGGTAAGTCTCTGATTCAGTTGGAACTGTAAAACTGTTGTAAAAGTTGTAAAAGTCTGTTTAATATGCACCTTAACTCTTTCAGCGAAAATTTAGTAAGAGATGATAAAAAGTTAGTTGTAGTGGGTGTGATAGGGAAGTCCTGCTTTCCTGATTGTAATAAAATGGCTGGATTAAATGTACTCGATGTTCATCCATCGTTACTAAACCACGACTGTGAAGAGGTAGCTTATTTTAGATTTAACCTTTTGCTTTTTAAATTAATTAACATATTCCGAAATTCATATAAAAAAACAAACTTAAGGTTTTAAGCAATACCATGAAAACTAATCGTATAACTGTCCTATAGGGAAAAATTACTTTCTATTATAAAAAAACAGAACAGATGCTATTCGTTCACTTCGAGACGATGTATGATAATTATTGCATGCAGAAGACGGCTGAAAAAATGATGCAAAAGGACGACTTCCAGTTTATGTCTTTTAACAGCTACGCCCGAACAAGATTCGCAAGGGTTTTACTGTTTGCGACGCAAGTTTGTCACATTGTAATTTTAGTAGAAACTAGTGTATCTTTGGATGCGTCGTATTTGTCGCTTTTTAAATCTTTAAAAATTATCAGGCAAGTATTATAATTAAATTTATGATGACTGCGCTTTTAAAAGTAGTTTTATATCGTTTTTTAAAAGTTACTTGTACAAACGATTTTGAGAAACTTTTAAAAACGCAGACAGGTTAATTATTAAAAGTACATATGCATAATAAAATTAGAATTACAGGGAAAGACACGTTTTAAAGTTCTTACCAAAATTTGTAAAGAATTCAACAGCCGGTTCATTTTTAGGCAAAGATGGGAGGCTCTGTTCACCTCGATTTATATTTTTCTTTGAGAATTTGCCTGACGGTTTTGGTTTGTTCTCTTGATATTTAATCAAGTTGAACTTTTCTAAACAGATTCCGATTAATTTCAGATTCCCGTGATGATTCGATTTCAAAATTGGAATTTGAAGTTGAAGATAATATTTATAAATTGTTGCGAAGCGAATTTATTATAACTAATAATAGGTACTGACTTTGCTGAATACAAACAAATCTATCGGTGTTTACTATTAAATCTTTTATAGCTCCATGTCTCTTTTTTCAATTCCTGGAAATAAACGGTTTGTGTATTACAACACTGATAAATCTATTCGGGAGGATCCTTTGTTGATATCAATTAGTGTTTTAAATAGTCAACTTGAAAAAGCAAATAATAAAGAAGATTCCGATGATGATTGGGATGATCTGAGACCTTATAAAGTAAGTAATTTCGCTACGATTAAAAATAAAATGTTCTCATGCTTATTTGCTTATTATACTTAAATTAAATTGTAGGGATTTGGAAAACCATTAAAACACTATAGCAATCCCGAGCCTGAACTTGATGAAAAAGACAATAGTCGGGAATTTCTGGCTCTTCTAAAAGAACACGTAGCTGAGGCATTTCAATCAGGGTTCGACGATAGCATGTCGAAATATAAAGGCAAAGGGCACTTTGTTGTATGTAGCTCTTAACTAAAGTTCTATTAAATAAATATATTTTTCACTTAAAGATTCCCAACGTAAAAGCGTGGTACGAAACTTTTAAATTATTGCATAAGATTTTCGTTGAAAATCCGGACAATCCAAATTTTGAAGCAAATGATCCTGATTATGTAAGTTAATAGAAAATTAGTTATTCGAACTAATTTATGAAAATCACTTTTAGAAATCATATTTGGAAAACTTCCATAAGGTGATGGATATTGATGAAGAGTGAGTAATTCTCTAGTTTGTTAGATTTAAATATTTTTGACTTTACTTATTTAATGCTCTCTGAAGCCACAAGTGCTTTAAACATCATATCTTAATATTGTTTAGGTTTTTCTCAAAATGTTGCGATACCGGTTTGAAGAAAGCAATTGCCCTCTACAACAATCCTATGGTGACCCACTACGGAAGTACTTTCCATAAAGGATTGGTTGAGGAATCCGTAAAACTTTACATGAAATACGCCCGTGGACCACACAAATCCATAAATGAGAAGAAACTTAGAGAAAAGTGCGAACAAATTTGGAAAAATGGGAAACAGCAATGCGAGTATTTAAGTCTGCGGTGCAACCCTTGTGTTATGCCAAAGCATAGCGCAGCAGACCCATCGGAACATTCAAGTGGAGTTGTATTTGTATCCACTTGCAATTGTGGGCGAACTCAAGTGAGTAGTAACTAAGTTTTAATTATAATGTTTTTACATTTGCAAATTTTCATTATTTAATAAAAGGGTCGACGAAAAGATCCTTATACCATTCGTCAAGCGAACTACGACTTCTACCAACTGTTGGCTAATAACTGCACATCATGTAATAAATTAGAAAAAATTAATTTTGCTGTTTTCCAACCATCTATTAACGACTTTAAGTATGAGCTCATTTATTTCAATTTATTAAAATAGAAAATAAATTGTTTTAAACAAAAATAGACCAGCCGAAGTGGAGACAACTTTTGAGAAGCTCCACATCAACGATGCTGACGATATTGACGATCAAATGTCTGATCATTCCCACCCATTAACAGCTTCTCAGGGTTCACCAACAAATTTAAGTTTAGAGTCAATGGACGATCTAAATAAAATTAATTGCGATAGTTCTGATGAGTCCCTCAATGAACTTGTGATAAAAGTCGGAGAAAGCGCTGAAGAAAAAGATAGATCTGTTATCAGGCAACCTTCCACCACAGAATACCTTCCTGGAATGGTTCACACCGAGAGTCCTGTTGGTCTTCTACCACAATTTCCAAGTTGGTCTTTGGTTTGTGTCGGGCCCAGTTCAGTGTACAGCCACAATACAGGATTGCTTGAACATTTTCAAAGTGGTTTTCTGTCTGGTGCGAACTTTCTTTTACCTTGGGATGTACATGTGAGGTAATGCATTTAATTTATTTTATTATACGAGTACAATTGAGAAATTTGTAGGCTCGAGCATTCTGCATCTTGGGCTGCTGCGTACGAAAAGACACGTTACAGAAAAAAGGGACAGGTTTTCATTTTAAAAATATTTGTGGGCTGCGAGTATGAGTGCCCAAGAGGTCATCGATTTATCATGAGCTCACCGGATAAAGTTTTACGAGGTGGATCAGGTCAGTAATGACTCTAATTTAAAAACAAAATAAATTTTCTAAATGTGATATATTTTAGGAATTATAAGAGATAGTGGCAGTAAAGTAGTTTTTAACGACATGCCGCTTTATTTTCCATGTCCTTGTAGAAATACAAAAACCATGGTGGCACAACTAATGAGGGTTCATGTTGTTACGCCAAAAGCACCAGTTAATGTTATTCTAGATCCAAAAGTAAGTACAGTTTTAATTTATTGTGAGAAAACGTTTACGTGTGTTTTTATAATAAACAGATCAGAACAGGAGAAAGGAATTACATTTTCACTATGGGTCTGTCTAGTCCACCAAAATTGTCGCAAAGTGCTTATTGGATCCTTCGTCTGCCGTACATTTTCCAAGGTGATGATGGACCAATTGCCCCCCCTCTTGAACTTACTGCTTCAAATGCAATGGCATTTGGTTGCTTGCTAGCTGGGATGTATGGTGTGAGTGAAACTGAAGCAGAGAATTAGTGTTAATTCGAATTTTGGAAAATATATTCATCGAATTGCTAAGAAGATGAAAATGTTTTATTTAGGTATGTACTATTCTTTGGATTTTACGACGTGTTTCCCATAGCTATTTTTAATATATATAAAAAAGATATCCTTAGAACAAATCCTTTTTGGGTAAAAGCCTAGTACTTTTAGCTAGTGTTATAATGAAAGGCTAAATAAAAACTTTACAAACAAAATTAAATATCTATTGCCAATTTAAAAAAAGAAACACAAATACATAAATAAATTTTGTATAAAATATAAATATTTAAAAAATCACTGTTTCCATGTTTTGTTCCCAAAAGCTCGATATAAGTCCGTGATCAGGTGCTAACTGAGTGTCAGCCATAACCGCAAGTCTGCTTTTATTTCCAAAGCGATGAATATTAAGTGAAAGACCTGGTCAAAAAATAGTAGTTAGTATGAAATAGTTACTTATTATTTAAAGGCAGAAATTGCTACATTAAAATTCATCTTACAAGTTTTTGATTGAGGTGGTCGGAAGAAGAGTAAATCACTAACAGATTGCCCCCAAATGGTAAACATCTCTGATGAATTTCCATGAATATCTGTTATAGTCACAGGGAATGCAATTGAAAAGTAATTAATTAAAATTTTCATCCAAAATGCCGGTATTATTGATGTTATCATTTCGAAATTTGTTTGCGCTAATGAGATTATGTAAACAGCAATTTGTTTCTCCCGCACTCTTTCGATAATTTTCCGTATTTTCTCAATTTGTTCTTTGCTAGGATTTTGGAGGGGCAATTGCATGAAGACGACACCACCAATAAATTTTGTCTTGTTACATCTTTCTAAGAAATATTCTTTAAAAATCGATCTGCACGTTGCATTCAACAGTCGAGGTACTTGAAAGTCCTTGAAATTTTCCAAATATCTGTACAATGCTCCAGCCAGGCATGCAAATATGAATTCAGTTTCACCTGTTTCATCTAAACGAACTCGTTCTCTTACTTCGTTCAAATCAATCGATTTTGAAAATGCTACCACTTTTCGGCCAGAATAGGACTTTACTTGTAGAACGTTACTCTCTTTTGATTGTCGTGCTAAAAGTTCTTCAAAAATATTACGAGGTGCTTTAACAACTTCCCAAATAATTTTAAATAGTTCCATGTTAGCGCGGTATACTAATGGGATGTACTTTGATAGTAGCCAGATGTATGTATTTGTGAGGGCTGTTCCACCTAAAAAAATATTTATTTGATTGAATAAATTTTTTAAAAATGAAATTCAATGCTTTACCTGTAAAAAATACATCCTTAAGAGCAAGCAATTCCCTGGCGATGTAATAGGGTGAAAGCAGAATGATTGTGACCATCACGGTCCAAAATAATTTTATGATGTTCCTAATAACGTTTATTGGATTTAAAGACTGAATAGTCGATTCGGTAAGTGAATGGATATTAAGATTTCGCTTGTGAGCCTCTCTGCAATACAAATTTATAAGGAAACGCAGTCTATACTTTAGCTGATTAGTGGTTTTTGTGTATCCTTTTGTAAAATCTATAATAACTGTGACAATAGTTATAAACAAAATTGAAACAAATTGACTAAGGCACGTAATTTGTTGCTTTTTATCCACATCCGGAGATTCGAGTGGATCGTACTTGTAAATAAATTCATTCCACCGGTTAATCACCGTCATTGCAATATCACTCCACAGGTTTGGAATATGTTTCGGTTTTTCTATAAAGTCAGATAGTCTTGGATTTTCAAACGAGTCATCATAAACAGAGATGGAGTTTCCTGACCGGAGCATTAACATGTCGCTAACGTGGAGATCTTCCTCTTCAGCTATTAACAGATGGTGTATACGAACTAGCACGTAAAATATTTCATTCTAAAATTTAAAAAGGAGTTCAAATGATTAATGGATTATAAATTAAGTGATTCTACCTCATTTTGTTCACTTTCAGACGAGGACACTGAACTTGTTGATATAGCGGGTATCACTGTGATGTGCCAAGGGGGTATTTCTGATGGAATGTATTTTGCTACTAAATCTGTAACAAACTCCTGAATATTATTTTCGCTTACTGGACGACCGCGGTACATTCTGGGGCTAACTACTATGTGATTGTTGATATCAAAATCGCTTTAAAAAATATTAGAGAAATTTATTAACGTTAAAGTGATTAAACAGACAGTACCTATCACTTTTTTTCCAAGCGTAATGACCCCAGAGGGATATTAACTTCTTTCGTAGTTTCGGAAAGCATATTGCTCCTAATTTATTTCGCCTTTCGACCAAGTGGGTCATGTAGTTGTCCTTAATTTTGTTGAAATCACAGTGTCCTTTCATTTCCAGTAAAAAATGAAAGATGGCAGCGTTACGAGATGTATCGATTAAGGTTCTCACCTTTTTTGATTTTGAAATTTCGTAATGTGGATATTTTAAGTTCAGGCATTTTATTAAAAATTTATTTTTTAAATATATGACTGAAAGGAAATGAATTGAAGGTAACGTTATTATTTTTCTACGATTTAATTACATAGTTATATACAAAATTATTTCTCAAAACCAACACACTGCTTGATATAGAAAATATTTCTTTTGGATTTTATTGCCATTATTAAATTAAAGTAATAACAATTGAATGCTTTATAATTTAAGTACCAACTTCAATAGTGCTTGTTAGTTCTCACAAAAGTTTTTATAAAGGCGTTTCATTTAATTCAATTTCATTGTTTATTCATATTTATTAATTACACGAGCTTAAGTAAATCAGCAAGACATATATATAATAAAATGAATAACATAATGCTATTATCTCGACAGCGAGCTGATTTATCAAGGCCGGAGAACATCACAATTAATCCTTGGTCAAAGGTAGGAAATTGATAATTCACACGCGACAGCGTATTTTTAAATAAATAATCCGTTTACGATTAATGCATGTAAAACAGTAATGTAATAAAGAGCAGTACTTAAATTACTCACAGCAGTAGGATATGAAGGCAATTGGCGCCAGGCAACAGCCTAAGTTGAAAAAGAAAAGAGTCTTCACAAGGGATCGAATTTTGCGAATAAATCTATAAAAAACGAAACAGGATTACATAGCACAGTTTGAGAACGTCGATTTAGCATCATCGCATATTACTTTTCCATTGTATAAGGTCACGATCACGATGTTTTGACTACTTCTTCACCTTTATCTTCATTTCACCAGTGGTGCCGAACAACATCACACTTTGAACCGACCTTTGAACAAGAAATATGAACCACTTTTCAGTCGGACACGGTCTCAAAATTGCAATACACTTTTTGACGGCCACCACGATTTTATGAATTCCCAAAACAACACTTTGGGCCAACTTACGTTTTCTGCTTCAAAATTGAGACTGACCCCTCGATTGTCGTTATCAGCAATACTTACTCTTGTCCAGTTTTGCTTCTCTCAAGTTTTTCAATTACTCTGATAAGGGGCAGTGAGGCAGCAAACGCTCAATCAATTCCAATTCCAGGCTAAGATTTAATTTCATCCCCTGATTGATTGGATCCTCGTTGCGATCATAATTAACAGTGGCGTGGATGCTACAGAAATTGAAAGTAAGGAAATCTTTATATACAGCGTCCAAAGATAAGTTTTTTGTTTTATACGCACAACGATCAAAATCCAAGTTAGCCTGAAAATGGTCGATAATATCAAGATGAAAAATATCGGACACTTCATCGGTAGATAATGAATAGATTAAACGGTCGAATTGAATTTGTAAACAACCGTTGTAGCATTACGTAGCCAATAGTAACTCAACAAGTGCAAAGTCTCTGTAGATTGCAATTCATTTTTGATGTCAACGAACAAAATAAGTTTAATAATGCAAGATTACACAGCTCATTCCTTGTTCAGAAATCTATTGGGATTTTTGTGTTTTAGGAACTATTTAAGTCGACATATCTCCTAGGTGAAAGAACCTATTTAAGATTCATATTTCATAATCGATATTTTGAATGATTGCGGTCAAATTCCGCAATTTTGTTCATTGCTTTATAAGATGTATTAAGTAATTTACGTCTCATATTCGATGGATTATTTAAAGTTTGATCATTAACCCTTTGGCTTAAAGGGAGACGTGATCTCCTTTCTAAAATGAGAAGCTCGTATCATACACGTGTTGTTTTGTTCTGGTCAAAAATGGGAAGCTCGTATCAAAGACATGATTGTTTCTGCACGGCAATGTTTATTGTTATTGTTTGTTACGATTGCAATATAAAAATGTAGTTTTACTAAATAGTAAATAGCAAATCAGTGGATTGCGCAAAATTTGGTCTGTAATGAGACTGCTTTGATCGCAAATGGCACTCACAATCGTCACTCAATTCATAAGGCAAAGGGTTAATTAAAAAATAAGATTTTCCAAATTTGCCGTATCTGATGGTTTCCTATTAAACTGATGTGATGGTGAAGAGTTCTAAAAGCAATGGCCAATCTATTCAGGAAGGTTTTTAAGACATTCACTCAGACAGTGATAAAACGATTTCTTTAAATTATTCTCTAAAGTTATTTCTAATTTTTTTTTTTTAAACTTATTTATTTGATTTATGAATTAGACAGTGGGTCTCTAGCATAAGGTACAATCAATTCTTAATACTAAGTTGTTTATAACACCCTTGCCCGTGCTACGGTGTTGTGTTTAGTTCGCTGCTAGCTGCTGGTTAGACCTTGCTGTTGCTGATGGTGCTGAGGACGTTGTTCAAGTACTTCTTCTTGAGCGATCGCCGGTAGTCCTTGTAGAGCTGGTACGCTAGGTTGAGGGCTACAAGGGTAGTCAAGATCAGGAGTAACATTTGTAAGTTCCCCGGATTTACATCGATTGGTTTGACTATTTCTAATTATTTTTTAAATTTCTAAACTGAGAAAAGAAAAGATAAAATAAAATAATTAGTTTGACCACAATCCCTATTAGAAAAAATCAGTAAAAATAGATAAATCGTGCACCTCACTGAAAGTTACAGAAGCAGTACGAGTTCATGGCCGCAACGGCCCCATTCTAATTTTTTTGGCGACCTGATCGTGACATTCAGTGGCAATCAGCGGATACTAGAAATAGAGAAAATCTAGCTCATTAACGTATCGAAAACCAAAATGCTTTTGTCATCGTCCGTCGTCGACAATTGAAGCTTGCCGAAAAGGTAATAGGCAGCTAAAGAAAAAATACATTTTTGTGTTTTAAGAAAAAATTTAATAATGTAATTCCATAAAGCCTAAATTCAACAATCGATCGGGCTCAGCCCTGCCGGTACAAATCTTTGCAGTGGTTAAGAAGCGTTACGAGCATGTTGTGGCCTTCGATGTCGAACTCTTGGTCGCCTTTTTCGAACACAATGACCTGAATGAAAATTGCAAACTGAGCTAAGCAACAGATCTTCTTCCAAATAAGGAGATTTGCAACTTACTTCTCGGGCTTTGATGGTGTCACCGGTAGCCGGTGACCCCAAAATCTCAACCCAGTCAGAGGGCCTGGCGTTGACTGGCTCCGGTACGAAGATCCTGACGTCGTGGTTGTCGGTGGTCTTCCCGCGGATTGTTTGCGACGAAAGATCCCCCTCGAGGCGAACGAATATGCTGACGCTCTTCCCAACAAACTGGCGGAGGAGGCTACCGTTGATAAGTTGACGCGGTTCGAATGCCATTTTCCGAAACAATACTTGAGAATTTCACAAATTGAGCGAGCAGACCCAGCGCACTAGCGAAAATAGATTTTGACAGTGCAAAAGGCGGGCCGCGATTTGTTTGTGAACAGCAGTTCATTCGCTAGTGCAGGCAGGTTTATCGGCGCATCGTGAGACCGCTGCAATGAAACTCTCATGTAAACAAACCGGAGAATAGAAAACTGTTAGAATAACTGTCATAATACTGCACTTGACATTTGTCATGTATGCCAGTTTAAATTATTTTGCTGGAAAATCAATCATTGTGCTTTTCGTGTGCGGTGCCAGTGTTTTTCAAGATTTCTAAATAATTGAAAGGAAGAAACCCATAAAACTAACGAAATAAGGCTTTAAAGTGACGAAGTTTTACTACTGTTAATCGTTCTGTGGTTTAAATTAGTGAGATTCTAGTAAATTTTCAATTACTGCAAATGAAATTTCCACGTTTTGGATAATTGATTTTTCCACAAAAAGAAATGAGTGAGTACCTGACTGCCCTGCCGAACCTCTATCCTTTGGTTGGGGTGATAGACCTGTTTTTGGGAAGGAGTCCACGAGCTAATTCGTCACCAATAGTGGGGGCTTTACTCTTTAGAGGATTGCGTCTCAATTTCAAATTTTAAATGCACTGCAGGGCTGTTTTGGAGATCATTAAACTTTAATAACCGAAACCGTCGACAAAGTGTCTCTGACAAAAGCCCCTGGACTTGAATATTTTAGGGTTCTTTGGGGACCATGCAAATCATTTATCACCCGCTTTACGGGAGCACATTTCCACGCTAGAAAGTCCTTTTTTTAATTTTACCTACACCTGCAAAATGGGACCAGTCATTAAATGTAAGGTTCAAGGTTCATTAACCTTTACATCCCATTTGTGTATTGAAATTTTCTACGCTTTCCAAAAGGAGTTACTTAAGAGCCAAAAGGGACTTGCATAAGCCGTTTTCAGGGCCATCCCTGGTTATAGGAGAAGGGTCTCCGGCGGTGGTTTTTGCACACTTTTCAGCAGGATGCCCTCATCAAGCGAAATGGCTTTCGCCCCATTCCATTGCATTGTTTCATGAAGGCTGCTGACGACAAGATTTCATGTTTATTGTTTGAACATTTTTTTATCTTTACCTATCCGTACATTTAATAAAGTTAATAAAGCATTATATAAAAGCAAATCATCTTTATTTATTTATTTTTTTATAATCAAAAGGCTTTCTTTACCAATTGCGGATATCACGAAGGGAGGATAAGATCCTTAAATTATTTCAAATTGCCTATTTAATTTAATATTTAGTCATTTCAAAACAAGCTAATACAAAAAGCAACAAAATAAAAGAAAACTCGCAGTGGAAGGGTTCAATTGTAAAGAAGAATGCCAACTAATCTAGTTCCATCTATATTCAGATTGAAATTTAATGTATTAATTTTTATTCATAATTTGATTTTTTATTAATGATGTTTATTTATTTACATTTTAATAAAAATTAGTATTTGCTTTAAGATAAAAAAAAGCTAATTTTTCCCACTTTATTGTTTAGAATTTTTAAACATCTCATAAATTCGTTCGCTGCTAAACAAATATTTCTCGTCGTATGACGTGATATTCTAAGAAATTTGTTCGTATATGTGTTACTATCAACAAATTATGTTATTCAGTTACTGTCGCGGATTTACCAGTTTCTCTGCCTTTCACACATTAATTTTTCTTTTAAAAAATCTGCTTCTACTTTTTTGAAGGCCCCGGCGAGATTCGAACTCACGATCTCCTGTTTACTAGACAGGCGCTTTAACCAACTAAGCCACGGCGCCGACAGTTCTAGAACTGTTTTTACATTAGCACGAATAGAATTTTGTTATTTACATGTTTTTAAAAATAGCCATTCACGGGTGAAACTCATCTGCGGATTTGTTTGCAATAAGAACTTTATTCATAGGAAAAATCTTCTTAATTTTCATATAATTTTAAATATTTCAGCAGAAGAAGATAACGAAAAAAATGTTTTGGACTTATCCAAGAAGTGTCTTAAGAAGGTTCCTAAACAAGAAGATGCCCAAAACGTTCGTGTGCTAATACTTGATGACAACGAATTGCAGAAAATTGATAACATCGACTCGTATCTGAAAATAGAGAAGGTGATTATAATAAAAAAAAGAAATTATTGCTAACGATAAAAGTATTTATGCTTTGATCTCTTTCCAAAGTGATTTATTTGATTTTTCGCTAATTATAAAATGATTTCTGTTTCGTTTCTTTTCAGCTATCTCTTAGTAAAAATCAACTTCTTCGCATGTATGGTGTCTGCCGTTTACATTGCTTAAGAGAATTGAATTTATCTTTCAACGGTATTCTAACAATTGAAGGACTCAAGGAACTTGTCCATTTGACGCATTTAAATCTTGAAGGCAATAAAATTAAAACGATTGAGCATTTAAATACTAACGTAAAATTAGAATATCTGAATTTGTCCGAAAATAGTATTGGAAGCATTTCAGATATATCATTTTTAAAATGTCTGAAAGTAAGAATAGAGTTCATTCCTTTAATTAAAAGAAAAAAAAAATATTTTTATAGTTTGCACAATTTTTGCCTGCTTTTAGTTACACTATCATTTTTCAGTGACCTTTGTTTTTTTTTCTATATTCTTTGACCTGCCATAAATAGTGCTTCGATTTTTTTTATAGCTATCATATTTGTGCCTTCATTTATTTTTCCTTTTCAGCTCTAAATCTTTTGATTTTAAATTAGTTACACGTAAAGTGCTTCTTCTTTTATTTATTCTCACGAGTCCCACAGTTATCCCCTTACGTGCTTCATGTAATTTAATTAAGAAGAGCAAAGAAAGTAAATCGAGTTTTCTCATATTTTAGAAAACAATATTATTAGTGTTATTAACGTGCGGTATGACACTAATCAAGTTTAGGAAACGAACAATTGAACAGGGATACACTTTGTGATATAACGCTATCATAACGCAAAGCTGTAGAGTAGAATTTTCCAAAAAAATTATGTTTCTCAAAAAAGTACAAGCTTTATTTATTGGTGTACTTAGTAATAGTTTTTAATGTTCTCATTGCAACTTGAAAGGATATCGTCTTTTCCATAGCGTTTTATTTTTATGATCATCCATCGTTTGGAGGAGCTTAATAGGTTGGATCTTTTTGCATTAAGTCGATGTAATTTTTAGATCTATAAATTGTAGCAAAGCACAAATTATATAAATCTTCTAGATATTTTATTGAAATCACTTTAAACTAGGGATATTTCATCTACTTAAAAATATCTCCATTTTTTTACCGCTATACTTTAATTTTTAAAAGGCATTACACAATTTTTTCAAACGTATTATTTTTTACACCTATGCAGTTTTGCTAATATAAAACAAATTAAAACAAATACACCACTAACGAAAAAATCTATTTGGGAAAATAAATACACGTTGCCTTGTAGGATTTACATCTTAATGGTAACCGTTTAACCCACTTGCGGCAGTGTGATAAATACTTACCGGTATCGCTGAAAACGTTAACATTAGCTAAGAATAGTATAAGCGACTTAAACGAAATATGCACGCTATCAAATCTCTGTAATCTCCACAGTATCACAATTATCGAGAATCCTTGTGTTCAAATGACGGATAGTACCCAGTAAGTCGAAAGGAAAACGCAGCATAGAAAATTGAGAATTTTACAAATTTTTTACCTTTTATAGTGGCTTTGATCACAGACCATTTGTTCTTAATTGGTGCATGAGTGTTAAAGTTATCGATGGATATGCAGTTGACCCCATCGAGAGGTACTATTTACTTACATTTAAAAATTAGGTTTCGGAATGTTAAAGTTTATTTTTCATTGATAGTTTAAAAGCTGAATGGCTTTACAGTCAAGGAAAAGGAAGACAGTTTCGAGTAGGTGATCAAGAGAGTCTGGCGAGATATTTGAGCTCTGTCTGTCCACTGTCTGGAAAGCGATTGGAGAATGAAAATGAAAGAAAATTACGACTGATATTAAGTAAAGCACAACAACATCAGAGGCAGTTGCAAGAAGAGATTTCCGAAAATACAAATTCTTCTGGGAATAATTCTCCATCATCGGGAAGAAGAAAACCTGGCAGTAGGATTCAGTCCCCAAGATGTAAGTAGAATATTTTTTTTTAATCCCGGAAAGAATTAGAATTAGCAAAAGCTTTTTAAATTGAAACAAAACCAAGAAGTTTGCAATAACCGGACCACAATTTTTAAAAGCAAATTGCCACAAATATTCAAGTTTTTATTAATATATGCTGCTCCGTGATTTTTATTCCGGACAAATGGGTAAGCTGACGTTCTCCCCGCAGTGCTGAGAAGAAGTCCTGATGCACTGATTTCAGAGCAATCTAGGATTGAATTAACAAATGAAATATTTACATTTTGGCATATTATAAATCTTTTAAAATGATAAAAAATTCAAATTTATAATAATTTGAGTTAATTTGAATTAGGGAAAAAATTATTGCGGAAAAGGTTCTTTCTTTTTTTCAAAAGGTGATATTATTGTTATTTTTTTAAGAATGGTACTACTTGGCTTTGTTTAATTAGTTAGAGCTGTTTGCTCATAAAAAACGTCATGAACTTTACCTTCGTTCCTTGTAAGTAATTGGTATTTTCGTTATTTTTGTAAATCTCAATTGTTCTTTGGTTCGTATTATAACTTAAAATTAATTTCAATTGAAGGAGTCAACTATTAACAAAGTATTTGCTAGTTTCCAGGCTTGGAGGTCGTCAAGGATCACCAGACTCAATGTCAAGTAGCTATCACGGAAACACATCAAATTCTTTCGGCCCAAATGCAAATGACATAAGTAAGTTTGCGGTTTACTAACTAATTTTACATTTCTTTGATTCCCTCCACTTAACCAGTGACGAATAGTAATCATTTGGTCCAAATGACGACGTCTCTAATTGAGAATATAAAGAATGACTCGATTATGACTCAGAGCTTTGACGGGGCATTATCTAGTCTTAAATCGTACAGCTCCTCGCAAGAGTCTACACCTCGAACTGCGACCCCAAACCAATATAATGGTAACCGTTTTTATACCTCTTTTCGGGGAATGGAATGATTTTGAATTTTATAGACCAACAATCGATTACGTCCACAGGAGGCCCTTTAGCTGCCGCTTCGAAAATGGTGCCGGTGCCAGAAACCCTCATGAGTCCCGACTGTTGTCCTGTATCTGTAACTCAGCGAGTTGCTGTGTCGTCTATGCCATCACAATCGCAAAATCAAATACCAGTTTCAAAAGCCAGTAAGAATAAAGGTATTTTTTTTTACAAAACTATTATTGGTAGTTAGATGCTCACAAATTTTATTTAAAAGAAAACAAAAATGGTTCTCCAAAAGTTGTTCGTAGCCCTCATCTAAAAAAACATAATGAAAAATCACCAACACTCAGTCCACGTAAATTAAATCACGCTATTAGCAACAACCAGACATTGAAGTCGTGCTTGATAGACAATCAAATGAAACTCAGAAACTCGTCCTCAAATTCTGTGCATGCTACTCCTCCGGATGGATCGTGCACAGTAAGTTCAGATGACGATAGCGATCACATTAACGTCGATAAACTGAAGACGATTCGCAACAAGGCTGCACAAAGGTATTTTGTTAAAATTGTGAGTATAGATTTTGATAACATTTTTGAAATAGGTGTCAGCAGAGGAAAGAGAATGTTGACCTGTCTGCTATTAACATAAACAACACCACTGAGTTGTCAGCAATTCTTATTCAGAAAACGTGGAGAGGTTACTACACGAGAAAGAAAACTAAGTACATAGCTGAAAAACTTTTAAAGATAAGGACACAAGAGTACATACAGTAAGTCAAACTTTCTTAACTGAAAAGATCTTAATTCAATATTTGTTTTGTACATTTTCAGGAAGCTCGCTAAAGATATGGAGCTCACAAAGGCTCAACTTGAGAATGAGCGTAAAATTCAGCAGTTACAAATGCAAGCCATAAATGCCTTGTGGAAAAAAGTGTCCGCGATGCAAATTACAAATCCATCGACGCAGGAAAATAATCAGGATCCTGCAGTAACTGCCCCTCATGAAAACCATCCCTCGACAGTTATTAGCTTAGATAATAGTTCAGCAGCGGTGGTCAATGATCTTGCTAAGACATGCTCAATGTTAACAAATCAGGTAAATCAATCGCTAATTAATTTTTCTTCCCGGAAGATTACACAGTACTTTATGTTAATTAACAAAATCATTTTATTTTCAGGTGCAACAGCTGCAAGGATCAATGCGTGATATCCTCAATTGTATGACACTATTTTGCAATTTGCCTCAAGAAAACCTT
Source organism: Philonicus albiceps (assembly GCA_963969385.1). Taxonomy (NCBI): domain Eukaryota; kingdom Metazoa; phylum Arthropoda; class Insecta; order Diptera; family Asilidae; genus Philonicus; species Philonicus albiceps. Next base: position 20,986,995 of record OZ017775.1, read on the forward strand.
AAGAAAGTAATTGCGGGTGAAGAAAGAGATTCGGCTGCAACACAAACCGAAATAATCGCAGTGCATACACCTCAAGTTGATGGTCCAGGTATTTTTCCGTTTAAAGTAAGGCCCTCCTCGTTGCCTCTAGAAACCACAGAATCAATACAGAAATTAGAAAATCAAATAATCAGCGAAAAAGACGAAAACGATCCTCAAGGCAAGAAAGAGGACGACGTTAATGCCACACCAGAAAAACTGGACAATGATCAGGAACAAAGTGAAAAAGAGAAATCTGAATTAGAGGGTGCCGTGCAGAGCCAAGAACAATAAAAGCATCTTTTCGTCGTTTTGTTAATCGCAAATTACTTCGAATTTATTCACTTTTTGTACTCGACATGTATTTACCATGATCGTTCGCAGTTTTGTTGCGCGTACTCGCCGCCATCACAGTCGATGTTTTTTATTTTGTTACGTCTGTTCTGTCGCCACAAAATGTATAGATCCGCAATTAATATAATATTGTTTAGTCTACCTCTAGTGTTATTTGTTTTAGGGATGCATAAAACGTTCGTTTCTATTTGTAACCGTGTTAAGACATTCAATGCCTTGCTTAGATCAGTATTCACTACAGTAAACTCCTCGTCTAGAGAAAGTATTCATTTAAAATAAAGTTGTAAAAAGATTTATTAGTGTAATTACTCGGACTATAAAATCTAAGGATCTGCATAAAAAATCAAAGGTGTGCACTTGCTACTGAAGTGAAATACATTCCGAAGAATGATAATTTAGTTTACGATGGTCAATCCTTTTATATTTCCGACCAATTAAAGGGTCAATTGCTAGCTGTGGTATGGATAGAGGGAATTAATGAACGCACGTAGTAGGTGTAAAAGACTGCAAGCGAAATTGTGAATTATTTGCCAATTAGTTGACTGTAGTTTTACGAGGATGTACGAATTTTTGTTTATTTTATCCAGTTGTTTAATATAATTAATTCAGATGTAACACAGTAAGAAATTTCCATTTTATAGTCTTAACGTGCTAAAAGTTGTGATGATCGTACAATTTTTAAACCACATAAGTGTAAAATTTATGTAATTTGTATGGAAGCTATTTTGATGTACTACTTCGAACTCACATCATTTTTTAGTCTTTTGATTTTGCTGACAAAACATTTAAGAATTTTTATTTTTCAATTTTTTATTGTTATTTAAAATCATCCAACTCCAAAATGTGTTACAATCTGAAAAACTATGGAATGTATTGATTTTTTGTTTAAATAAATACTCAGTTATATATTTTCATAAGAGAAAAAAATTGATATCAAGCTTCTTAAGATCACTGTGCTTAAACTTAACAAAATAATAAAGTTGAATGGCATACAAAGCTTTCATTTTCGAAACTGTCTCCATTACTAACCGATTCAATCGAAAAAAAATACCATAATATTTGGAGCTTTTGCAAGTTTTTCAAAAAACATATATTTAAGAAAATTTACACAATTTCTATGTAAATAAATCTATTCAATTGAAATCGTATTTTTTTTAATAACTTATAATTTTATGTTAAAATTAACTGCTCTATAAAGTAGATAAATTTAAATACATTCTAAAACCCTCCTTCAAGTTTATTTTTGTGATATGTTTCCCTTTAGATGATTTCTTTCGTTTCCCATTTCTAAATCGTGTTTCTACAAAATATTTCAGCATTTAGCAATTTTAGTTATATTTTTCTAGGTAGCTATTTATGTTTGTTTTAGGTGGAATTTGGTCCCAGTACATTTGTGTTTTGGACAAGGATGGCTTTAAAAACACAAGTGAAGAACTGGTATCGCATTTATTTAAATTGTATAATATACAAACACGTCTAAATTTAAAATTGATAATAAATACTCTTTGTGGTTACCTACACTTTACTTCAAATAAAAAAATTAGTAAAAAGTTTATGTGTTGCTTTAATTATATTATAGCGGGCCATGATTCTCGCCCCGAATAGAGTACAGTTCGTTTTGCTTGTAGAATTTATCTAAGTTGAGTTTTTATTTCATTTACTTTCTTTAACAGCTTCACACGGCTAAGATGCATTAACCCAGGCTCTCGACGCAAATTGTTTGCAGGTTGTTTCCTTTGATAATAGTCTTAAATTGTTCGGGGATTGGTTGTTCGACCTGAGTGAAAAAAATTTAATTTATATTTTAATAAAATTAAAAAAGGTCTTTTGATGAAAAGGTTCTTGACGGGATATTTCGGGTTGGTAACAAAGAACTTTCTCAGGGAAGGATTAAGAATCATCTTGACTGAATAAAATAAAGGGGACTTACGTAATCACCATTATCCTTGGGTATTAGGACATTCATCTCAGAAGATTTGGAACTAATAATCTCAACGTTGAGCGAATCTTTTGATAGATACATTTGACAACCGTCTGTTTTATCGATTGAAATGGTTGGAACCTTACCAAGAACCTGCAGGCCAGAAGAAGATTAAGAAACTCCAAAAAAGGCCTTAAAAATTTCCTATAACTCACCTGCATTTGCACACTCTGGCAATTAACGAACTCTACTGAAGACACGACTGAATCAAACAGGATAGAACATTTTTTGCAAGAATCCAAAACAACACTGTTCACTTTCCCTTTAACAGTGAGGGTGGAGTTTTGGCATCGGAACATATACACGACATTGTTCATTTCGGCATTTTCCACCAATAGAGAGGGGTTTGATTTGTGATACTCCTGAGGGAACAAAGTTTGAAATCATTCGATAAGGATACTCCCAACTACAAAAAGGAAATGACTCGGCGGACTTACGATAATCCATTTCTTTCCATCCCTCGTGAATACTGGCGGTTTGTCGATTTGTTGCTGGGCCGGTGCTGCCGGCTGCCCTCCCGACGAGAACGACTGGGGCGCCTTAAACGGTGCAGGCCCCGTGCGGAGGGTGGGATTCTTGTGAGTTTGCATATCCGCGGTGACTTTCTTTAGATCTGCAATGTAAAATATTCATTTTATAGGTCTGTGGTAGGGCAGTCGGATGAAATTTTAGGGACCTAAGGTGCCTACTATATACAAATTAGCCTCATTATGAACTAGCCTTACAGCAGGATAAGTTAAAGTTAAAAGTAATTCCTTACGTTTCTCTTTATAAATTATTTGTTCATAGACAGAAATTGGTAAGATTTTAAAATCAGTATTAAAAAACATAAAATTTGAATAAATAAAATAAATTACTTACTTTGAGTGATTCTTTCGCCCTGATTGATTTCAGCGAATAAAGCACTACGGTCATCATTCGCGCCGAGAGATAGATCGCCTAAGGCCATAACTGGTGGAGGTGGTGGGGGTGGGCATCCGGCTGCTGATGGTGGCGGTGGTGGAGGAGCGCCGCCCTTTCCGGACCAGACCAAACCTGTCGTGTGGTATTGCTTAATGTATTGCTGCAATTCGGTTAAAGTTTGGATCCATGAACGTGCCCATTCTACGTGGGTAGGATCTTTCTCTTTCCAGTCTTTCAGGACCCGGTTTGTGTAGAATTGTCCAGCGTCATTCATTTCTTTAATATATGGGCCTGGTGTTGGCGCCTATAAAAGAGGGAACCCTTCATAAATAAACTTAAACATTTTATGGACACACTTTTCCAATATTTTAATAAAACAAAAATTAGCTCTCATCTGCCAGGGATGCGAGACTAAATTTTGCTTTCACTGAAATGAATTTGAGAACGAAGGTGTTCTTTTCTGAATTATTTATTCTCTTTTAAAGAGATAAAATACTGTTCATAAAAGTTAATATAGAAAAATGTAACAGATTTCGAGGTCACAAGTTTTACACGTTTTGCTTCACAATATCTTTTCCGTATATAAGTCAAAGGAAAGTTATGAAATTCGGAAGTTAGAAAATGTTTTTAACACTTTGAGCTCCGTCGAGCTGCGTCTAGTAAGCGGGCACTTGACCGGAATGTTATAATGGAAAAGCAAAGCTATTCGGACGCAAAAATTTTACCAAAGAATCATCACGTTTTGCAATTCATACTACATTTATTTTTTAACTTTGATACTATCGGTCTAAAAGACCGACGCTGACCAAGCGAAAAGTCCGCTATCGGTCCCCAGGAACCAACGCCGGCTAAATGAAAAGTTTACTGTCGGTCCCTACGTGTTAATGACAAGGTGGTTTATCGTTTAAAACAGATAGAGGCGCAAAGATATATTAATTAATGGAGTAGAACATCGCGGTCGTTAAAATATACTGAATTAAATAATGTACTTACAATGCAAACCCATCCAAGTGCTGGAATACTTTCGCTTATAGCCGACAAGTGATTGAAAAACGGAGACACTCGATTTTTTTCCCTGAAATTTTGAATAGCAGAAATTTGATCGGAAGTAGGTTTCAACAGTTCCGATTGTCGACCTTGTGGTGGTTGAGCTATTTGTGTTGCAAGATTAACATACTGGAGCTGCGCACTGTTAAAAAAAAAAAAACAAAAAAAAATTACTTCAAGTGTAAAGAATCTTTAAAAATTAAGTACAAGAAAAACAAGTGAAATTTCACTTACTCAAAAGCCTGCTTCACAAGTTGGGCATGTTGTGCCACATCCCCACCTATTTTATTGGATAAATTGACGTACTGAGTCAGTGGTCCATTGATGATGTCTTGATATCCGGCTACACTCATGTTTTCAGCTGCGATACGCACTTGCGTTTCCTCTGGGAGAAATTCGTCTAAAACAGTTGGGATGTTATCAAGGCTACCTTGGGCGGAATCTCTTTTAAAATTTTCGTTGATGTGATTTAGACTCGATTCCAATTTTTCAATTCTCTCCTCTAAATGTTCTGTAAGATTCTCCTTTTTGGAAGTTGTTGTGGTATCAGGCAATGGTGGTAGATCGGCTGTTTCCAAATCAAAACTCCGACGTTTTGTCTCAATAACAGAGTCAAATGTACGATTTGCTATTTCTAATTCACGAGCAGATATAGAACGTTCTAAACGTTCAACTAGTTTTTCTAGGCGATTTATTAAATTTTCTAATTCGGCTGTTGCGGAAGGCTTCAAATCTGGGTCGCAGTCTGAAATGATAGAAAATGCAAACAAGGGAGTGTTAAATAAATGAGTACTAAATGAAATGGAAATATCAGCAAGTTACGGGATAGGTTAGATTTCGACCACATTTCATGCCTTTCCACTAACAAAAAACCTCTGGAAATACCTCGGAACGAAGTTGAAACGATAAAAAGAGGAATAGCAGTTTTACCTGGATTATTGCAGTTTTTGATTTCATTTATTATCAGGGTGCGCCCAAAACACTGGCTCAATGCTTGTCCCATCAAAGCGAATCAATTCGATTCACATGTTTGTCCGAATTCCACTAGAATTTACGTTTTTTTCGCAACATTGAGCCGCGTTCAGCAGTCAAAGTTTGTGTGACGAACGCCGCGCCGGAGACTGCAATTCACCGAAATGAATGAGTAAGCATAGATTGTTATCTAAAGCCCCGCGGATTAAGCCTTTGTTGTTATCGCGGCAAGATACACTCATCTCTGGTGACGGAGCTGCTGGCCCCGTCAATAAGGTGTATTCATTGATTCAATTAAGTCGATGGAGAATCGCTGATCCAATCGCACTGCGCGCGCTAAAGTCGCGTAACACCAAACAGAGTGAAACGGTGGAGTGCGCGGCAAAGCGCCTACACTTTTCAAATACTCGAAATAATTCTTAAAATAATTTTTTTTTTTTTTTTTATTACAAACAGGTCGGTCTAAATCCCAAACGATCGGGGAACTAAACGAAAAATAGGTATGTTGGCGCAGAGCAGCAGAACGCACGCCCGATTCTTAAGTAGTTCCAAGAATATATTTATAGAGGTGTATCGCGGCAAGATTTTAATTAAAATTCATTATTTGTATGAAAATAGTTGTCGTGTGCAACGCTACAAATGTGTTGTGCTTTTCTTGAATTAATGCGCTGAAGCCGTTCAATCGTTTTTCGTCGACTTCAACCGGCACTGATTCCACTTCGTGGTTAGAACTTAAATCTGATAAATCTGACGCAAGCCTAATCTCTTCAATATCCGGGGATTAATTAAAGGAGAAACTGCTGCCTGCCCAGTTCATCTCCTGGTTAATTAAAAAAAAAAAATCATGAATTACTTTCTCGACAGAGTTTACGTCTCATTTGCAGATTTGCTAGTGCTTAGTCAATAATAGGGCTTTGTTCTCCGCCGATTAATTCCTAGAACTCATTTATCAGACCAGTGATGTGGAAGCCGTTTTGAGGATTTCACGTACAATTTGTGTTTATATATTTAACATTTTTAAATTTCTCACAAAATTCAAGAGATTTTCTTCTCATATTGCTTTTTAGAAAGAATAATTTTTCTTTACAAACAAAAAATGCGGTACGAATGAATATGAATATACCTTGAAAATTATGGTGCGTAAAGAGAAAATTTGCAATTCGCAGAGGCAAAATTTGCGTTAATTGCCTCGAAGCAAATCAGAAATATTCACGGAGGCCGCAAAGAAATACTTCAGTTTCATGGAACGAACAAATTCATCTCCTTTTTGTAATTTTCTATGAATATTCGTATATATAAATGAAATATAAACCTACATTATGTATAACGTATTTCATTCCTAAAAATGAACAAAAGATAAGGATCACAACTTGGCTATCGATATTCTTGAGAAACAATTGTTCTGGGATAAAAGAACTTGTACACTGCTTTGCAAGTTCGCAATTAGCTTCAAACGCTGCTTTTGAATAAAGGTTTGCTGCCTTTTTTCTTCTTTTTATTTATGTAAACAAAATCTTCAAGTTTCTTGGCCTTTTCGTGCTCTAATATAAGAACAAATTTTCTCTGATAGTATTGCGCTATCTTGCTTTGTAGAGATTTTTTGTTAGAAAGAAATAACTAAAGTTAGTATTAGCATGAAAGTACACAGAGTAAAGTGTGTGAATTAAAACAAAATTTTGAAATTATAACAGATTATAATTTAGTCATCTGCGATATTTGTTATGAAAATTAGGCGAAATTTTAACAACTTAAGATAAATTCAGGGCCAAATATTATAATAAGATCTTCTATATAAAAATAACATGGTGATGATGTGGCTTATTCAGGAAAATTTTACCCCAAGGTTTTCTTATCATTAGCCCGAAATTCCCTGCTATAATATGCTTCTTCAGAAATATTCAAAGTCATGTAAAATGAATTTGCATAATTTCACGGACAGCTTGTACTATTCGTGTTGGAATTGTAAGTTAATTTAAAGTTACAGCACACTTGTAATTTATTAGTACGAAAATGACCAATATTTCCGAAACTTTGCTGTTAATTTGAGTTTAAAAGGTATTTGAAGATTAAATAAAATGCTTCGTTTGTCGAGAGTGACTCACATCATTCAGTAATGTCAACAACACTTAATACTAAATAATTTTATTAAGTAATGATTAAAAATATTCAATAAGTTTTTTATCAGTCCAGGCACGAATACATGGTGAATATAATTAAAACTTATTTACGAATGTGCGCTGATTAAACTTGCTCTACTCAAAGTACTTGCTTCTTTAAATATTTCTAAAGGTGACTGCAGAAAGGTTAATAAACTACTTGTTGAATACATTCAATGAAGCAATGAAAGTACTTCAAAAATTGTACATACAAATTTCAAATGAAATGATAAAGATGAAACTCCAACATTTCAAGGGTTTCAAATTGCTCAAGAGCGCGGAACATTTCCAACGCAAATTAATTGCATAGAAATGTTCTGCAATTGGAATATTCACAAAAGAATAAAAATAAAATTATGCAAAACTATCATTGAATCGTGCTCGTAGCATTTAAAACAGAAAGATTTTTCTTGTGCAAAGAGAAAGACTATTTTGTAAAAATCAAATCGTGTGCGTATTTTGATAACAAAGCGAACTGTGCCAAAGAGGAAATTCTTGAATCGGGAAAAACGAGAGAAATTTCAGAAATAAGTTAAATTTTAAAGCATGCATGTAAAGATACTATTCACCTTCAGCGTTAGCAATATCCGGGCCAAGTGGATCGAAACGAACTCGATGTTCAACAGCCGCTTGAGCTGCAATTAGCAGCTCCGAATACAATCGGTGCCTCTTTAATTCCAGCTCATCCCGCCCAACTGGTGTTACCGGTGGCTCCAGAACACCACCAAATTCGCTGTTTGTTCAAATATATTAACTTTTGGAGTTAAAATTGCTTTCGATATTGTAAGAGGAAATTTCATGTTTGGGAAGAGTTTTTGTGGAAAGATAGATACCGTCACTTATTTTTAACGCAAAACCCTTAAATTGTCCGAAAACGCTTCAATAAATTTATGCTAACAGGGGCATTTTCTTAGTCGGGTTCAACAACTTTAAATAACCCAGAACAATTTAAAAGGGTATGGCATGCATCCTTTTTGTTGCTGCGGGGAAAATATCCCAGATTCCGATATCAAAGAGTATTCGAAAAAGAAAAGTACAACAAAAGTTTTCACAAGTTAAATATCAAAAAGATAAAAGGAGAAGAGTAATACAAGCCGCTGGTACCAAGATAAATAATTAACTTAATTAAAAACCTTTTTATCCTTGCTTGAGTGCTTGCCGATGATGCTAATGAGAAAGTTCTATAGGCGGACGAAGGTTCGCCGAACTGTTAAGGGTCATTTAAAAAAAGTATATTCTAAGAGGGCAACGATTTAGAAAATGTTTTTAACCATAAACTCATAAAAAAAAAGAATGTTCCTACCTCTTTGTGGTAATTCATAAGCCTTTGGACTTCTATGAATGGTTTGGACCATAAATGTTCAGTGACCTAGTTTCTGCAGGCATGGGTGCGAAAAGGCAAAATAATAAAATCACCTGGAGTAATTACCAAAGTACGTTACCTCACAAATGTTTTCCCCTCATTCAGGCTAGTTTACGTGATTTTGCATTCACCACACCACCATTCATAAATTTTAGAAAGGGTGTTTAATTTTAATATTTGATGACTAGAACGTTAGTGGTATTTTGAATCAAAAGTTTATACTTAAAGGAGGAAATCTAAAAATTCAGATTTATAAATTTCTCTCTGAAAATAATTAATAAATAAAGTCTAGTCGTTTTAATATTAATTTTCGAGAAAAAAGCAGGTAGTTCTAACAAACATTAGAGTTCTAAATTATGGTTTTATACAGCTTTTATATAACGATAGAATGTAAGTCCTAAACACAATTTCTTGCTATAAAAACTACATGAAATGAACCTTCACCCACAAACCTCCAAGGTCCAGCATTAACAACATTGTATGCAAATTTGTTGTTTACTTATTGAAGAATATTAGGCATCAAGGAAATTAATATACACAACCATTTCCTACTTACTGACAGTTTTCAAATCGATTTTTTATTGAAACCGACAAACTTTTATTAAATGAGAGGTAACATACGATTGAAATGCACACATGAAGTGCAATTTCAAATGTCGACAGTACATCGCTCGATAGGAATCTATAATGATATTTATTGAGACAATTTCCCTTTAATGTACTTTATTCACTTTCACGTGACGTGCAATTACCTGAATTGGACGAGTGTCGCCTTGTTGCACCACATGTCTTCATCTAATGGTGCCTTTTCTGAAACAATTTTCACACAAAAAGGGCGTGCCAGCCAGATGTAGGTCGTAGGAAGTGCTGGCGAAAAGGTGGATAAATTGCTTGTTCATGATTAAATTCAATAATTTAGACAGTGAGAAAATTCAAACGATTTAAAACAGGTGGAAATCTTATTACCTTATATTATTCAAAGAAAGCTTTGCGTTTGGTTGAAATAATACATCTATTTGTGTAATTCAATTCTCGGGTCTTCAAAAATAAATAAAAATCATTTCAAGAAACTGAACTATTTTACGATATAACCTAATCTTACTTAGGTTGGGGATTTAAAAAAGCCCGATGTATACATTGCTGGAAGGAGTCTAGAATTTCAATCATATTTTACGTTTTTAGCGAACAAATAGGCAAATTATTTTATTATATAAGAAGCAAAAAGAAAATTATTTGAACTGTCTACAACTGTGAAAACTTCTAAAGAGCATTTATTTGGTTCCGTCTTGATTTATTTTTCTTTGCAATTTTAAAAATAATAAAAGCTGACAATAGAAATAAATTGCTTTACAAGATTTTTCATTTAAGCGTGATTTTAAGACGTCTTGAGACGCATTATTTGAATAATAGATATAACAGATAAAGTCAAGTTGAATCCCTGAATAAGATCACAAGAAATCGATTGTCTAAAATTAGCCTCATCTTTTGTGCTTCGGTGCTCGTGAATGATAAATTTTTCCATGAATTGAGTAAGAATCCATTTCCGAATTAATAAAGAGAAGCCCCAATATTCAAACGAGATGAATGCAGAATGTGGGGAATGTCTTCAGTATGAATAATTTAAAAAAAAAAACGTAGAAGCAGTGCGTACAAGATTGAAACACGTATTAAATTGTAGACTCATTATTTTGCATTATCACAAATTCATTTGATTCATTCGACGGTGTATCTTTCCACAAAATGTTCCCGTGGGGTTTAAACGCTTCCACCATCATGCTCTAAACATAAAGTTTACAATTACTCTGTGTTTAAGAGATTAATTCTAATTCTACTTTTGGTAAAATAAATAAAAGAGTCATAAATACGTGCAATAAAACCTGTCGTCATTATTAAACCATTCGGGAAGAGGAAAGACTCCCGGCTTCGAGACGTAAGGAGCGCACATATCCCCTCTTGGCAGCTTCGGAGGAATCGAATCGGAGAAGACTTCATCATCGTCGATGGATGCTAGCTCGGACGATGGAATGACCTCGGTACTGTCATTAATATTGACCTTTTTCCTTATGGATGACTTGGACGAGCTTCTCCTTGATATGCAGCTTTTTGGTAGATCACCATTTACGGTCGTATCGTTGCTCTTTATCTCATCTTTTTCTTTTCCAAGGCAATTTAATTGGTTTTGTGTTTGATTATTAGGCACAAATTGATTATTACTCAAATTATCACTAGAGTCTTTGTCTAGAGTCTTTGATTTATTTACTAAATTCGTTTCCTCCACTGTTATATTACTACTATCACTTTTTGATTGCATTTCATCGATTGTATCACTTGTTGGTGCTATAATTACATTTTTACATTTAGAGGTATCAAAGTACGAATTAGTGCAAGAAGAGTTAGATTTAATGTGATTATTTACAGATTGATGTGAATCGTGCTTAACTTTGCTGTCGCATTTTGGGTCGCTAACCCTAAGATTAGACTGCAATGACACTTTTTTATACCTACAATAACTTAAAAGCAATAACACCCATGAATAGACCTTGGAGTTCAGGAGTTAAATTGCAAAAATAAGTTTTAGAGAATTCAAAATTTTGATGTAAAATCCCCTCTGTACAGTCTTAAGCTTTATCCACGAAAGTATAATATATATAAGGTTTAAAACTTTTAAAACAAAAATAATTATACAAGCAGAACAATACCAAAGCTCGTGTCTAAGCAGTCTTTCTTTACTTTTATATTAAAATTGATCTCCACTTCTCTGCTGATTTTTGCTTAAAATGTTACAGTCTCAATTATTAAAATTTTAATTAAAAACAAATTTTAACTTAACAAATGGATTTGATGATGTAGCACCAACAAAACTCCCCTTCTTAAAATGTATTATACATGAAGACAAAAAGGCCTATGTAGGGCTCTAAAATAAATTAACGCTCTTCCCGAAAAATACACCAAATTTGGTAATCACTCATTTTAGAATCTCCAAAAATCCTAAAAGAGATTTATGACAAGAGCAAGTTTCACACCGGCAATGAATAGCTAAATTAGTTGAGGCTCACCGCTATCAGAAGATTTCATGGTATGCTTATGGCGGTATATAAAACTTTTGGAGGAAAGTTTCAAAATAATTTAGAACACATTGCAATTATTTTGCTTGTGTTCTTACAGATTTCAGAGGTTACCAGAACAGCCAGTGTTACTTTAACCCCTCCTCTTTCCCAAGCAATGCGGAGCAAAGTTTAGCAAACTGATTCACTCTTAACGAGCTCTTAAGTTTTGGAACCGAAATATTCCAACTGTTGAAAATACCACATAAAAGCTAAATACAGCCCATTTGGAAATAAAAAATTTAATATTATGTGCTTAAAACAATATTTACAGATATTAATTAGGTCATTACTTTTGATACCACTACCATTGGGAAGAATGATTTCTTGTTCCGATGTTTTATCATCCAAAGAAATTCGTTGTGTACTATCCTGAGACTGCTTATCAATCTCATCCGTCTCCACATTATTAGCATCCTTTTCTGGATGCAGCGGAATTATTCGTTCGATTGAATCTCGTTTCACTAAAATTTCGCCATTACTATCACTTTTTTCGCTACCATTCGAATCGTCATGATGTTTGTCTTTTTTCGAAGTTTTACCATCTTTCTTTGGATTAGCACATCGACAGCAAGCAAACATTTTCGTTTTTTAAAAAAAAATATTCCACTAAAAACACTTCACTTTATACTAACTGAAATTATAAAACACAGTCGTTTATTATTTTATTTTATTGTTGTATTGCTGTATGATGGCTGTTTAAGTTAATTTGAGCCTAATTTTACCTATGTGGATATTTTTAATCGTAGACTTAATTTGTTTAATTAAAGGTTGTAAAGATGTCTGTCTTTGGGACTTATTATACTTGAAAATTAAAATTCTACAGACAGCAAAAGAACTCATTTTCACAGTGAGAAATTTGAGAAATTTGGAGAGCTATTTAATTACATGGCAACGCATATCTCTTGGGATCCCTGCTTAATGAATTAAAGCAAATTGTCTTTGAAACAGGCTCATGAAACGGATTATTTATTCGAAAAAAAAGGGGAATAATATGTACGTTTCTAATTAAATATTAATGAATTTCCTTTTTAATCACAAAGTTTTTTTAGAGAATTTGTGTACAATTACTAGAAATTTAATCACCTTTTTGGATTTATGTATACTTACAGAAATTATATGGATATAGTTAATAGAAATTCAATGACATAACTTAAAAAATGCTCATTTTCCACAAAAAATAAATAGCGATAAAAGGCGATACCCAATTTAAAAAATCTGACAAAACTCATGTAAAGAATACCTTTAAAAATTCATACCGCGCGTAATAAGGCCTTTCGCTCCTCAGTTTACCCTGACGCAACATTTGTGATATCCCTTAAAGGGTCCATTCAAAGATGCTACCTACATGACTCACATTTCACGAAGAAATGTTTCAAAAATTTAAAATACATAGAATAAGCTTTGAAATGATTCCAACATGTAAATAGCATAAAACTAAATGATTAGAAGACGCCTTTGGGAGTTTTGAATATTAAAAAAAGAAAGTCAAAAACAATGCTATCATTGGAAACTGCTCTTGATAACGTCTTCCATATTTTTTCCCCTGAGAAATTCACCCAAGAAGATAACAAATGACAAGGGTATTTTTGGAAACCGACCACATCACATTGTGAAAGAGGCTGAAATAATTTCACTTTTCCTAAATCTGTCAGCAAATTTCAATTCCAGAAAACTCAAAGAGAAATCCGAAAACTTATTTTTGAGAAATTACTAAGACTTTCTCGATCTTTGGAATAAAAAATAAAAATTATCCGGTAAAGTTCAGAGGACCTTACACATCAATGTACGAGCATTATATACTCAGCATTGATTTGAGCGTCTTTAAGAAACAAATTACGAACGAATATTTTTCTAAAAGGCAATATGTATCTTGTTTGTGCTAAACGAAAGAAAAATGTTTTAATTAAATGAGTTTTCTGCTAAGTTCCGCAAGTCTTAAAATAAACACAGGCAGAATTAAGGAATTAGAGATACCTTGGAACATTAACCAGACTTTGTAAGCTACAAATTGTTTGCTGCCCACTGGTTACCTCAAATTAATTAACGCTACTAACCATTTTCGCATGTGAACCAACTATTTCGTAAATTCAGAGGAAGAACAGGGAATTTTGTGGTTGACTCCGAGAACAAGGATGACATTTTTACCAGGACAAAATTGTGGCTGGGGTAAAAAAAAAAATGGATTTTCACTGAGAGATACAATGGAATAATTACGGAAATGTTTTCCCGGATAATTAAAGTGGGTGCTTGCGCGAGTAAATTTTTGATTGCCCATTATGTGTCAGCTTTTTATGTTAAAGAAGTAAAACATCAGTGTAAAGTGAAATTAATAAAATAGCCTTGGGAACGAACTACAATTAAACACGGAAGTAGTATCTTAATAATATTTTTTGTTTCTTTTCTTGTTATTTTTTAAGACCATGAAACTGTCGAAATTAGTTACAGCCATAGTTACAAAACCAAAAATTTAAAACAGTATCTAAAGGAATTATTCTTTAACTATAACTAAAAATTGTTTCGTATCACTATTAACCCAACGAGTAAATTGAATTCATTTAGGTCTAAAAGATCATCATATAAATTTTGCCATCATCATTAAAATCAATTTTCGAAAGTAATGAAGGGCATGCTCCAGCATTGGTTTTGATGGTCTCTTTTAATGAAAATTAATAATATAGCCGAGATCTATGACTCAATAAATGCGAGGGCACTGTGACGGAAATTAATGATATAATCTGAGCTAAGCTGATAGTACGATTGAGGAAATGTGCAATCTACTTTCATATAGCCAGGACTCAGGGAATGGAGAATGGGCAATTAACACCACATTGACACATTTTGCATTCAATCGATTTTTAATATGCAAATGTAAACTAAACAAGAATACACAAAAAATATTATACAAAATTGAATACATATAATTGGAGTTATTTATCAATGTACTGATTATTAAAGGTGTGCTTTCAAAAAATTTAAGGGTTTTCTTTTTTTTTTGGCAATATAGTTCTAGTAGAACAAACTAGGATTAAACGTATTGATGAAATATATAAAATATTCTTTATAGCTCCTTTTTGACGCAATCTCGTAACTCTAAATTTCAATTTCTTGTTTCTTATGATAACACTTCTATTATCATTAATAATAATCAAAAAGGCAACAATATTAGCTTAAATTGGCAATTACGAGGTTAAATCAGAAACTAGTCGAATTGCGATTTTAAATTTTCTAAAAACAAATACCAAACGATAAACCAATCAAAACTTATTATAACCTTACGAAATATACCTCTATATAATTAAATTTAGAGGCAAAAAACTGTAACACAAATTAAATAAAGGACTGTTTTATTACCTCCCTTGTTATTAACACCCAGAAGGAAAATGAATTTACCTGAAAGGATTATTTGAAAACAATTGTTCTGGAATAATTGGATTGCTGAAATCAGAACAGTGTGAGACAACCCTTAAATTTATGTTTCTCAACTTTCTACCCAAAATCGTTCTGTACAGTTCGTTCTATTAGAGGATTGAGTTTGATTCATTCATTTTGCATACCAACAAAAGATACCTAAAAGGACAAAGAAATGAAGAATACTCATAAAAAAGCAATCTTTGTCTTCCTTAAGAAAACAAAGTACTGTCAACAACTTTAAGACTTTTTTCCCCGGAAAAATTCATTCAAGGAAAATAAAATTTTCATAATCTCTTTAGATTTAGGCGTCTATCTTAATATTTACCCTCAGATACAGCCTGGCTTGGCTTCTACGCAAAGTTGTATGTACAGATTGCGATGAGCGGGCGAAGTTATGTTGGAGCATAAGCCGTAAGTTGACGAACCGAGGACTTTACACTCCTTACTGGGAGTATGCACAATTAAAGGTCATAGCACTTCCAGGAATAAAAGTTTACTCGCCAAAGAGCATAAAATGTGCGTGTGGATGGATAAGAGAAGTTACTCAGGTGATCAAGAAGGTTGCAGGAGATTCGGTGAAGTGCTTGGGGTCTAATGGGTCTAAAGGAAATCCCTTTATTAGCAAAGTATTAGCAAACTTTTGCCGTACTTTGAGTTTTCAAATATCTATAAGTAGCTAAAATATATCTACGAAAAATTTTTTGGTGGCTTAAAATACAATTTATTATGCTTAGTGAATTTTATAACGCTAGAATTTTATCAACAAACCACCAGACAGCAATAAACGGGGAGGACAGCTTGCGAGCGAGCTCATAAAATTAGGTCATATGACAACCACCACCCGCTGAATTTTTACAGTTGGCCAGCGGTCTTGAAATTCACCTTAGTGCCGGGCCTAAACACGAAAATTCCTTGCACTTCACTAAAACAAAATTCACCAATGAAACGAGCACAGAGAAAATTTCATTTCTGCACAAGGACCAAAAGCTAAAAAATAATATGGAACAGCAGCGCACTGGCCAGGAGCACTCAAACACAATTCTGCGGTGAAAATCGAATGCCGACTAAAGCGAGTTTCCCTGATAAAACTAGGAAGAGCCAAGATTCACGCGAGGTGCAAGATGGAAAATTTCTTTCGCTTGGGAAAGCCGTTTGGATCGGGGAAAGATGCGTAATGGTTGCCACGCTCTGCGACTCCCAGCTAACCAGAGGGGAAGTAGCAATAAATTTTCATTTTATTTTTGCTGCTTTTCCATTCACAATGTTTACACTTTACACAACCAGAGAATAGCACGTGGGCCCCAAAATCTTGGATACAAAACGTACATAGTTTCTTACCGAAATCAGAGGTGTTCCAGACTGGACCAAAAATATAGAGGCAATGGACGGACGTCCTTCGTGCGATCGACTAGATTTTCCCCAATTTATAAATAAATAAAAACTCATTGAGATGCAACAGGGATCCGTAAATTTTGTATCAACAATGTGCGGGGGTTCAGGATAGGGATGGAATTTTAAGAATGGACAGGAAGGTGCTGAAGGAGAGTGGCGCAGCCGCGACCACACCTACACGAATAATGTATATTTTTTATTAGGGGAAATACTCAGCGCTACAGTGGCAGCTCAAAATCTGAATTTAGTTTCCAGGACACATTTTTCACAGCGCTAACTTTGCAATACATAAATACAAAAATGTGGTACATTTTTCATGTTGATGATGTTTCCATGCATTGAATGCATAAAATTCTCGTTTGTATTTAAACCTACCCCTGAGGAGTTGGGCAGGACATTTCGATTCGTAATTTCAATGTTGCAAGAATTATTCGTAGAACCACTTATTTCAACATGTAATTGCAAAACTGTGTGCAGCTCCAAAAAGAATTATATATGAATTTTTCAGTACACATAAAATCCCCTTGAAATCGTCACACTCGTTGCTATTACTTTTATAGCATGTTGTGGCGTTTGAAAAATATAAGCTAATCACACACCCCATTGGTTGCTCTCATATACATAATAGGAAAGGTAGGCAAAGATAAAAGACAGAATATTTTTCGAGTGGTGCATTTGCACAAGGAAGCACTATGATTAACGCAAAATAAATTACTTTTGAAGTTTTTTTTACCTGCTTTTACGATGAATTTTGTGTCTTTAAAAATTTAATCGATTTAATTTTATGTAGGAAAGAAATCGCACATTTAACAAAAGCTGTTTTAGAACAATATCTGTTACATCTTTCATATGTAAATACAGTATATATTAGGTAATATAACCGTATATAGTCAAGTAATTTCTGATTCATTAGAAGTAATTTAAAATAAACAGCCAACATTTTTTAAGAAGTACTTTGTGTTATTTTATTAAGTAAAATTTATTTTTGCTTGAATGTTTTTGGAATAGATTGCACGTAAACATTAGCCAAGATATATAACTTAAATAATAATAAACATATATCACTCCTTATTTGTAATTTTTAAAGAGTATGATCTAATAGAGAACGTTTCGGGTTTGTATCTTACTTTGAAGTTATGACTAAATCTTGATAAGAGGCATGAATCACAAATTGTCATTAAGTATTAACAATGGAAGACAGACAATCTTGATCCAGGTGTCTCAGATGTCCCCTTATAACCTTGCCACGAAATAGTTCAATGTTCTCGTAAAACAATCGCAGCTCCCGCTAATATTTCCATTATTAGTTGTGGGCCTACGCGACCATTTTCACAAAATTCAATTGATTTATTTGCTCCATAATTGATCAGTTTGTTAGAATGAATTTTTCTTATGACTGCGCCTGACAAGATTTTTCTTATATTACAGAAAGCCATTTCGTTCTGCTTGAGACAAAAGTAAATAAAATTACAAAGAATATGTCGTAGCATTCGTATCCCATCACTAAATGGCTAATCGGAGTCGCAGAATCATAAGTTGACCTCAAACTGCTGCGAAAGTTGATAAATCCTATATAAAGACAATTCTGCGAACAGGTTTGGAGGTTCCACATGAATCACAATAAACACTGGGCTTACTCATGCGGGGAGTGTTATCAACTCACCTTCAATAACACAGTGGGGCCTTATCACTTTTGGGGCCCGGTTTCGAATTCATCTGTAATTGTATAAATACATTTCTGATGCTATTTCCGGTGGAGAGAAATTAATGATTTACTAATAATAGATGATCTTGAAGTCGAATTTATATGCTGCTAAAAATAGAGGACGACAGCGAAAGTAGCCGTTTCAGCAGAAACTTTTGGGTGACTTTCTACACTTCCTGGCTTAAATGCAACAATTTGCAGAAAATTTTCTCTGCTTAGCCACCGTGGGGGTAAAAGTCTGTAAGAACCGGTGTTCTAGATAGAGAGCTTCACCGACTGCAGCGGCGCTAGAGAGGTCAGTCACAGTTCGTTTAACCATAACTGGAACTGAATGCGCTCGTTAACACTACGGCAGCTTAGTCTGCAATTTTTTTATTGAGTTGCTTCAGCTCAGTCTACAGGAACAGATAAGATAAAACTCCTTAAGTAAAATTGGATTATGAATGCTATCTGAATCCGTAACAGAGGCTTTATCTTTGCTTTCAGTTCCTGCAATTGGAAGACTACGCGGCTAAAAATAAATACCGCTGCTGGCCAATGGAGTCACACTCTGTGAGTCACGGAGACTCAGTTCTTCGGGAGGCCGTGTTATATCATCAATATTATTAAACATTCCCGAATGACCGTAGCAAATGTCCTTGTAGAACTTCTTTATTTTTTGGGCCACCAGAAAATGCAGCGCAAATACGCCGGTAGTCGTAAACAAATTAGAAAGGGCCTCCTCCATCTGGGATGGGTCTGTTTTTCATAAATGAAAACAATCTTGGACTCACCTTAATTCAGTATCACTGAGGCGATATCGCTTAAATCCTTGCTACGGAACCACTTTTAACGATATTTCCGCGAAAATAACAATTTATTAACCGATCAGTCGCTGGTAAAAAAACACGCACACACGAAAAACACTACGAGAATATTAAAGACGTTTCTAAGATTTTGACAACTCCACTCACAGTGGAGAGATTGGGCGTCATCGGTGCGATAAGTCTCCGAACCCCTCCAAGAGCAAAGAGAATCCAATTGAAACGCGTTTCAGTCATGCCAGAAACGATGAATTTTGTAACTGAAATACAATTACGTCTGGTAGTTCTAAGAACTAAATCAACAGGGGTTTGTAAAAAACTCCCTAATTTAGCAGAAATTATGTAATTAAAACTAGTTTTATTATAAGAAATCAGTTCCGTACTGTTAAAATGATTACTAACCATTCTGATCTTGACATGAAAAACTTGTTCAAACAGACATAACCGTAAGTAAGCTTTAATATATTTTTTTTATTTCAGAGGATTTAGCTTGAGTTCCGTTGCGAATATTTTAAAATCTAAATGTAAAATTTCCACTGTACCTATTTACAAAACTTGAAAAAGAGAATCTCTAAGCCTACTGAATATTATTAGGAAACTTCGACTTTACTTTCAGTTTTCCTTCATATTTCATTGAAAAATTAGCAATAAAAAATTTTTAAAAATATGAATAAAATTTTTAGTAAAATTGGCGGAGCATTTAACGGAAGTTTGAGAAAATTTACTCCTCCCCAATCCTGGTATAATTTTGTAAGCCCTACGAATTTAATATACGACGCATGGTCCAGAATTCTTTGTTACTCTCGCCTGAATAAAATATTTGATGCAATAATCCCGAAGCCATCATTCGTTGAAAGAGTTTTCCTAGAAAAAAACTGCAATCGAACACCATCGATCATTGTTACCTGGTGTCTTACAATTCTTATTATGATAACTGCCTGTTTTATTGCATTTAGGGTAATTTTGGTTTTTGTGAGATAATTTTAAATTTGCTTTAAATCAAATTTTGATTTCTAGGTGTATAGCAAAAAGCAAAATCAAAACGTTTATAAGGTTCTAAGAAGGGACATTTTGGATGTGAATATGCTCCCTGAATCAACAGATCAAATTAGTTGTGGAACACAAATTAATTTAAATGAAAATTTCTTAGAGTGAATAATTTATGCGGATATTGTAATTTCACTTATGCATTTAATTGTAATAAGAATTTGTTGAATTGTAACAGGATCGTCATAATAAATATGATAAATAATAACGCCACAATATGAATCTATCTTTCTGACCTCCCACCACAAGACCATCGACCCGCCAATCCACAGCAAGGAGCGTTCGCGCTATCTGGCCCAAAAAATATTCAGGATAAGGACGGGGCATACTCGCTTGGCTCATCACCACATATTAGCTCGTGTCCCACAGCCAGGCTGCCTTTCCTGCCCTCAACATAAAGCACATACTCACGTGTATAAAGACTAAGCAGGTCTGCCGCGGTTCCTTACACATTCTATCCAATATCCTTAATTCCTTCAACCCCACAGAACTCCTATCCCTTTTAAATGCGCTTAAAATCAACCTCACATTTGAACCTTTCCTCCGTCCTGTTTTGGGAAGGACAACCCTTTTGCCTTATAAAAATATAAAAAAATATATATTAAAACAAAATTTTTAAAAATATATTTAAATAAAAAAAAACCTTTAATTACCTTAAAAAATATATATGATTATTATTAAAACATTGGTAGGTTTCTCCCTGAAATTTTTATTGTATAATTTTAGAGTAGCTATTTTCACAATTTATAAAAATTAATTATATTGTATTTAGTTTTTTCTTATTTTCGTTATCTTAATAGTTCTTGTCCAAAGAAAAATTTTTGTATTAGATTTGATTTGTAGATTCTGCTTTAATTTCAAACTTTTTCTTTCTGTTTAAAATTTCTTCTTAACGTCTTTTTAATATTGTTTGCTTTTCATCCCGTTTGGAAGGATGTGCTCTATGGGCTATGTTCCCGAGAGCGCCAGGTATTTTAAAGTAAGAGTTTCAATTGCATTGTACTTCTATTTTTGTTAAATAAGTAAATAAGAATTTGTTGAATTGTAACAGGATCGTCGTAATAAATATGATAAATAAAGTATTTTTATTTTAAATTTATGAACATAAAATAATAAACCGCAATATGCAAGTACTGAGCTGTAAATATTTTTAAAAATAATCAAATTGTTCAAATTTCTTATAAAAAGAACAACGAATAATAAATTCACAGTTCCACCTGTGCCACATCTAATAAAATACTTGTCGAACTATACGAAATCAGGACGTAAATACTGAAAGTGTAAAAAGCTTGAATAAAAGTTGGAGGCAATAACAACTTTTAGGCAATTTATTTGATGGCTTGGTTTAAAGAAATATAAATTGACAAAATACAAAAAGACCAACATAAATAGCATTATTACCTAAAACTAAATTAATGACCAGCAACATTTGCTTGGTGCAACAAAGTTTTCTCTTATAAATAGTTTTAATATTATTTTAAGTAGTTTTCAGCAAAATCCTTCCAATAAACTTTCCAGGAATGCTAATTAGGATAAGTCAAGAAGATATTCACATTTTCTTACTGCGAGGCCTTGATTTTAGAAACGCACCGCTAAAAGGATCGGCAATATATGGACAAAACAGCAAGTATGCTAATTATTTAACAGTGTCGGCTAATATGATTTAGTGGAATTTACTTATAATTATCTCGAAACCGATCAATTGTACTTAGAAATGTGCTTGATTTTTAAAAAAATAACAATAAAAATATATCAACACTTAAGTCTTATTTCCAGAAATCTTTAACTGAATTATATAAGTAACGTTTCTATAACCAAAACACTGCGAGTATTAACCAATTTAGGTCAAAGAAAAATTTAAAAATCGAAAATAACATCGAATTTAAACATACCCTTAGGTGCAAAAGCTTTAGATTTATTATACTAAGAGTTGACTAAAGTCTAAGACTTTTCAGAACTTAAGGCACCTTGTTACTACCTGATTTAAAAAAAATACATGAGTAATGAACTTTGTGCTTTCCCTGAAATAACTCGAAGGCTTACGCGCTAGAGGCTGAGAGTGCACGAACGAACAGTGAAAGCTGATGGCGAAGCCTGGATGATCTTTTCATATTAACTAAATACTCCACTTCCATTTATTCTAGGAATCAACAAATATTTATCTTCGTAACGAAGATAACTCAAGGATTGCTCCCTAAAAATATATAGTGGCAAAGGAGTCTTCCCTTTTTCCCCAAATACCGGTAGGTAACCATATTCACGTTCTGTTCTCTGCTTATATCGATCATGATAATTCTCCGATAGGAGCATTTTGCAACCAAAGGTCGTGGATGAAGTTGTACAAATTGTCGCTTACAGCAACCTGCAATATTTTAATAATTAATTTTTAATTATAATAAGCATTTCTTATAAAAATTACCTTGTAGGGTGTCGGGTTCAGAGTCCTTTTGTGATCATTTCGAAGCGTTTTCAAAGATCCTTGTACTTTTTCACGAACTTGTTCTAGCGTTGGTACTGGCTGGCAAATTCTTCCATCCTGCCAGTAAATTTTGTATAAAGGTTCTACTCGAGATGGAATCACATAAGCTCGCTTAGACTCTTGGAATGGATGCCTACAGAGAACTTTTTGTCCAACTTCTGGTGGGGGTTCCGTCACTTTTTGCAGTAAATCGATTAAAGCGTGTCCATCAGCACTGAATAATCTAAAATATTTAAAAAATAAATTATTATTTTACTATTTCGCCTATATTACAAATTATGTGAAACGAAGAGCCAATAAATTTGTGCTACTTTTATTTATATTATGCTGCTTTAACCCTTTCGGTACTAACGCAGATTATAATCGGCATCTGGGTACGACCGCCGCCTAAAGTCGGCATTCACGGCTCTGTGTTATGATCATTCCGAATTCTGTGCGTAAAGTCGCCAGCTGCTCTACTTATTTGGTTTTTTTTTTACTTTTGTTATCATCTACAAATTCACTACTTTATTTCCATGAATGCTGACCAGGAGCTGGAGGTTTACATTGTGCTTGCAGCAAAACATATTTTCGCGGATTACACTGTTATACAGTACAACGAATTTCGTGGAAAACTTTCTCGTAAAACGAATGTATAACCTCGGCTAACTCTACCGTACCGAAAGGGTTAATTTTGTACTTGTAGGAACGAAGGAAGAACTTACCGAAAAGCATTCTTGTTTCCAGGCATAGTCACCTTCTCCACATCCTGACTTAATTTGATTCGCGCTTGTCCATTAATTTCCACTAGTTTGTAGACACAACCTAATGCTGGTTGTCTCTGGCATGTAACTAAATATTAAATATCAAATTAGACATATAACAACATATTTAAATAACATCATATACCTAAATGTGTCCCAATTCCAAAACAATCAATTTTATGGCCTTGTTCATTTAAGCTTAAAATTGTATCTTCGTTGATATCATTTGAGGCGACAATTGTTAATGAATTGAACCATGGAATTTTAAATCGTTCAGCAACTTTTTCAAAGGTTTCACGTGCTAAACAGGATAAATAGGCCAAATCACCGGAATCAATGCGGATTCCAACAGCTTTGTATCCTAAATCGTTAAGGGCTAGCGCAACAGCACTAAAGTTAAGTAGGCCACTCCTAGAAGAAATTTAAATTACCTCCTTCAGATTAAATTTTAAGGACACTTCATTATAACTACTGAATATTTTGTAGCAGATCCAACAAATCTAATATTCTGCTAGAGGTATTTAGCGAAAATTTCTAATATGATACGTGATGGTCACAGAAGTAATGTAATAATTTTTGCTTCTAAGGAATACTTTTTGAAAATTGAAATTTTACACATAGATGATTAAAAATGGCATGGGTATTTTATAAAGACTTTACTGATATTTTATATGGAAAGAATACTTGTGGTGACGAATGATTTTGTCCAAATTTGTTGCCTACTTCTACCGTCTAAGAAAATATATTTTTTTTCATTTATAATAAAAAGCACTTAATTGCCAATGAGACCAACCGGAAATTACTTAAAATTATTTCGCTATGAAAAATGGGTATAATGTAATAATGGTCACACAGTTAAGTAAGCCATGCAGTGTTCTCTCGGACAAATCTAGGTGTTGCTGTTAAAAAAATTCTATCAGACAAAGATTAAAAAAAAAGTGACAAAAAATTACTCCTTTTGTTATTAGCTTGATGATGGAATTTTTAATGTGTACAATAATAAAAATCCACTCAAATCAAAAACAATTTTTTTTTCGACCAATTTTTCTTTTATTCATGTTACATACCTCTGCCAAGTGCCGGGAAGTCATGTTACTTGGGATGCTGAGAACAAAATCAAATATAAAATACAGAACAGAAAATAGAACAGATAACAGACATATGGATTGCAGATGGGAGTGAGTGTTAAGAAAATGATTCATGCAATATGTATAGAAAAGTAGTATAGAAAATCTATACCTAGAAGATTTAATGAGTTGCGAATCAGTGTTTGTATGTATGTACATTTGTAGGAAAGTCATTTATAAAGCAGAAGCACTGATACTTACAATTTTTAATAATTTGATTTTATGAAAGAACTAAAAGGAAATGTTTTAATACAAATTGGAAATGCTACAATAAATTTTCATTTTTTAAATGGGTAATAACATGGTCATTTCGTAAGAAACTTAGAGAGATATTTAAATAAAACATCAGCTTAAAAGTAGATTAGAAATCTTAAATAACTTGATAGTCTGACTAAACCAAGTATTTAATTTTTCAGCAGTGTATATACAATTTGTATGGCAGTACACATACCGGTTTGAATTCAAAGCAAAACCTATAACAAGAAAATGATAGAGCGGTGCAAAATTAGCTTCTTTTTTTGCAATTGAAACCTGTTCATTATATTAAATGTATTTATTAATCAAGATTAGATTTCAAATTAAATTTGTGAATTTTTGCGGACACATGAAGGAATATTTCTTATACGAGTATATCTGTAAACTCTAGAGAAAAGTCCTAATTTGAAATATCATCTGTCGCATAGAGAGAATGAGCGCCAAATTACAATGTTTTTTATTGGAAAATATACAAAACGTATTAATTAAAAAGTTATTTTTGATTTTGTGACGCTCATTTGCTCATAGCGTTGCTATTACAAAAGAGTAACACCACTGATGATGATTTTAAGCAAGAAACCTTTGGGAAATCATGTAATTTAAAACAGCGTAATAGTGGAAAAAGTGTACACAAAACAGATTTTGTTTTCATGACGATGTAAAATGTCATATTTAACAAATGAAGGACCTAGGAATATAGAGAAATTATCAAAATGAAAAACGATTAAAAGGACACTGATGGGAGTTATGACCAAGCAACCACATTCATTGTTCCATTAAAAGTAGCATTTTAGTATTCCGCCTAAAATGAAATAGATTTATAAAAATAAATTGGCTGCAACCAATCCAGTGTATGTACATGTTTTATTGTTCTTGGAATTGATCCAAAAATTAGCGAAGAAAATGAGAAGCAAAACCAAATGGGGCTCAATGTGGATACCATTGTTTAGTAAATAAAAAATTTAATGCCAGTAGATTTAGACGAAGTAGAAGATGTATTTTTGTTCATGCATTTGTTTTTAATTAACACTAACGTTTTTGGAATTTATCAGATTTACCTGAATGACTTCCCGACATATCTTAGCAGGTCAAATCTACCGTGAGATGCAACAATATCTGGACAATGATCAAATCCATTTTCAATATATTCACTGGTATTTTCGTTAAGTGATCCATTTTCCCTGTAATTGTTATAGTTGTAATCTCTATGCGTATTTTCGTTCAATTTAATTCCATTTTTGCGGCATTTCTTGGAATCACCATTTACCATTTCTATATTTTTCGTGCATTCTGGATTAATATTGCTGTGAAAAATTTACTTGAATAAGAAAAATAACAGAATCTGTTGAAAGAAACCAAATTAAAAATAAAACAGAACATAGAATGGATAATGTCCTCCCGTGATTGATTTAATGAGGGGGATATTAACTGATTTAATTGATTTAAGTTTAAGAAAAACGAGTTTTTTGTTTCCTAAGCAGGCTTAATATATAGCCTAAGATTGACTTAGCTTAAAAAAATTAAAATTTGATATTTCTTGTCCTGAGTAAGGTCAAGCTTTGGACAAATTGCTCTCAAATTGATCAATTTTAGCATGTAAATTTAAGTTCTTATTCCAATTTAAAAGAAATTTGAAATAATTCGTATGCTCTAAAGCAACAATCTTTTCACATTTAGTCAATGTTACTCGTTTAATAGATAACTTCCGCTATAACTGGAAATCATTAGAATATAATTAATAGAAATTTTTAAATATCTTTAACTTCGCCAGCATTTTGTCTTCTATAGCAATTAGTTATTTAATTTTAAAATCAGTTGTAAATGAGATAAGTGAATAATTGATTGCAAATACAACTTAAATACAATAGAACGTTTACCTGAATATACTTGATCGGTCAGTTAAAAAATTTAAAGATAAATGGCTCTAAGGTTGTAACTCGTTGCCTGATAAAGATTGAAATAATTGAAAACTAGTGTTCACGAAAAGAGTTACATCGTTACCGTGTCATGAAAATATTCAGCTGAATAATTTCACTCTAAACAAGTAATAAAGCATACCGTAACTTTTAAAACTAACTCAATATTTAACTATTTGAATATTGTGCAGACTTTAATGATCAGTAAAGAAGGTAACATTTTCTGTAAATTAAACGATTTGAATAAAATCACAACTTAAATGAAAAGCAGTGGAATAAAAATGTTAGACAAAAAAAAAAAAAAAAACTAAAAACCAAAACCCAATTCTACCGAAATAATATTGCACCTAAGCGCAATAGGGCGCGCTATATTTTCAAAATTCTCGAAAATTGTTGTGTGCTTCTAAAATCCGAGAGATTTTGCCTAAAAGCGGAATACCTCTTAACATCGTACGTGTCGACAAGAGCCATGAATCCATCAGGAAACGCGATTGCAAATGAGACCATTGCAGCCAGCTCGCCTTCGCTCGATTCCTCCGTCGAAATGTCCAAAATGTGGGATAAATTATGACGGTGCATTATTGCGTGCTCCAACAAATCCTTCATGATGCCTGGTGGTTACATGGAAAATTATCAGAAAATAGTTCAATCAGGTCCCATTTGGAATTGAGTTAATCGATCGGATTTGAGTTAATTTATATGTGTACGTACCAGTTGTCTTGTGCCTCAGCATGCGGGTCTTCAACTCAGCAATGCCGGTAAACGACGTTATGTACGCATGGGCATGTGTACCTTTCACGGGTATGTTGAACAGTTTCCCTGCCAACACGTTCGACGTTCCATCGAAACCACCTGGTAATGAATTTACAAAATTAATCATTGTTCCATAGTAAGGAATGTGGGAAGCGGTTTGCTACATCTAATCGTCCGCACATGATTACGCTATTCCCATTGATTGAATGACTATCGACTTGTTCCAGAACAAAACGTGCGTCAAAGGTGTTCTACTTCGCCGTTATTAACAATAAGTAAGCCGTCTGATGAGATTTTCTGCTTGCAGGGACATAAAACAAAAAGTGACAGCATCGAACTATTTTGGGGCCTATGTATTTTTGGGTAGGGAGATCAAGGCTACTACTTTCATGAATCCTAGTAAACAGTTTCGTTTGGATGTGAATTTTAACCTTGGTACATATGCCTTTTTCATGGTCCTTGCATGTCTGGCAACTGTTACGACCGCTAAAAGAAGAGTGACTCCGTGAAGCACATCATGCGCTCCAAAATTCTTCAAATAGGATTTATTCCAAAATAATATAGCAATTCGTCCACCACTTTCACAGATTTTCATGCCAATTTTTTTTTATTTTGCAAATCGGTTGTCTGAAGGCTCTTTATTTCTGCAATCAAATCCATAACTATTGTGTGAATTTTCTTTATGGGAAACGTGGACTTTTATTCGAATTTGATTGACATACAGGCACATGTTGGCTATTACACAAAATATTTTCTTTCGAAGAAAAAAATAGAAATAGGTTTAACGCTTTACTGCATAACTTATAATCCAAAAAGTAAGATATGATGAAGCATACACAAAAAAGATTTTTCTTGTTTTTGTAATAAAAACATATTTTTTAAATTTTGAAACAGACAATTTTAACGAAAGGTATGAATGAAACTAAAAGTAATGAAAAATGAAACAACAATTTTTTATGATCCAGTAGTAATATAGTTTTGTTTTTAGTAGTTGCTAAGGTTCTAATTAATTTCTTAAGAATGTAATGAATGCTGCCATTATGTATGAATGGTTCACAGGCCAAATCGATTAACTCCACAACCAAAAAGTGGAAAACACTGGGGAAACAACACACATTTGCTTTAAAAGCTCGTTTTAAAATAAAAATTGTTAAGGTTATTACTTTTACGTAAAATTAATTTCCAAAATTAAATGTTAAGCTTGTATTAAAAGTTTTAATATTAAGAAAGAAATTTTCAAAAGTGGAGTTAATCGATTTGGCCTGTGAACCATTCATATAATTAAAGGTAAAATAACATTACTGGAAAACATTTTTCATTTTATAAAGAAAAAAGGACATTTTTAATTTTTTCTTTCCGGAAAAAATTTATCGGTTAACACTATCAATTCCCTTGAAGCTTATATCGAAGGCATTCTATTTATAGTATTAAAGTCGCGAAAGTTATGCAGCCTTAGGATAATACAACAATTGCAATTACAGTCAATGAAAATCAATAAGCAATTAATTTGTTCTTGTTTGTACCTTCACGAAATTTATCTGCAGGCAGCGGCGAGTGAAACTGAAGCGCTAGCTTAGCAAAGATTAAAAATGTAATTTACGCCAATTTAAAGCTATTGGCATCGATTACAGACGTACGTAAGAGACCGAAAAGGAACCAGTATCCTTTAATTCGTGTCAGCTAAAGATGTTTTTTCACCTAAACAGCAGTAACAGTAAATAAGTTATCGGCAAACACGATCAACATTTCGCAGATGGATGGTACCGCGTGGCACCAAAAGCTGAATTGAAACGGATGATTGTTTCGCGTTTTTGTGCCTGTGAATGTCCAAGAGGAAGGTATACCTCCTTTGATCAAAGGAGTTTTCTTTCTCCTCTACGATATATAGTATGTATGCTAATTTTCGTGTGCAAGATACTTTATAGGCACCATATATTTTCGCGGCAATTAGTAACCAAAATCATTAAAAACTTCTTCGTCAAGTTTCAATGAAACTTTTGAAAAAAAAAAAGAATAAATAATAATAATGAAGAAATTTCCCTGCTGAGCTGTGTCATGCATGTACATCGTACGTTCTCCTCGTACTCGTACGATAGAAAAGAAATACGAAAGTCGAAATCGCGAAATGTAAATCGTTTTAGTTCATGGAAAGACTTGCATATTTTCGAAGGGAAAACCCAACTTTTGATTGAGGGCTCTGGTGAACTTCAAACACGAACCCCTTATTATTGAACTAGTAAACTACTTCTCAAATATACCCAAAGATTGTAATTGACACATTTGAGAATGTGTTAAATCGTTCACGATTATCAGCCAAGGGCGTGAAATCAAAAATATGAAAGGAATCAAGGAGAAATGTAAGTACTTACCGATATATGAATACTTTGATGCCGATAAACCTCCATCGGGACCTTGTGCTCTCCTCAAACCGAATTCTAGCAATTTTATATTCTTACCAGCTACCATTCGATATCGCGCTGCATTTGTTGCCATGAGACTAGAAAATATATTTATTTGGGTTTATATTTTAGAAATCAATCTAAGATATTTATTTATTTATTTAATTTTAAAAACAACGAAAACGAAATTCATTTATTTATTTGAAACCATTTCATGAAAAAATATACATTTTACAGTCCTCTTCCCCTCAATTTATTATGTTAATAATTACAAAAAGTATAAAATAAAAAAAGTAAAAACTAAATTTTTATAAATACGTGTAAAGTTTCCATGTGGCTAAAACAAAGAAAGGCAAATTAAGGAAATACAAGCTCGAAATTTAGTCATCATTACAAATTATCAATTCAATAGCAGTCATAATTTTTTTTTTAATTAGTAAACAACAGATAACAACTAGAAAACTTCATAAAAAACCCCAATTTTATTTCAGTTTATAAGTGAATATTTTTATAATAATTAAAAAATATAAGAGGATGGAGGAGTCCTGTAGAGGACTCGTTAGAAAATTTTCTTTATGTAATCGCTTTACGTTTGTACAAAATATGAAAAGAATTTTTAAGGAACAGTAAAAGTATATTAAAAATATAAAGGAATCAATTTCGAATGCAGGAGAGGAAGATATTAAATAACGTTTAAATTATCCTTATCTACTTCAGTACATTTTCCACTTACCTTGCATAATTAACCAATGTTAAAAGCGTTGTTTCCAGCAGTTGAACTATAATTAATGGTCCTTCCACCTTAATTAATGGAACACTATAAAAATTACCAATTAAAATTTAAATACAAAAAAAATATAAAAGATATACCGAGGAAAAGCAACAGATCCTTCATCAATTGCATATAGTGTCACATCCTTAGGTGTTAGATTCCGAAGGAACTCAAAGAATTCATTTTCAATACCTTCAGGTAACGTCTGCTTCAAATATTCAATGTCTATGATGCAAGAAAATTGATTTTGTATTTTTTCATCGCTTTGATATAAAATTCTGAGAAATGATTTTCATTATAAATATAAATATATATAAATACACCCACCACTATCCGAGTAATGGAAATTTTCAAGAAATTTTAAACATTCTTCCAGTCCAGCGAATATTGTGAATTCTCCATGAAAAGGGTTATTTCTGAAGAAGAGGTCAAACACGCTTTGATCTTCCATTTTGCCGGATTTCCAGTATGCATAAGACATTGTTATTTGATAGAGATCTGTAACGACGAGAGGACAATGTCAAACACATTTTTAAATTTAATAACACAAAAAGGGTATTGTAATGGAAGCATTGAAAAGGATAAAATGTTTGATTGGATACAAGATAGATTGGGGTTAAGCCGTATTTAATCCATTATATACTATGAATGCATGCCAGACAATAGTCAGCTCCTCCTTTATTTACTGATTGTATTTTTAAATAATGAAAACTGCCAGTGCGTTTCAGTCAAAATTCCTGTTCATGTTCATGTTAATCGACAAAATAAAGAATACTCCAGAAATTTGTGTCTCACTTTCTGCCAATTGTTGGAAAACTGCTGCCTTTAAATATTAGAGCTAGTGTTATTGTTTACTTTTATTCGTACCTACTATGCAATTTAGACACTAAATTCAATAATAGCGCCACACTTTATCTTCTCTCACATATCAGTGAATAGAGGCTTTAATGTTATCTTTATCAGCTACAATCTTAAAAAATAGCAACAATTATAGTGTTAATTGCTTTCTCAACAAATAAATCTACTTCTGTATGTTCAAAATATTTTTATAAAAACCGATCTTAAGCGTAGAAACAGTGTTATCTCATATATTTAAGAAAAAAAAGCTTTCTGCCGAGTTAATCCCAGCGGTATCTTTGGGACATAACTACACACATAGATATTCTAAAATGCATCGCTATCTCGCATACTTGCACTTGACTTGTGCTCTGAAATTGTTGTCTAATTTTTATTTTACTTATGAGCATATTAAAATGATAAACTGGAGGATGACTAGTTCTTCTTGGTCATCTGGTTACGCAAATTAACTAGGTGAGATAAGCTATCTTATCTTGTACGGGTTGCCAACAAGAAACCTAGAAAATTAATTCTTAATATTTTATTTAAAACGAATAAAATGTTTTAATCATCAAGACAAATTAATATGAAAAATATTTTTATTAACTTTATGATGCATTGATGGTTCCATCCGGGTCAAATTTAAAATAACCTAACTCATATTTTCAAGTAATATTACAAAGTTGTAAACATTTATTTTCTTTTTCAAAAATGTATTAAAGTTATTTCATCCAATTTGAATAACATATATTTTCGGTTAAGCAAAAACTAAAAATGTTTCGTTACCCTGGGCAATTCAGCAGCAACAGATTCCAAACGGTTTCATTTATTCATTTACATATGCAATTTTTTACGTTATAACGTAATTACGTGTTAATTGTAATTTGTAATTAATTTATTTTGAATTTAGACAAAAAAATTAAATTAACGTTACAGAAGACATCAAGTATGAGCTCTGAAATTCCATTGAAAAGTTTTAAGTATACAAACATTGCGTAAAAGAAAACAAATGAAAATGTTTACTATATGCATATATAAATTGCGATGATTTAATAATCCGATTAAGCGAATGAACAAAAAATTACTCAATGAATTTGCAAATTGTTTACTCTTGTTGGCAGATGGGCTTACTTTTACGAGATATGCTTAAATCCAGAGTAGATGATAGATATATACATGCATAATATGTATGTGCTAAATATTACGTAGTTTTTATTTTAAAAAATATATATGTGTCTATATACGTTTGTCTGTCCTACAATTAAAGTATTATATAAAATTACACCTGAAATATTGAGTCTTCAGAATTTAGCTTAACATTTTCATTTTGTAATTGCAATATGAAAATACTGACATCATAACTCATCTTTGGAGCCTTTAAAACAGATGGACTGTGAAGATAAATATGGTACAATGTACTGAAATCGACGTTATATTAATAGAGCAATAGTTTTCCAAGAGTTTACGAAATGCCAACAAATTCAAAGGTATAATAAGTAACAATTGCTAGTTTAAAACTAATGAAAATTAGTCCAGCAGCTTATTCAGTTAACAAGAAAATTATTTCGCATATTCATTGTCAAGTTCAGTAGCTAACTATGTCTAGGTCGTTGACACCCACGAAAATTCTTTTTTTAAAGAAAGTGAATCTCATTTAAAAATTATCTATTTAAATATTTTTTGCCTGATTCATCGCTTTAATTATTTTGCTTTAACTTCTTTTTGCTGGTTTCTAAACTTTTTTAATAAAACTAATAAAATACTAAAATTATTGCTAGAATACTTTTTAAAGAGCATAATTTGCATAAATTGTTATGCAACTCAGGCGAGCGCGAGTCGTAAGACTTTGCGCTTTTTATTTGCGGTAGCATTTCAGCTTTGTGTGAATGAAATTTTATTTCTATTCACATTGAAATTTTGTTGCGGTCGAAGTGATTTAATTCTACTTTTATAGTTGAATATCTCTCTGTTTTTGCAAAATTTCTACGCAAAGCGATTAGGCTTTACTTAAAAATGCATTTCGTTTTACTGCGAAATTTGTTTTTTTTACTCAGTAGTCGCATTGTTGCCTTAATCAGTTTTATAGTCTTATCTAAGTAGTAAGCGTTGGAGTTAAACAGTTTATGATGGTTATTTATGATCCTCTAAATTTAAATTTATAAACGTAGGTAAAACATATAAACTACTTTGATAGGAATAAATAAATAGACTGATTTTAATTACCTCTACTCCTTGTGTTGTGTATTTGAAATTTTAAATAGATGTTTTAACAAAGTTGTTCCTCAATTAATTGTTAAACGTTAAATTTATAAAAGTTACATTTTGGAATAAGAACAGAATATTTCAAAATACTTAGAAGGTATGGAAAAATAAAAAGTGGTATGTATTTTTAATTGTATTTATTTAGAAAAAACCGATTACTACCGGTCCACTAATAAGACTGTTTCATTGAATAGTAAAATTATTTTTTTATGAATCACACCTCGCAACATTAATTCCAAAATACAAATATTACACACTTTAAATCTAATGTGTTTGGTTTTTTTCCAATTCAAATAAATTGGCTTTAAGCTTTAAAAAAATGTTTATCCTCCAGACTATCAATTAAAATGTTTAGTAGATATGCGCAACTGGAACTAACTCAGTCTGTTTTTCTGGTATCGTTAGAAAAAAATTAGCTGAGATCATAGGTCACTATGGGCTATGACGCCGCAAACTGTTGCAATTAATATTAAAGCTAGGAATGGTGCTGAGAGTTGATGATTTAGTAAAGAGCTTCGTGTTGTGCCTTTTGAACGCAATTAGCAGCTGTCTTTTGTGGAAGAGGAAAAGCGAGTTCCAGTGACCAAAGAGAGGCTGCACAAGTTGCACTCAACTCTTCTTCATCTAAAAGCGCGCGTATGTAAACCGGAGAAGGAATAAACGCCGCTGCCATGCCAGACGCAATTAACCCGAGAAGTTCCCGGTGAAAGAGGGAACGTCGTGCACCAATTCTCGGAACGCAGCATTTACGGATTCCTGAGGGTTTAACGCAGCGACTCGACTAATTGTCGTTGTTTTCTTATTCCCTGTGACCATTCAGGAGACAGCGGGGCAGAAATAGAATGCAGTCCAAGAGGTTCATGACCGGAACTCGACTTGTCTCAACGGCTGACATAATCCGACCGACGATTGCTGTGACACAGCGAAACGGGCGATTTCGTCATCGGGGGGCACAAGCACTTTGGGACGCTCTGCTCGAACTTACCCGTGAGAAGTGGCTGCACCACTCCATTCTGGTTGAAGCGACTCCGGCCAACGTAGCCGCAGTCATAGTGGCTGCCCAAGTCGCGGTCAGACATAGTTTCCAAATATTCAAGCACTGCCTCTTATTTAAAAATAACCGAAGGAATTTATCCTCAAAACTTCATCACCAAGTAAACCGGTTTAGTTCTCGCCAGAGGAGCACTTCGCCGAGTCCCACTTTGGAAGAACTGCACTTTCCTCACCGGAGGCGGAATTTACACTTTTTGTGGCGGAATTAAAAGCGCGACTAAATGTCATCGCGGCTATGAAAGACTTTTATATGCTCCTCACGTTCGCGAAAAGCCACTCGCTCGCGACTCTCCTCCAGTAAGCCTCCTCTGCACGCATTCACTTCGCCCGGCGTCGCCGTCGTAGGCACGTTTGGAGCGTGCTGTTGGGGCCCTTCTATACAACGGTGGCGGAGCGACCCCTCGATAACAGTCGGTTCCAAGGGGATAACACTTCGTCTCCTCCGTTTGTGGGAGTGCACGGGGCTGCCTCTGGGACTATCGCTGAGCGCCTTTTTGCAATTTTCTCACCGTTGTATGATTTTTGTATTGATCACACACGTGAAATGAAGGTTGACTGAAGGTCGCCCAACGAAGTTCCAACCTTAGCGCCAAATCACTGGAGACATTTGACTAGCGGGCGTTTCATGGGAGGTGGGCAATCACTGGGAACTTCAACATTCACTGGCTAATTTCGTATTTAACGGGAATCTGCATCTACGAAACAGAATCCACTGCAATCCGAAACTATTGCAATCGCGGTGACAGCTTATTGACAATTGATAAGGGGGGGGCATTGCCAATATAGGCGAGTGAGTTTGAATGAAACCAGCTGATTGAGAGATTCTGTAGTTTACTTTTGTCTAAACTTTCACAAATCACAAACTCTTGTATTTACAGTGGAAATAAAAATTACCGGCAAACATGAATGTTTAATTTATGTATTGCGCTATCTAGGAATATAAAACCTGAGAAAACAATTTTTAAGCAATAGACGTTGTAGGGAATTCTTATAAAAATTTATGAAATTGATTGATTGAATTAAATTTTCTGAGAGTTGTACCAGGCTGTCCAGCAACAGATGGCGCTATTAGGTTCACCGTTTTATTGTTCTAAAAGCGGTAATACTTTTTTATGAGCACGTGTGAAGTTTCATGTAGATCTATCAACTCATTCGTATAATTGCAACTGTTCAAAATTGACGTGCCGCGGTATTTTTGTACAATGGAAAAACTTGAATATCTTGCAGAAATAAAATTCTTATTTTTGGAAGATGTAAAACCAAAAAACACTCCATGATTGTTAAAAGTTTATAAGAACTCTTCACCTTCACAATTCGAACAGTAGAAGGATGAGTTGCTGCATTTAAAAGTGGTCATACAAGTTGAAAAGGATCCACGTGAAGGACGTCCAAAAAGTGTATCAACACTAGAAAACATAGAAAAAATACAGGATATGATTATGCAAGATCATCGATTAACCGAAAGAAATTTAGTAGAAGCCCTAGGCATCTCATTAGGCAGTATGAGCAATATTTTGGCTGAAATTTTGAGTTACAGAAGGATATCTGCAAAATTGGTGTCGCATTCGCGAACAATGGAACAAAAACACACGCGTATGCAACTTTCTCAACAACATTTGAAGCTCTTTAGGTTTTGTGAGTCGCTTTATCACTAAAGAGGAGATTTGGGCCTACCACTATGATCATGAAACAAAACAAGAAACTTGGGAGTGGTATGAACCCGGTACTTCGCCTCTAAAGCGAAGGTGTAAGTATCAGTTTTTGGGATGCAAAAGGAATTTTGTTTGTGGATTTCCTCCAAATGGCAAAACAATTTTTATTGTGACCCCTTAGACCATCTGGATGTCAAAATTCGTGAGAAAAGATCTGATTTACAGAAGAAAAAAATCATTGTTCAACTGTTGCAACATCCACCCTATTCGCCAGACTTGGTTCCCTCTAACTTCTGACTGTTCTCAAATCGCAAAAAATTCAGGCATAGAAAACAATTTTCATCGAACGAAGAGGCCATGGAAGCCCATTTCGACAGTATTCGGGATTCTTTCTTCAGGGATAGAATACATAAATTAAAAGTTCACTGGAACAAGTGTATTGAAGTTCGGGGAGGTTATATTGAAAAATAAAATGTATATCATACCATAAAATCGTGGTTTTCTTATCGAACGACTAAACTTATTGAACAACCTCGCAATTAAAACAGCTTTAATTTCCGCTTATTTTTTTCTAAATTATTTGTATGCTAAGTTTCAGATTCTATAAAAGTCAAGTTTGGAGCAACAATAATAAAAATAGAAATTTCGAAATTTACATTAAACAAAAATTTATATAAAAATGTAGGGAAAATTAGACACCATCCGAATTAAATTTTATGGAAGCACTATTTTGGTCACTATCTCTTTACATTAAATTTTTAAGAAGACTTATTACGTTTAAGCTATCTGCAGATAATAATTTAAATTTTCCGAATGCTATTTTAAGAACCCTACTTCTGAGAGTATTCAGGAGGAGGGAGTCTATAAGCATTGGAGGTCGTGTTATATAAATCCGTTAAGCCTAGTATTGCTAGTACCTGCTTTAGACGCAACATAATGTAAAATCTTTTTTATTTTGTTGGTATTGTTGCCAAGTAGCGCACAAAAAAGGTTTTACGTTGTTAATTTGCGTAGATACAGGTAAAGTATGGGTACATGAAACGTGCGATTTACAACAGAAATTTGTATTGCATCGCTTAAGGCGGGTATAAAAAACGTCTACGCATGCAAATATAGCACTCGTCGTTTTGTCATTCCACTATTTGCACTGTAGTTCTGCACATGTTTTTTCAATTAAAAAATAATTTCGACGAATAATTCTCTCATTTTCTTTTCATTTTGAATTGTAATAAGAATAAAAGCGGTCGATTTTCGACTGACTGGGGATCCTAGTTTTAAAAAATAAATAAAATTTTAACTACACCATAGGAGTCTTTTGGAGTACTTAAAAAGCCGATGTTATACAAGATCGCAGTATGCTTCTTGAACATCATTCGTTTGTTTGCAAATAAAATTAACAGACGTCGAAATTTTGTGGAAATTTTATGTTGACAGAACAGCAATTTTGCTATTACAATTTTGTACGTTGCATTGTTAAAAAATATACAGAAAACAATTACGTTAATTTATTTCTGTTTTCCAAGGGGAAAAATGGATGATAAGATGTATCGATCAGTCGACGATAACCGGTATGCCTCCCGTTACGAATATTCAAATTTATCCTCAAAGGAAGTAGAAGCGGATCAGAATTACGGCGACTATCAAGCCGAGGAGGTTGAATACCCCATTGGAGATAGTCAAGACATCGATCAGCCGGCATTGCCCGGGGATTACTACGCCGAGGACGAATACTGTAATTACAGCGTTAAGAACTACTTGCAGCCGACGAGAGCTAATAAAGTACAATTAATTAATAAATTAAGGTATAAATAACGCATACTTTTATATTGCAGGTCGCGCACAAGTACGTCCCTTCTGCCTGTGGTGGAAGAGGAGCCCTTCAGAGCAGACCTTCCGCCTACTACGAGGTGGGAGACTACAGGCGAACAGCCATCAGAGATAAATTGACCTATTACAAGGCAGAACCCAAAGCCTACACCCAGCAAGCTCCTGACTGTGCCCTTTCGAAGGTTAAACGAGATTCGTTATTTCGCAATTTAACTGAAAGGGAATACCGAAACCGATTTCAAAAAATGGTTAAGGAGAACCGCATGAGGCAGGAGAGGTACTCTGCTGCCACCGCCAACTACTATGGGCAAGAATCAGAAAAGCCAATGACTCATGATGAGTTGTTGGAGCATTTTAAAAAGAATTATGAAATGGACGATAGGAAGCCTCCCCAAACAATGGCACCAAAACAATTACCTCATCCCGCATCAATGAAAGTTAGCAATATGAAGAAAACTTTTTCCCCAAAATCAGACACAGAAGCTCTGCGGGAGTACTACGACGATGCGTACGGACGTAATTACGCTGGGCAGACCGAAAAGGCTGCAGGCCCTAATGCCACCAAAGATACAAGATCCGAACCAGTGCAGCCGGACTATAGCAAATTCGATAAATTTTTAAAATCGTCGAAACGTAGAACTTACAAGGAATATAGCCCTAGAAGGCCACTAACTGCAGATGATTACGCTCATG
This sequence comes from Philonicus albiceps, assembly GCA_963969385.1. Taxonomy (NCBI): domain Eukaryota; kingdom Metazoa; phylum Arthropoda; class Insecta; order Diptera; family Asilidae; genus Philonicus; species Philonicus albiceps. The sequence continues at coordinate 21,026,022 of OZ017775.1, forward strand.
AAATGCTGAGGAATAGTGTCCAAAAATCGCATGACTTGGAACTCAAGTACAAGAATGAAGCCTATGGGAAGCTTACCCAAGAAGATACAGACGTCGCATTGCAGGACATTAATGAAAACATAAATCAACAAAGTTCGGTGACTAGTTTTTCTCATCTAAAATCTAGCGATGAAAAAGTAACTCCACCTCGCAAAAATGTATCTAAGATTAGGACATCGTTAAGGAGTAACCGCAGCAAGAAATCCAATAATACCGGTCGAAGTAAGAAATACGAAGATATAGTTAAACTCCAGAAGTCGAAGTGCACTATAATGTCCGTAATTTACGATGGCATTCAAAAATGCGAACAGGCAAAGTATGAAGTAATGCCACAAATTAAGGCGTTCAAAGGCGAAAGCTTCTTAACTAGGGCTACCAAGGAGAGCCAAACTGGCCAAAATGATAGATCACAAGATAGCTGCACTTCTAATGAATTAATACATTCGGATATAATTTCGAACATGTTCAAGGAGTTTCGAGACTACCATCTTCAAAATATTTCACAGGAGGTCAAGCGTATTCAGTACTTAGATGTTCTACCACAGAAGCTGACAAACTTACAAGGGCCGCAATGAATTTTATTTGTATAAACTATTTATTTATATGATTGTTTATCAAAAAGTATATAATAAAAAATACCTTTGGGAGAAATTGTATTCTTGTAAAATAAATTAAAATCCAAATAAAAATATACCGGGTAATATAACTTTATCTTATTTCTGTCCAATTTCAAAATAGAGAAATGCAAAACTTTGGATAGACCCATGTAAAAGTGAATAATTAAAGTCAAGGAAGGTGATCTAAGAAAATGCATCGTAACAACGAACAAATTTATTTCTGTCTAACAAAAATGAGTTTGGTACAGTGTTAGCATTTTAGAAAACACACTTCGATTTTATTATTGTCTTTCTGATAAAAATTAAAACAAAACAATACAAACATTTAAGCACAGTCAAGTAAAATTAGGTCCATTTGCTTTCACATGTTTTGCGGCTTTTAGATTTCTCATCATGTCACAGAAAAAACCGCATCGAAAGCCGAGATCCCAGCCTCAATAGTTCCTAGACTGAGTACTTGAATTCTGTATCCTTCTGAAGCACCAGTTACCTATTTCTAAGGAGGATAATATCCACGTATTTAATCACAGGCATCGAGACTCAGCCAGTTTACAAATTCGTCATCAAAATGTGCACGCTTTACACATACATTTTGTAAAAAAAACCAAACAGCTTTTTTCTTCTACACGAGATGCATCTCACTAGGTCTTCCATCCTGCAGTATAATATGATTCAATTTCACATCGCCCTGTACGTAAAGGGTGTCTACTTGGCTCGGATCCAATCTGAACTTATATTCGGATATGAATTTGTCGTTTAGGTATACTTCGTAGGCAGTATTCGTACAAAATATGGCCAATGTAAAAGTATTCCCTGGGAGGAAATCTGCTTTTAGTTCAGTCCGTTCCTCCTTTTCCCATTTGCCGTTGATCCAGGAATTCCTGCAAATTACGTGCTTTCCACCTAAATTAGCGAATCTTGGATTAAAGTGGAACGGTATAACAGGATGCGGCCAAATGTGGTGACCTTTTTGGAGGTTAATAAAGAACGAATGCGGCAGGATTTTGACGCGCCCTTCGATGAGCAACATCTTTCCGTTATCAAATAGGTCCGTAAACCTTCCATAATACGGCATTTCAATGGAGCTTACATCTAATTGGGAATGATGGTGTGACTCTCTTACAGTTGGATGTTCAATCAATTCAGCACTGGTCAAAGGCGCAAGTCGATTGGTGGTCTCAATCGGGTAAGGTTCTGACCCTGGAATTTCATTTGGGTACTCCGTTACAACGTTCCTTTCCATGGTAACTCTCTCGACATCACCCTTTACTTCAAGGCACGTTACAAATCGATAAGGCAGTCGGTGACTGAAGGATGCAAAATGCCTACCGTTCACGGAAATCAGGTACTCTTCTTCGGTAACCAGAATCTGAATATTAAATTTACTTCCACGCCGAAGGATAAACGGAAGGGCGGACGTGACCTCCTCTTGCGCCCAAACATTTTTAACTCGACAATTTCGTACTATGTAATTTTGTGGGAGACGCGGATTGATGTGCAGGGCTATGTCTTTATGATGGTTGTCGAGACTTAGATTGACTGAAAATCTAAAAATTTCAACTCATTAGCAACTAGTATTTATATTTATTCAGGGCATAAGTGAAAGGTTACCTTTCGCAATTTAAAAGAATGTGTCCTTTGACGGTAAAACTAACTCCTTCGTGTAATTGACCTAAGTTGTTGCTCGTGAATACCAAATTGGGATCTATGTTATCGTAAAAGGTGGACTGTAAGAGAAATACATTTATTTAAAAAGTAATACTACAATAGAAAATTTAATTAAATCTCGTTTTCGATCATAATTTCATCAAGCCTACTACATTCTAGTTATTTAGCTAGATCTTTACAGTCTTTGTTCCTTAGAATATTTTTGAGATTCAAATATTTCGTGAAATTTCGATATATTAATAGCCATTAAATATACTTCGACTCGGTTAATAAAAAATAAATATTTTAGATACGGAACATTTATGGAGAAAAATTGGTTAAATGAACATTTCAAATTGGTAAACGATAATGAATTTTGTAAGCAAACAACCGTTTATTATTTACCATTTCTTAAAGATAATAAATTAATACAATTTAGGAAAGTTATTCGACAAAAATTTTTATATATTTTACGTGTTCACCAACTGCAGAGTGCTAATGGCAGTCAACGTATTACCTTATGTTGTTAAATCAAGTGAAGGAGAGGGCCAGACGAGATCATTGCATTATTGTGCTGTTTATTAAATTTAAAGCCAGGATTGTAAACATTTAATTGTAACATGCTTTCACACTATGCCAAGCAATGAGCCGTATTGTAGAATTCCAGCATACAAATTCAGTTAATTTTCTTTTATAGTCCATAAAGAGCACCATACGTATTCCAGTTTCGTGAGAATAATGTTTTATGAGAAATATTTCTGAATTTCTATCCACATTTTCTCTCATTATTAAAATACTTTGAGGCATGCATATGGCGTAAGGACTTCAGCACATCATTCAACTCTTTAATTATACGAATAATTGTGTCTTTATAAAGGATATGTTCGAGAAATTAAAGATCCTTCAAGTAAAAAGCATTGCACTATTGCTACATTTGATGCGCCCTGAAGTTTTTAATATTTAAAGTAATTCTGACTTATTTTCCAAAATTACTTAAAAACTATGTTTGAAATTAACTACTACTTTTTAGTATTTCACAGAAATTAAGAGATAGCCTGTTAAGATTACTTGTAGTAGTCCTAAACCCTGAAAATGTTATCAACCTTATTAATTAAATAAAAACAACTTTAAAGAAAAACATCAGTGTCAGCAACAGACGAATTAACCAAAGAAAAAAAATTCTGAGAACTTTAAAACGTAACATAAACGTACCACACTTTTAAAAGGGAAAATGCAAAAGCTTTGAATAACAAAAACAAACTTTTTATCGTAAAATGTGGATGAATGTGATAGAAACTCACAAAAACTTACATTAGAAAAAGCCTTATGAACACTTTGGTTATTTATTTAAGTATAAGAACATAATGACGGCGTTTTGTTGCTAATAATAATTAACGACAGTGGAAATCTTTGAACGACGGTTTGAATGGAGAATATATTCTTCTCATTGAGATAGAGATGCTATTTTGTTTTTAAAAAGCTTGCATTTATTTGAGTGATGGAGAATTAATGGTAAATAATAATTTATCAATTATCTTTTTCTTTAAAGGATATATTTAATATTCGACGGGATTTCAAATTGAATTTATTGAAGTGAGATTTGTTAAAATCTTTGTAGCGATTTTATTTTGAATAAATGTGAATTACAAACTTAAACATTGAGAATATTTATAATTATAACTATAGATAAGTTAAAATACTTTGCGTGTTGAGATAGTGTTTGAACTTATAAACTATGCTGCTTATTCGTGCTACTAAGTGAATTAGATCTTGGATTTAATCTTCCATTTAACCCGCCACGAAAGGTGATAAAATTCTTTAGCCTCAGTCGAAACCTTATGTTGCAACAAGACGTCCCGGAGATATAAAAACCAATTAAGATTAATTGGTAGTGCCACTTGTGGAGGCCGAATTGAAATTAATTGGATAGTGCACCTCAGTCAGTGACTAACTACACAAACAGCGGGGTTATCACCGAGCTGAGGAATTAATAAGAACTTAATCAAAACAAATCTCCCACTGAACACATAGGCTGGTTTAGATGCATAAGTCCTGTGAGGGGGGAGCTTTCATTGTCTGTCCCCATAAATTAATCTTTTGAGAATGTCTTGCGTGTCAGCTACTTTGTATGCAGATGTTTTTTAATATTCACCTAATTCTGGGGTTTACCATCAAAACAGTCAACGCAAAGTTAGCTGCGGTGGTGATAAGAGAGATTTTTGTATTTACATTTTTAATAACACCGACCTCATTGAAACCTTCCTCCTTTTTGACTGAGCAGAACATTAAGTAGTCGCAGAATTTCCGTAAGCACATCATTTTTTCACCAAATGTACAGAAGACGTTCATTAGATTCAAATTTAGACACTATTTACCACCGCAATCACGGCTCGGTTTGTTTCACAGTTTGTTTTTTTTTTTTACAGGTTACATGAATAATGTGATTTGCCTTGAGCACTTAGGCAAAGACCAAGCAAAACTTTAAAAATTGTTACCCACTTGAATCGCACGAAAGTCGACAAATATCGGAAAATCGAACGTGACCTGGGAACTGGCTTATAAAATATTTCACTATACGGAAGAAAAAAAATATTTTCTATGATATCAAGAAATATATTTGAGCGTTTTGGGCTTTCTCTGGGGTCTACAAAATGTTTTAAATCACATTTTATCACAAGGCGAGTGTTTTTATAGGGGGACAACTCCAACGGATTTTTTATTTTAGGTAATCACCCCCGACGTTCTGGCGCGACACTGTCACATCTCGAGCTGGTCGCGAACATTTTGGCCACCAAATATTCTTTCCTCCAGCGATTTTGGAGCACTACGTCAGTCCTCGACCTCATAGCTTCGCTCTCGTCGTCGTCGGTGTCCAGTCATCGCCCGCAAGGTCGATTAGCTTCTCCGGGGACAGTTTGTACCTATCTTATCGTACTGTCTGTCGAACTAAATTCAGCACTAAGTGAGGATCATTGTTTCGCTTAAATCGGGAATTGACTATTTGTAAAGTGGCATTAAATTCTAATAAAATGCATCTGTAATAAAGCGCGATAAACGCGAAGCTCCCGGTGCTTCGTTATGAATGCGCCTGCCCACACCCATTAGGGAGCTTAACAGAAAAATAAACTTTGCTTTTACACAATCAAAGCTAAGCTCTGCGGATGAGTGTAGTCTTGAAATTGCACTCATGCACCTCACCGCAAAGTTACTTAGATACTTCTACACCTGGACTATCAACGACTATCTCTTTTTATTTGGAGCGCGCTGCCACAATTTGTTTATGCTGTTGAAAGTGAATTTCTAATCTATTCCACTTGACCGACTAAACATCTTAACTGATAAAAAAAGGCGGCGGAATACTGAATCTTAAGGTGTAAAACTAAATCAAATAAAAAGTGATGTATGTACTATGGCGAACTTTTACGAGCTGCTATATAGCTTCAGAAAACATTGAGAGCTTATAAATTAAACATTCGAAATACAATACAAATGTATTCAATTTTCTGCGACGATTCCGGCGAAAAATTGAGAAATTACTCATTCATTAGAAGTTGAGTCGCGAATTACATTATAAATTCTTGTCTTATGTCGTCATACATTGCTAAAACCGCAAAAGCAATAATGAGAAAAGATCTCCATTTCAAGAAAATTTTATTGGTTGCTTCGCCTTTTGAAACTAGTATGGATTGCAATTGCAGTTTCTTGAGCTGTTAGAGAATTTTATATATAAAGTTATACCGTTTAACACCATATTTATGGTATGACTGGGTTTAAAAATAGTGAAAAATAAACCTGTTGAAGAATACTCTTTCGAGAGAATTGGAATAAAATAGCTATGATCGGCAATTCCAATGAGGCGTAACAAGAGCCCAAGTTTTAATGATGCAATCTAATGCAATTAGTATGTGAATAGAATTCAAAAATTACGCGAGAACTTCTTTTTTGATGTATTTATATTTAATTAACCACTTCAGGGATATTGCCAAACTGGGAAAAATATATTACAATCTGTTAAACAAATTTACACTAGATTATTTTTCATCAATAAACCCAAAAACTTTATAGTAAATCAGCGCGGATATTTTAATCTACTTGAAATTCACCACTTTAAAAATATTTCAAAATTGTCTGTGATTGTCTCAAGATTTCGTTTTCGTTTATTGGAAAAATATCGTGAATATTTGATAATTAAATTACCAATTGTGCAAAATTTAATTAGTTTTAATTATTGCTTTATTTTTTCGACATTATTTGTAAAATTAGGTTTTTTATTTTTCTACTAATAGCGCTTTACTGGCAAATGTATGAACTTAGTTTATTTTTATATAAAACTTGTTTTTAAATTTTGCCTTACATTCTGCATAGCTCTTGAATAAAAATAAGTGAACATGAAATCAAACAAAACTTTAAACCACTTTTTCCACTTTTAAAAAATTCATCCCTGAAGAGGTTAAACACGAAAATTAACTGGCACTTTTAATATTTTATTTTTGTATATATTGATAAAATATTTTATTTGCGCGTTGTTATCACGCCAATTTAAAGATATAAACATATTAGAAGTATTAAACTAAGATTAAACTAGTCGCAATAATCTTCCAAAAGAAAATTCATTATACTGCGTAGTCAATTGTTTTAAGAAAATTAGCTTTTTAGCATTAGGAAGAGTTTTGTATCTAAAATCTTTTTTGTTATCTAAATCCAAGAGTACATATACAAAAGCTTGTGATAGTGTATAATTTTAAAAATCGCATGCCTAACTTATTAAAAATGCATATCTTAAATAGAAAGCAATTTGTATTATTTTTTGTTCTTGTACTGATAGAGATTACTGTGCAATTTTGTAGATGTTTTATGCGTATTCCAACATAACAACGTCTACGGGTAATGAATTAAACATGAATCCCACAGCCGTCCGAATGTTTCACTTCAACTTATCGTCACTTTGGGTACCATTCTGAGAGTTACTTATCATCAATAGAAACTGACTGTTTATAGCAGTTCCTTCTAAATAGGTTTGATGAGAAATTCAGAAGAAAATTGAGAAGAAAATAAATAGAATCGATTCGGGAAAGGGGAATTTTTATTTTAAAGGAATTGTTTTACTTTAAGTATTGGTTAAAATAAAATGTACAAAGTATTATAAAGCGAACATGCCTTAAGGTATTTTTTTCCCTGAAAGCATCCTGATGGCTTTTGTGCACACCCTTTCTCCATGACCTAAATGATAGTGAAGTTATGCTTTGCAAGGTGTCCCTTCATGGGAGTGGAACTGTTCATATTAATTAGGAAGGACTAATGGACTCTATGAATAAAATCAGTGAGTTTTTCGTTCAGAAATATAATAAATTGCATATTTCCGATGATTAATATTTCAAAAGAACGATAAAACGTAATTTTTGTCTAAAAAAACTTTATTATCGCATATGCCACCAGTAACGCACTGTTCCAACATCCAGCATCAGTGAGAAGTTATCATAAAAGTAGAAGGTCATCAAGGAAATGAGCGAGATGCCTCGTAGTTTGCATAATAAAAAGATTAGCTACGATGGCACTTCTGTGGCTTCGTTACTTTCTAGATCCAGTTTCTTGTGCACTCAGAAAATACCTGAGCTTTCCGACGTAGGCCCACACTACGAGAATAACTTTGCCGAAACTATCAAATCAGCTGGGCGCCGGGTTTTGAAGGAAAATTCTGTCGATTTCTGGGAGCACTCCCCCTAACCCCGCCCGGATTCAGCTATTGATTTCCATCGAAGACCTTAAAAATTAATCAAAATTTCTGACTTACATCCACCTCGACTCCTGCAATGACCTCGATATTCTCGATGTCCAAACTCGATTCGCTGAGTCTCCGGATCTGCGTAAAATCTTCGGTTAGGTCAACTCCCTCCTCCGTCAGGTCCATCTTTAGTTCTTTTAGGTAGCGCTCAAAAAGATACTGTTGTCGCGCCGTCTGCACGTAATTTGCACATTTCCGCACTGAGAAGCCGGAGTTAACAAAAACACTGGCTATGCGGATTATTTGTTGACCCACAGAGACGACCAGAACTGTCAGCGCTGCCATAGCGCTGAATATGCGAAAATGGGGCCGTGCGACTGTCTATACTGGGACGACGGATTCTGTAATTGACGATTTCGTGCAGCACTTTAAGATTCGTATTTTGTAATTTACGTAATTTCGTTCTTGCGTTGAGTACAGCCCAATTTTTACGATTTTCTGATAATACTACACTATTTTATTTATTCGTAATTAAGTTAAAAGAGAAAAACAAACAGACAGAACGTCTTCAGTTCGGGAAAGGTACTAACTTTATACTCAGCAACTAGAATTCGTTTTCGTAATTTAAAGCTTAATTGCATGTTACATTTTCCTCATCATAATCAGCTGATGCAATTCAGCTTTAATATATTTTAATCGTAATTAATCGAATATAGACCTGTAGAATTTGGTTGGTGCAAAGAATTATTAGTTTTAGCAGAAAGTTAGAAACGAGCATGCGTTTGTAATATTTGAAAATTTTTAACGAATAAACAGAAATAGTCTGTTAAATTAAATAACCGAATGAAGATCATTACTAAAATTAATTTCAATTTCATTTTGAATTCCTTAGACGACCCTGTTACTCTTGAACGCAGTTTTAAAAGCGGTTAAGTATTTGACTCTATTTTCTCGAATACGTAAAGCGATAAAAGTTTTGTCTAATGAAAAAACAGCGTGTGTACAGAGTACGCATGTCAGAAGTGAAACTTCTTTGGCGATTTAAATTTCCTTGCTGTGACTTATAAATTAATGATGATGGATCAATATCAGAGACTGGAAAAAATGTAAAAAGTGAGCTATTTTGGTACTTGAAGGATTTAGGAGTAGTATTCGAAGGATTTAAATGAGAAAAATTTGTTATAAGTTATAAATTATATTTTTTCAATTTATTTCTTCTATATTTACATCTGATGATGTTTGGATTGGTATAGTTGTCACCAAAGCTTTGTGGTAACTAAAATATGCAACATAAGTTCTTGACTCAATGTTTTGTAAATATCGTGTAAAAATAGCATCTATTGTCGTTCCGGATTTCGTTGTTGACATGTTCTGATTATTATTCATTTGTAAATTAAATTTGTCATGTAAAAAGTTTTTTAACGGTATTGAATCATTAGATGCAAAATTAACATTGAAATCACCACCTAAAATAAGCGGTATCTTATCATATTCCGTACCAAGAAGAGCAGCACCTCCATGGCTGTATGCAAGTAATTGGTGATGCAAAAAAAGTATGATATCGTCCAGCTTTTGATTGACAGATATATAAACAGCAGCGAAAATAATTTTTTTTCCATTAAGAGTTTGACACTCAGCAATACAAATATCACCAGTTTTTGTTGCTGCCAATTGTTGTGATGATGAGTGCATTGCTGCCATTTGGATATTCGGTGTGACAATATTAAATGTATTGTTTTGGTTAGAATAATTATTATAATAGTTATTCAAATTAATTAATTTGAATAATTTTTTCCATGAAATTTTAATCATTATTTAGTTCTATTTTATTTATATTAGTTATTGTTAAAACAAGAAATTTTATAAATGGAAAAATAATAGCTTAATTATTTTTTGAATTTGTTATTTTTATTTAATGACTAAAACACGAAATGAAAATAAAAATATTTCATGCAATTTTTTTTTTTGTTTTAATTATTAAAACGAACTTTTATAATAAAATAATTATAAAGATATATATTAACATAATTACATAATTTAAAAAATGTAAAAATTGAACAATAACTACGATAATTATAGTTTACCACGTGTTTCTTTATAAACTATCTAAAAATTTTAACCTTAAATACATTTATTCAGAATTAAATTAGAATCGATATGAATGTAAAGAAAATAGATAAAACATCACTTACTGTGAACAAATGCTGTACGAAGATTTATAAATTTATCGATAATAATTAACAATAACATTTATCGATAATAATTAACAATAAATAAAACAATAAATAAACAAATCAATGTAGCACTATGTAACACAAAATTCACAACACAACTACAATGTGTGTAGTTGAACCTGGAAGAAAATATACATTTTGATCTATTGTCTACGTTCACGTCTCCTATAAGAATCTTATGGAGGCGTGGCTTTAGTGTGCACGCTCCCTCCACAACGAATATAGCACAAAGAGGAGAAAATAATCCTATAGCCCCTATAGTAAATAAGTATATAGCATGCTTATTCTCTTTCTCTCTAGTTGTTTACATCTATCCGTCCTTTAAAATTTAAAATCGTCGCACTGAAATCTGACGCTCATATTATTATTATCGTGACGCGGCCTTGAAAAGTTACCCTCATCGCGCGCAAAGAAGTTTCACTTCAAAAATCTAATAGAAATCATCTATTGCTTTCTCACAAAACATTTTGCGAAAACAGTTCAAAATAACGGACAAAAATAAAAACATTTACTCGTTTACTAATTAATTAAAGCATTTAAACAAGCGGTATAAGCTCTGCATAAACATTTTAACTGAGCGATTCCACAATTTGCCTTATTTAGTCGCTACAGTCTGATAAAAAGCGGGACATGTCTACATTTTTTAAAAGAAAAACCCCATAACTTGCATTATGTAAAAGCAGAATATAAAAATTCAGGAATAATGAGACACCATTCGAATTAAATTTATTGAAATGCGAAAATGCAATATGCCAACTTGTTTATCCAAAGAATTTCAAGTCAGGTTGTCCAAAAATATCAAAGATGTGATCGCAAGGAAAATGTTTTTTAGTTTACCTCAAATTCCCTGAAGCGTTGCGGTGTGATGCTTTTTGATACCACTTGACGACGAAAGGACATATTGGCAAATTAATATCAGGATTGGGTGCCAAAAAATATTTTTAGAAAGGGACTCCGAAAAGTACAAATTATTTTAAAATCAATACTAACATGGCTTACTCCGTTTATCAATTTCTTCTCGATCCTTTGCGATTCGTTCCGACAGAGGCACTTCATTGCAGGTTGTTTTATCACTCAAATCGTTGACTAACACTATAAAATACAGAAGTGTTTCACTTAAAAAACATTTTCAATGTTCACTCAAACACTTGTTTTACTAAAAGTCTTACATTCAATGTGGACAAAATAATTAGCGAATGATGATGAAAGCAGGTAGTTTACCTTTGCGATTTAAACGCTGCTAATTTCGATCGATGGCGGTCTTTCTGCAGCGCGCTTCCAACTAATTGATGACGAATTAGTGAAAAAACGCAGCGATCGCGAGTGCTCAGGCACCTGGCCAAAAAACACGGTTTGCTTTCGCTGAACGCCCGCTAAGCAGCCTCAGGGTGAAATGTGGAAAAGAATTTAAAAAAAAAAAAATTCAGATAGTTTCAATGTCAGGCCTGCTAGCTGGCTAGCGTCTGCCAATTGTTCACTTTACGCTGAATGTTTTCAAAACATCATCGTCTGGGTTTGATTATAGAAAAAAAAAGATATGTTTTCACAGTTTATGCTTTGCAAATGTTGTTTCTCCTAAAAATAACACCTTGCAAGCTTTTCTTTAGTACAGAATAAAAATTCAATGCGTATTAATGATCAGGAAATTTGTAAGACTTATTTTTGGCCCTTATTCATACAAAACCATTGACCTGAAAATAATTTGATAATAATATCGGTGTTTTTTGCTCAAACTAAAAATACATTTAGTTACAGAAAACATTGAGTAATTAGACCACTAGAGATAACTATTTCTTCATATGTTATTTTGACCTTATTACTGAAAATTTGATTTGTAATAACGTTTTCTCATTGGCATTTTTCATACGTTTGAGGGTTTCTTAACAGTTCTGAAAGCAAAATGTTTAAGAACTATGCTCATTAGGATTCCTGCAATTTATAAATACAGCTATAGTTTTCTTCCTCTTTCGATCAAGTCAATCGACACTTTAAAGATTAGAGCAATTTTGTTGTTAAAAGAAGAAATTTGTGAGAAATGAGGAAAATATTAAGACGGTGCACATAGAGTTTAGCTATGTTTTGGAATACAAAATAGCTAATACATCAAATTTTTTTGTATGTGGCTTCGTGGCGAAATATAAACAACATTGCGACTTAGATTATATTGGAGGTACAAAAAAGTTAGGGATTTATACAAATCAGAATGTGTTATTTGGCTGAAGTGTAAAAAACATACTTTTTTTTTACTCTAACCATGTCAACCTTTATGTCTACAAAACACAATTTGTGGGAGGTGCTGCTTTTTTGTTTCAATTTAAGTACAACTGTTTGACTGTGTGCTGTGTGTAGCATATGGGGAACATGCTCCATCAATAAAAGCATGCGAGTACTGGTTCCGGCGTTTTAAAAGTGGCGATTTTGACACCAGCGACTAAGAACGCGAATGGAAGCGTTTGAAGACGCTAAGTAATTGAACCAAGATTCATGCCAAACTCAAGAGGAGTTCGCTAAATTCTTGAGAGTAACTCAATAAACGATTTCGAGCCGTCTTAAGTCCATGGGTATGGTACAAAAAGAAGAAAATTGGGTTCCGTATGAACTCAAGCCAAGCGACGCTCGGCCACATGTTGCAACAGTCGTCAAGGAAACTTTGGAGGCGCTTAAATGGGATGTGCTATTCCGCTCACCGTATTCACTAGATATTGCTCCTTCCGATTACCACTTGTTCCGGTCGATGACTTATACCCTGGCCGAGCAACGTTTCACTTCTCTCGAAGAAGACAAAAATTGGGTCGATCAAGGACCCCCTCGCCTCAAAGGACGAGGAATTTTTTTGACGTGGAATCCGTATGCAGTCTGAAAGATGGGGCAAAGTCCGTGCAAAACCCAAAACTTATTTATACCCCCAATAGTTTGCACTTTGCCTAGTTTACCTTGAATTATCTGTAGATCGTCTTTAGTAAGTGCAGAGTTGGGATGTGTTTTAAAATAACTTTTTATAAATATTTTATCAACATATAAAGAGATAACGGATTTTATTTCTAGTTGTATCACAAGACTTGCCATATACAACAATTTCTAAAAAAAAACAATTAATTAGAAAACCAAAATAATTTCCTTGTGCAATAATATTTATTACTAATAGGACTTACTATAGATTTAAAATACTTAAATTATCTAAACTTGTATACAACTAGAATAAGATCAATTTTAGAAAAAAAAAATACGAAAAGAAAGGCAACTTTTGTCCAACAAAAAATAGGACGTTTGACATTTCATTTCAGCATCTTGAACTAAATTTCAGGAAGTCCTTGAATCCTTGCAAATCCGTATAATATTAATTGGAACGGAGTATCACCTTTCTGCTTAATCCTTGCGTTGTTTACCTTGCTTTTGGTGGTCGACCAACTTTTCCTCCTCTTCTTGAAACGGAGTAAGTGCGAGGTGTGGTGCTTCGAGGATGTCTGTAAAAAAATAAAAATGTTGACGAATTCCCAAAGAAAATGTTATTTGTTTTATTACCTTTTAGCTCTTACTAAGTTTTGAACTCGACTCGATGACCTTGTTGTCATAGAGGTTTTCTGAATAGCATCATAACCAGCACTTTTACTTCTCGTAATTTTTTGTTCTGTAACTTCTTCAGCTCTGTAAACAAATGGCACATTATAGTTATTGTGTACAATACAATTATAGAACTCACACTTCTTCCTTGTTCACTACATCTGGCTCTTTCACATCCCCCTCAACAATTTCTTTCGTTTCTTCTTGAGCAGTCTTTTCAGCTTGCTGAATATCTACTTCTTCTATTTCAAAATATTCTGGTTCTTCTTCTTTTATACTGACCAATTCCAAACTTTGCTCTGGAGTTTGTTCTGCCGTTTCGTTTGCATTTCCGTCTTGCAAAACATCTGGTAAAATAGTTTCTGGTTCTATAGGTTCTGATTTAATTTCAGGGGTTTCATAGCCTTCTATCACCTCCACCTTGATTTCATGTCTTAGAATTTCATCTTCTGCAAAATTGTTGCTCTTGTTTACTTGCAATGAATCCTGCTGATCTCCCGTTTGATCTGTTTCCTCTATTTGAATAGGTTCAATTCTCCGGTCTACGAATGTGTGATCCTCTGTAATTTCCCTAATTGTGTCATGATCTGGTGAGTTTACAACCTGTGCATGGAATTCAATTTATGAATTAATTAAAAGGCCTCTCATAACAGAAGCGGTTGTTGATAACGAGACAAAACAAATCTTACCTTAAATTCGTCCCATACAGCATCATCGTTGCTGTTTTCATCAATAATTGCGACCAATGGGAATTGCGATCGCAAACTTTCTGAATTAAGCAACTCTTCATTCCTCTGCTCTTTCACTTGCGACTTTTTCCGGGAGTAGTTCTTCATTTCCTGTCCTTTTTTATCAACAATAACAATTCTTTGCTCTGGAGATCTTTCTGTATGGAGCCTAACATGTGCCTCTTTCCTTCTCTGCTTTTTCCTGGTCTTTATAGAATTGCTTTTTGTCCTTTGTCTCGCATCATCAACGAGACTCATAACTAACGACTCTGTACTATTTTCCTGTGATTCAGATTCAGCTGGGAAGTACCATGTTGGGTCAACATTAACTTCGAACTTTTGCACATCCCGGGTTTCCTCATCGTCTGAAAGGATTATGGGCGATTCAATGCGAAGCATTTTGGATCTAAGCTCTTGTCGGCGTCGTTGCCTTTGTCGAGCTCTTGCCTTGCGTTCTGACTCCAGGGGCACGCTTACTAAGTGCACTGAAGTATCTGCTGGAATTTTATATGCTTCCAGAGCAGGCATAATACCCGAATTTAAATTAGTATCCGGACTTACACTCAAAGTGCTAACTTGTGGCTGAATTAAAATGGGACTAAGGTACGAACTCAAAATCTGCATTAAATCTGTATCTTGCAATAAATTTGGATCAATCATTACATCGCGAAATCGTGTATTTTTTAATCGGTGGATTTGTGCATGCAGGGTTTCTTTCGTGAAAGGCCATTTTAATGCTTTAAGTATCAATTTGAGTAGGTCTAAATCTTTGATGACACACCCAAGATTAAGGCAGTCATAGTTTGTGACCTCGCTACTCATTTGGAGCCCTGGCAACGCAGCTGGTCCCGGGGGAGTGGGAGGCGCTAAAAGGCTGAAGGGCTTTTCAGTTTGTAAGGTTTGCGAAGTATTATTTGCCAAGACCATTTTTAAATTGCGCCGCTTTTGTTCTAAACTACTCTTTTCCTGAGCAGATCTGTACCTCTCAGTGATTTTCTCCAATCTGGATGTATTATTTTGTTTTACTTCGATGAATCGCAGCTTTTCAGGTAATGTTCGGATCCTCTCCTCATCATCGCCAGTATCAATTGAGATCGATACATCTTCATTTCCGCGCATGTCGTCTTCACAGATGATGATGTCCTGCTTGTCTCCGGTCAACAGAGCAAATGAGGCAAATTCATTTTGAAATCGAGCACTTATTCGTGTAGATGTAGTTTTCTAAAATAAAATTATAATAAAATACACCTTGCGCCTAAATTATTTGTATTTTGTATTATTTTACTTTTAAATTGCTTTCAGCTATACTAATGAAATCTTTCAGGAAGTTTTCAGTTTTCTTTGCTAAAACCGCAAAATTGTGCACAGATTCGATTCGTTTGAAGCAATTTGCGCAAATTGATTTTGGAAGCTTGTCGTTGAATTCCACCTGAAATAAAAATTTGGGTCAATAAAGCAGTTTTAATTATTATTAATTTTTTTTTGTATTCACTCTTAAACCTCATTAAAAAGGGCTTATTATAATAAGAGGGTTGTCTGGAAAGTTCCGGATCTCAACATGAAGATGATAGCACTCGTAAACAAAAGTTAAGGAATGTGTTTGAGCAATCTTTGAAAGTTACTCACCAAATTTTGAACCATTTTGGATGTGAAGTTATGACAATCATTTAGGTGATATGTATTTTTGAGAAAATTGAAAAAAATCGAGTATGGAGCTGGCATTAAATAAATTATATGAGTATATATTTTTAAAAGGCAATACGCCTACACAAATCAAAGGCGAGTTGTCCAAAGACCGTGTTTGTCACATATTAAATCAAGGTTTAAACATGGGAAAACTATCCGCACGTTGGGTGCCGGCATTTGGTCATTTTGGACCAAAAACGTGTTCGAATGAACAATTCCAACGCGTTTGTTTGCGTATTAATTCCAGACTTTTTACGTCGATTAATTACTGTACATGTACACGATTATACTTTAGAAACAAAAATACGGTCAAAATAGCGGGCGACGATAGGGGAATTGGCTCCAAAAAAGGCAAAAGTTATTCCTTTGGCTAGGAAAATGATTTTTTCTGGGATAGTCATGGAGTTATCTTAATCGATTATTTTTATAAAGGAAGAACTATTAGGACTACACATCATTGCTTGACAAGGCAGAAAAAAATATTGTGTCACCAAGACAATGCGTTGTCTCACACCTCAGCGGTTACCATGACGAAAATCCACGAATGATAGTTTCAGCTGCTTAACAACCCTCCTTTACCAAATCTAGCCCCAAGCGACATTTTGTTATTGTTGTTTTGTTAAACTAAAAGTTGCGTTCGGAGGAAAGGATATTTTTGCCGAATGAGGAGGCCATCATCAACTCCATAAACTATTTTGGCAGGGAAAAACAAAGAGTATTATTTGGACGGGTTGAAGAAATGGGAGCAACGCATGGGAGAAGTGTATAGACTTACAATGAGATTATGTAGAAAAATAAAAATTAATTTGAAGAAAGAATTTCTTGTATCTTCGTTAGGACGGGAACTTTTCAGACAACCCTCAGGAATGGCCTTAAAGCAAATAAGTGACTTTGCGAAATTTGATTTTTTATTCGGAATTTATTGCTCATATACAAAGTGAGTTTATTTCTCTGCTGGAATGGAAAAAAAATTTGTCTCATTGCTGTGGATTTACGTCTTATTGTTATAATTACATCATTATTTACATATAAATGCTTATTTTTAATATTTTTTACGTATGTCATGCAAAAATTGCCTGTATAAAAAATACTCTCATTACTACATAAACATTTCTTTATTTAATATGAGCATTTTTTCTTTTGTGGATTTATTCCATTGACTCATATTCTGCTTGTATGAATTATGTTTATGATCATATGCAAATCTACTACCGCAGCTAATAAGTGTTATTTCCCGTGCCTACAACTATGCAAAATATATTTCTTCTACAAATCCTCTGCTTCCCAGCTGGTAAAAATTATGCCTATCAGCTGATAAAATCAACAAATAAGAGAATAATCAAAACATGCAAATGAAGCTGGAAATAAACACAAAATAATCTGCCTAAATTACCAAATGAAGAGCGCTATAATGTACTAGATCATGTTTATTGTGGGTCATTCGAAACGTCAACGCGCGAAATGTAAACAACAATCAGGCAAAGGCTGACGACCACCACAGGTAAAGGCAATTCATGTGCGCCTGTATGTGTTGTGTATTTCGCAGCATAATTGACGTTACCAGGAATTTGAGCTGGCCGTGGCCAAAATAAAGCACCAAGGAGTGCACCAGATAATCAAGGACGTGATCCCACGAGCCCCCTGTTGCACTTGTGACCGTCAAGCCACTGTTTCGACTGGCGCCACTTTTTGCAATGTAGCGAGTATTTAACCCTTCGGGGCAATGATTTCTAGCTCAGTTGATAGCAAGAGGGGGCGGCCATAACCTAAGATTTCTCTCGGGGGGCACAAAGCCCCAGAATCCCCAATGGGGGCGCTACCCCGCCCGCACAACTTACTTCCATCTGCAAGTAGGTCCGGAGCTTGGTCAGCAGGTTTGGGGTGTCAAAAATTGAAACGGCCCCCGATGACGACCGTCTCTTCCTGATGTTGACAGCGCAGACCCGACACATCCACCGCAGGTTCCTCATCAATTCCATTTTCCATCGGCGATCTCGGACGACGAGGGGCACCGCGAACACTCGGCCACTTTTCACCCGACGTGCTGCAACCGTCTTTTTCGGTACGAAAACAGTGCAATTTCCGCGAACTATTGAAATAAACACTTACAGCGGGGCGAAATCTCTGATTTTTCCCTCGAATTCTTTTCCTGTCAAAAAGAAATTACATTTAAAAAACTGCACAGAGAACGGACGCACACATTTGCAACGCGAAAAAGTCAAGTACGAGTTCCGCTTATTACAAAACGTACTTTATGGAGCACTGTGCGTCTGTGTGCGGCGTTCCTGCTGCCGCCCGTTGCCGTTGGCAATGCGTGGAGCTTGGACTCTATGAGTGTGTGCTGTCCGTGTGAGGTTCAAATCGAGCTTCATTTACAACATTCGGTTACAAAATGCACCGTCCGCTTACAATACAGGCGTATACACACGCACACACGTTTTCATCGGTCCTCGCATCGCAGATTTAAATCTTTAAATGGCTGGTGATCGTGACGGATCTGTACCAAAAGCTGTTGAGGCTGCGATGGTGTGCGTTACGGGGTTCGATGTTGCTGGGGTGGTTACGATGAATTTCGAAGTGCTATCGAAACAAGTTTGCGGTCAACGAAAAGAAGTCCTTCAAAATAAATTTAAATATAACTACTTCTAATAAAAAAGAAACTCGAATGAATTCATTGTTGCTGCTAGGGAAAATACAATTCAACGAAAATATACCTAAAAGAGTAAGTAATCATTAATTTGTTTATAAAAAACAAAAAACATTTTAAAATAATAAATGAGGGATAAATGAGGGATATAAGAGCAAAGTAAGCAATCTTCATTTTTGAAAATTGTATAGAAATTCATAAAATTCCAATTAAACAAGAACTAGCCTTACACTAGGTTTGTACAAAATCAACTGACATCTTTTTTGGAAACATTAAGAAATTAAATCAAATTATCAGCTTTTAACGGTTTTTTTACAGACCATTACATAAATATTAGTTATTTTAATATTTATAAATTAAACTACGAGTTACTTAAAATAAAAATAAATAGGCTTTTTGTAATTTTATGGCTTTTATTTTTATGTCATGATCTTTAAAAAGTGAAATTTATTGAGTGGAAATTTTAAAAGGAGGGTACCAGAATTGTAGAATTTATATACAGTGCTGTGCAAAACAAAAGCAACCATTTCGATCGTAATATAAATTTAAATTTTTCCAGGCATTTTATTAATATACCACTCGATCAGTATAATACTCCTATCTACTAGTAAAACAAAAATTATGTGTACTTTTCTGAAACATGTAGAGAAGTTGATAATTGTTAAAAAAATTTAAAAAAAAAAATCGATTCGATCACATTTTAAAAAAACATAAGCAATTTTTCAGATATACAATAAAAAAACTGTCTATAACCTTCAGTATTTTGTATAGAAGCCTTTATTTTTTATTACCTTAGAGCATTCGTGGCTTTGATGCTATTAAATTGGTAAGTATGCTCTGCGGTATGATTTGCCATTCATTTCATAATGTCCTAAATGTGTAATCGAAGCGGCATTTCCCATTCTGCTTGTCCCATGTCGTCTCTAAAATCTCTTTTTATTTGAATCGATCCATTATTGTTTTTTATATCGTAAAAAGGACCTACCCCGTTAGCAGAAAACCACGTCCACATCACTACCGAATCACTCCCGTGCTTTGCTATTTTGAGGGAAGAAATCACCTTTTCGCTTACGCACAGTAGTCAATCCCATCAGAATTAATGAAGTGAAATTTAGACTCGTCGTTAGATCGTTTTCCATTTATTTATAGACCAATTTAAATGTTTTATTGCAAAATTCCACCTAAAAATTTGTATTAAATTAAAAGTCTTTTATAATAAATTCACCTTTTCTGCACATATGTTCTTGTAAGTATTGGATTTTTTGCCGGTCTATAAAATTTAAAAATTTTTTTTCAATAGCGCCCCTCCGGACTGTGCTGGCATTTAGACTTAAATTCAGCGTTTTAACAATTTCATTTGAGGTTACAAACGATTACTTTTTAATTAATGCGCAAGCTCGTTGATCAATTACGTGGTATGCTACCTAAAAGCACTGTATCAATGTTTCCGTCCCTTTTTAAATTTTTTATTAAACGCAAAATTATCAATTTATTTATTTGATATTTTTTTTAGCAATATCAATTTGGGAAGAACCGCTACAATATTCATGAATTATTTTTGATTTGAAACTTTTCGGATATTTATTACGTGCCATAATTAAATAATTCGTGTGCTGTACGAAATATATTAATATCGGTATTTCACAACGATCTTGCATATTATTAAAAATATATTTTCGATTTCTTTCGTTTTCTTAACATTCACTGTAGTTTTTTATTATTGTTGCTGAGAGCTGCTTTTCTTTTGCACACAGAAATTCAAAAATCGAATGTTTTTCTAATGTTTTGTACCACAATCACAATCAATGTTGCCTTTTTGTGAGGTACGTATCTTTGTATCTGCTTGATTAGTGTTTTTAGTGTATGTTTGTGGAAATAGAAAGGAGATATAGATTTATATCTACAGCACTGTACGTATTTTTAAACAAAACAACCAAAGTGAATAATTGAAAGAAACAGATCTCTTCCTGCAACTTCAAGGTTTATTGATGCTCCAAATAGTTTAAAGAATTGAAGTAAAATGCCGATCATATCAATTCCCATTGTCTAATCAAGAAAATTTAAATCCTCTATAATCTTATTGTTATTAATTTCCTCATTCGTCTGCGAAAACAAAATAATCATTTCTGGACTATGGCCTTTGTTGCAAATCAAATACAAAAGGTTGTGCCCAGCACTTTGCGAAACTGCAATTTTCCTACCCTCAGATTGAAAAGATTGCAGCGTCGGTGCAGCAAATTTCAAAAATATATTCCGACACAAAAACCAGGCTTGTTGCGAGGCTCAAATTCCAGAATTACATAACTTGCGATATGATAATTTTTATTTTATACATAAGCTGGTGATCGTGGTTGTCCACGTGCGGTGGGATAATCCTGACATCGAAATGCGGAATTTTAATTGATGCGATGCCCTACGAGGCGTTATATCGTCTAAGAAGTTGGCGTAAATAAACTTCAGGAAGGCAGAAAATAATCCTTTCGCATTAGGTGCGATCGCAAAATAATATTGACAGCCTTAACCCCAATCATCACCTCTTGATTTATCTGAGCGGCCCCATAAGTTAGTAAATGGAAGTCTTAATCCTAAAGACGCGATCCGCAGCGGTCCGTGGGTATCGGTCCGTTCAATCTTTTCCTAAGCAAGCCCAAAACTCCTTTCACGAGTGACTGTTCAGAGGTAGAGACAATGAGCTCAAATCGACGGAGCAAGGTGTTTTGACTTATACTAGAAATGTATGCTAGAAATATGCTGGCGTTGGGCGAGGCTCGTGTTACCTACCGTCCGCATGGGTACCAGTAAGCTTTAAATTGCTTTTACGAAAAACAAGGCGGCCGCACCGCCGCCGGTGCATATCCCGATTGCTCCAGATTCGTGATCGTGACGCCGATTTTTTTTTTTTATTTCCTGATCAAATCCTATTACTTTGGCTGGGTGCATTTTATATACAACTCGATGGAAAGGTGATTTCGTTTTTTAAACGCTGAAACTTGACGATTGTTTGGCTTGAATTGTTTGCAACAGTATTTGCTAGAATTTGGGAAAAAAAATTCTGAAAGGAACAACGCAACGATCGAATAAAACACAGAATTATTTGCAGTTTTGCAATGTTATCTTAATTAGTTCTTTTAACCCATCTAGCAAATCAAGCTATCATGTTATTTTTCATTTTTATATTTATGTGTACATATACATCGCTCTTATATGCCCATATTTTGCCCGTATTTAATTATACGCCTTTTGAAAATCGGATTCTAACGACAAATTAGGTTGGATTGGCTGTCTAGAAAGGCACACTTAGATCATTTCTATCCCATTGTGCTACCACGTAGCGTAGATTATACGTGAGACTAAACACATTTTCTGGAATGGTAGTCCAGCGCACTAAGCTTCTAGGTTCTAGGTTCAAGTGGCTGCCAAAAGAGGCACACTTAGGCCAAGTTAGGCCCATTGTGATACCACGTGGGACGAAGCCCCCAAATAACTAGCCTTCGAACCATTTGGACTCTTTAATGAACTGCTCCAGGCTTCTAATCCTGACGGAGCTCAGTTCCGACAGATCATTAAAGAAAGTGGAGCCCAGGCTTCGATTTCTCCGTACCGCTAGTGCTGGGCATTGACATAGGAAGTGAAGGATATTCTCTTCCTCTTCCTCATTAAGGCAACTTCTGCAGAAGTCATGCGTGGTCACCCCCATCCTATTGGCATGTTTGCCGATGAGACAGTGACCCGTGATGACCGCTACTACGTTGCTGATAGCGGGTCTCTTGAGCGAGACCAAGTTTCTAGACCTGTTGCGGTCGAAGATGGGCCAGATAAATCTGGCCGTTGCGCAGGTGGGCTCATTTCTCCATCTGCGATTAGCAGTTGCTAAGAAGGACTCTTGTATGGTCCGCTTGCTTGATGCAAGCGGAGCACCCGGCTTAAGAGTGATATCCTCAGCAGGCAAGCCTGTGCCAAGCCTCGCCAGCTCATCCGCCCTGGTGTTGCCCGGGATGTCGAAGTGACCAGGCACCCAGACCAGACTGACTTCAGTTCTATCAGCCATGCGGATGAGCTCCGAGCGACAGTCCGCAACGACCTTGGATGTCGTGTGAACACTTACTAGCGATCTGATCGCAGGTTGACTATCGCTATAGATACGTATATTGACCAGGGGCTTCTTTGTGGCCCTCAGCCGCGCGATTGCCTGTGATATAGCTATGACCTCAGCTTGGAAAACGCTGCAATGGTCTGGCAGTCGAAAGGAGGTTTCTATACCCATTTGTTCAGAGTATATACCTCCACCCACTTTGCCGTCCTTCTTGGAGCCGTCAGTGAAAACCTGAATCGACTCTGGCTGCAAAACTAGACCCTCCGCCCATTCCTGCATCGAGGGAAAGGAGGCAGTAATTTTAATGCCGAATGATGGCTTAGGAACCATGTAGTCCACCGCCGAGGTACGTGGCCCTAGAATCTTAGAATGCCCGTAATCCGTACGTGTCCAGCGGTGAACCGCGTTGAGCCTTATGGCCGAGGATGCTGCCGTTTGCTTACCAAACAGGTCCAGCGGAATGAAGTGGAGGATAGTGTTTAAGGCCTTAGTAGGGGTGGATCTGAGGGCGCCTGTAATAAGTAATGACGCAAACCTCTGTACCCTCTCCAGGCTTGCCCGGTTGTAAGCCTTATCAAGAGCTGGCCACCAGACTAACACACCATACACAAGTATAGGCCTAATAACGGCCTCATAGAGCCAGTGGATAATACGGGGTTCCAGCCCCCATTTCCTTCCAACAGCTTTCCTGCAAGAGTACAGAGCCACGGTGGCCTTGCGTACTCTTTCCTTAATGTTGTCTTTCCAATTTAACTTTCTATCGATGATCAGGCCCAGGTACCTGACTTGATCTGAAAGTTTAAGATTGACACCCTTTAGTGTTGGTGTAACAAAGGTGGGGGTCCGGTGTTTCCTGGTAAACAACACCAGCTCGGTCTTATCCGGATTGACCCCTAAGCCACATCTGTCACACCACCGTGCAAGCTTTGCCAGAGCACGTTGAAGCACCTCCGTCAAGGTGTTAACATGTTTGCCCGAGACTGCCATCGCAATGTCGTCGGCATAAGCAACCACTTTGCACCCGGAGCCATCTAACTCCACGAGAAGGCCGTTGAGAACTAGGTTCCAGAGAACCGGCGATAGGACACCACCCTGTGGGGTGCCCCTGGCCGCAAATTTCCTTATGGAACCATTCCCAACAGTGGCATTTATGACTCTGCAACCGAGCAACAAGTCAATGAGCCCTGTGACCGACCCGCTAATGCCCAGACCCCTTAGTGCGTTCGTAATTGCCTTTGGCCTGATATTATTGAAGGCCCCCTCTATGTCCAAGAAGGCTGCCAAGGTGAATTCCTTGTAGAGAAGAGACTTCTCCACCTGATCAACGAGAGCATGCAGGGCGGTCTCAGTGGATTTACCCTTGGTATAGGCATGCTGGGATTGAGATAGCCTACTTGGACCTATGTTATCCTTAATGTAGACATCCAAAAGTCTTTCCAGAGTTTTGAGAAGGAAAGAAGAGAGGGTAATGGGCCTATAATCCTTTGGCTTGCAATGCGAGGCCTTTCCCCCTTTCGGGATGAAAACGACCTTAGCCTCCAGCCAGGATTTAGGGATATGCGAGAGCTGCAAACAGGCTTCAAAGATGATAAGCAGCCAAGGGCTGATTAGCATAGAAGCCCTCTGCAGCTCCGCTGGTATAATGCCATCCAAGCCTGGTGACTTGTATGGCTTAAAACTCCTGATAGCCCAATCAAGTCTTTCGCGGCTGAGGACCTTTGTGACGAGGTCCCCAGCCTCCTGTGTGACCGTGGATACCACCGTTTGGCTGTCCGAGCAGCCAGGAAAGTGAGTATCCATCAGCAACTCCAGAGTTTCCATGCTCGTCGAGGTCCAGTCCCCATTTGGTTTCATCAGAAGACCGGGTGCACAAGGCGTCGTGGCGAGTATTTTTCTGAGGCGATTAACCTCGGATACCTTTTCCACTCCGCCACAAAATTTCTCCCACGAGGACCTTTTGGCCATCCTGAGAGATTTCTTGAAGTTCCTAAGGCTTTCCTTATAAGCAGACCATTCGTTGGTGCTCTTTGCCTTGTTGAACTGCTTACGGCATGCCTTTCTGAGTGCCGTAATCTCATTAGTCCACCATGGGGGCTTGGGTCTGCCCCAGGGCTTGCACGAGGGGCAAGCAATTTTGGCCGCCCTGTTGCAGGCTCCAGTCAGCACGTTCACCGCTGCATCAATGTCCTGTCGGTTATTGATGATTGGTGGTCCATCAGCCGGTAACGCCTGCTGGAGAGCCAGATTATACCTATCCCAATTCGTCCTCCTCCTATTAATAAAGGGGCTACGAATTGGTTTAAGAAAGTCAAGTCCGAACTCAATGTATGAGTGGTCGGACAACGAAGGCTCCTTGGAAACCCTCCAGTCCTTAATAATGTGGGCGGAGTTCTCGGTACACAGGGTAACGTCGAGAACCTCCCGTCTCACAGAGCTGACAAAAGTGGGCTCATCACCTACGTTGCACACCTGAAGGTTAGAGCTAAGTATAAAGTTAAGAAGAGACTCACCTCTATCATTAATGTCCGAGCTACCCCAGACAGTATGGTGGGCGTTCGCATCTGCGCCGATTATCAGCGCTTGCTTGCGCTTAGCTGCCTCCGCGACGATATTTCGCAGGGTCTCATGCGGAGGAGGCCCCTTATGATCATGGGCCATATACGAGGATGCCAGCCAGATGCTGTTCGATCCAAGTTCCACCATAACCGACACCGTATCCCTGTCACTGAAATGGTTTAGCATGAAGGCATTATAGCTGGTATTCACTAGAATGCAGGTTCTAGGTTTACGTACTCCCTTTGCATAGAAGATACAGTAACCCTTCAGGTTGAGTCCGCAAATCCGGTCTCCGACGACCCATGGTTCTTGGACAAGAACAACGTCCTCCCCCTTTTGCGATAGGCGCAGGAGGAGTGCAGCGGACGCGGCCTTAGAGTGGTGTAGATTAATCTGCACCACTCTCAGCTTGCTCTCGCTGGATAGGGGACGCCTCTATCATCGTCACCTCGGCGTCATCGGCGTCTGAGAGTAGGATGTCCTCCTCCAGGTCATCCTGAATGAAAAAATCTCCCAACAATCCAGAGGTTGATAGCGTATCGCTACCCTCATCCATGGATGCTGACGGAGATGATGGCGGGAGTTTCTCAGCACCGGCCAAAGTCTTTGCTTCTACTACGGTGCTGGTCTCTCCACTTTGTCCAGCGACACCATCAGGTCTTTCGACTCTCCTGTCCTTCGAATAGACGGACAGCACGATGGAGTCGAAGCCATAAAAGATTTTGTCACCCTTAGCCGCTAGAGGTGCCAGAGATTCCTCATTTAGGATAACAATGGCTTGCCTCGTTTTGCCCTTGACCTCTCCGACCTGTGCAATCCTCCAATCATGGGTCGGAAGGTTGCGATTGCACATTCGCATGATGGCCAGGATCTTTTCTGGTTCGGAGGGCTCCGCCGGGATCCACGTCCTGGCTCTTGGTCTGTTCGGGATCTCGTCCCTGGACACGACCTCGAGCCTGGCACCTGGCCAGACTTCGCCCAAACAGGAAATCGCTGCTTTATAAAGATCTGCCGATCTCTGATCCTCGCAAGCGATTAATTTCACCCGACCTCGATACCACCCAGCATCTGAGCAACAGGGGGTAGGGCCGGGGTTTCTCTCCATGACGTCCATAAAGACGCCGAGTAGCGCAATCCGGACCGATCTCCAGTTGTCCAAGGAGATAGCGCCATCCGGATCGCTGCGGTTTATGACAGCCAGGATCAGGCCGTCCTTTGCCACCTCACTAAATGGCTTAGTCGGCCTGACCGTCTGGGGAGCTGTCTTTGGCCGCTTCGTGGAGGCCGGCTCTTGCTCGTCCTGCGAGCGCTGCCTTTTGCCTGCTGCGAGCACTTTGCTGGCCCACACCAGAGAAGTTTTGTCCTTCTCAGAGAGTTCCTTCTCCGGGATGTTCTTAATCCTGTTCAGGAACCGCTGCGCTGACCTTCTTTCTCTGAAGGTCTGAAGAGAGGGATTGCCACGCCTCTTCGCTGAGGAAGTGGGTTGCGACTCCCTAGATGGTGCTGTGATCCTACTTGGTCCAGGCATAGCCTGAGCCGAGCTGCTAAGCACCGAAGAGGAGGTGGAGGGCTGGGGTGCCCGGGAAGGCGCCTTGACTTTGCTAGGTCCAGGTTTGCCCACGGACACAAGCGCTGTCGATGCGCGCAGAGCATCTCCACAACCGAGCTTACCAGCCGCGGTCGTTTCGCGAGATGTCCCTCGAATGGGGTTAGGTTTGGATTTCCGGGCTGACCTTGGGTTAGCCACGGAGGGTTTGGGACAGGGGTTACCGATCGCAACGCCCTGAGATAGCAATGATCGCTTCCCTTTGTGGGTTAGCGAAGGAGCAGGATTCTGCGCCTCAGAATTGTCCGAGGCAGGTTTGATGGAACTCATTAACTGGTTCTTACGACCACTTTCGTGACGAGGCACTACTAGTGGTCAAGGGTAGGAATTGGGGAAGAGTGTCCACCATGCAGCGCCCCTTGCATGGCAAGTCCGTAGTTACGACCTGAGGCGGACAGGTATCAGGAAGGCTCCGTTCGAATACAGCCGGTATTACCCCCTGGCTGCAAACCAACCAATGGGCACGGATCACATGACACCCTTGGGTTAGGGGGGTTGGTGGCCCTGGCCCGTACTCGCCAATCCCCCGTCTGACATGGGTGACCCTACCAGGAGAGGCTGGCTCCCGCCAATACGACTCCGGTCAGCATGGCCGAATTGGGTCATCGTACGACCGGTATCCACCGCGGTTTTTTCTTAAGAGAGTTACCATCTCTCCGCCCGACTACAATTAGCCAGCACACCCGGCAGAGACATGACCATACCGGGTGCCTGTTTCCAGCCGCCCCCACGGGGAGGGTATAGTCGCACTGCCATCAGTATACACAGATCCGGCACATAGACACAGTTACGGCACGTACACCAAGGTGTTACATGTTGTTCCCCCTGTGCCCATGTGTGACCCCCCTGTGTACCTGACGGCTGACGGCCCGCACTAAGCTTACTTACGTCCTAAACTAAAAATCAACGGCACCACAAAATTCTTGGAATTATTGCAGGATATTAAATCGTAAACGTTCCCTTTAAGCTACTTTTAAATGCTTACTGATCAGTGATTCCTCATCAAACCCTTCTCAAAAATGATTTTAACTTAAAAGTCACAATGCCCGCATTTTCGTAAACTTCTATGATGTCGCTGTCGATAAAATTTCTCAAACCAAATCGTCATCTGATCTCTGATTCTCTGAATCAGCCAATTTCTATATATAAGGCATCTTGGAATTTCGTGCAATTTAAAAAAAAATGATTTCATCACTTTGGGGCCAATTGTACAATGTTGATATAAATTTGCCAAAACTGCTGAGTGGAAAGGTATGAAATTTTGCGACCTGGGCACCAGAAATTCCTACAACAAGCATTAATGGTTGCGCAATCTTAAAAAAAAAAATTAAATCGATTGTGTTCGGACGTTATCTATGAAGGATCTCATGAGCAGACTGTTTGTGCCCGTCGTAAGAGCAATGTGTCCACTGGCAAGCCCTACACAATCCAAAGACAAAATGCTTTCATTTGAATAAGGAAAAGGTGAGATCGCTGATTCGTCGGCGATCAGTGGACCTAATCGAGGCACTGGAAAGAAAGCTTTTTTTTTTTTCTTTTCTACTATTACTACTTCTGCTGCGGGTTGGCAAAAACTGAAATTCATTTCTGAACATGATCTACATCAAATTGCTCTCTTGCAATATTCATGCACTTCGTATCTTTCGAGCGTGGGGTGCACTCCGAACCGCTGATAGCAAAGATACTTTTGATTAGATTCCGTGGTTGCGCTCTGAGTGAGCAGAGCACGCTCAATTGCTTTCTAATTCCTGTACCTTTGGTTTTGTTGTTCAAACAATTGCAATAATTATTGTGATTAGTGTAAATCACCGATTTTTATTTAGCTTCATGACGTGCGGCTTTGAGACGGCATTTTTGGAGACGACTTCTTGTCGGCTTGCCAATCACTAGATTAAGTTGTCAAGTTGAGCTAATTTCTTTCTATTGAAATATCGCTTAAAGGTTAACTTCAATTAGGAAAATGGTATAATCGATGACTCACTTGCTCGACGATTATATAATTAATTTGTCAAGTGAGCCGAATTATCAGCTATTAAGAGACTAAGTGAGTAAGCTAAATATTAAAGTAGATAGTGTCGCAATTTTGTGACAAAAGAGCCTAATTTTTAAAATACAATCGGTTTTTTCACAGGTCATAGTGCATTTGCATATTAAATTGGATTTTTTTGAGTTAATTAAACTTTTTTAATTCCTACCAATTATAAAACTGCAAAAGGAAATACTTTTATAATATATTAGAGGAAATTTACATATTAAAACAAACTGATTAACGAGTTAAAAAAGCTAGATTAGCAATTGTTAATAATATGTGTACCTGATTTACATAAAAAGGAAGCAAACAATTTAATTAGTTGTTATAGTTATAAAGAAACATTTAAGGCTTAAAAATAAAATAGGGGTGCATTCAGAAGAAATATTTTGAATCTAGGAATATTAAATAACTAAACTGGTTTGGGGTATATCTAACGATAATCGCTCCGCCTAATTTAAGCGTTTACATATTCTGTTTTCCCAAGTACAGTGGCGGAAATTCCATTAGCACAGTATCTCAAATTTTTGTAAAAAGTTGCTAGATTCGTGAAAATCTGGCAGCACTGAACCGAGGCTGACAGGAATATTTACCGTTATAGTGCTCTATATAAAATCTATCTTACATCCTCGTGTCTGATAGTTTTTGGAGAATTGCAAGCATTTAAAATTTTTATGTTAGTGCGACATGTGTCTGTAAGCGGAAATTCCATTAGAACAGTGGGTTATTTCTCAGAAATAAGCTTTAAATTCTTCATTGAAATATAATCAAAGGTAAACATAAATAATTTTTTATTACATTAAATAGATTTTAATTGAAAATGTGTTAGTATTATTATTATGGGGCGAGGAAAAGACCTCGCGAAAGCGGAAATGGAAAAAATTGTGTTTTTCAAGGATCAAGGACTAACGGTTACGGACATTGCTCTCAAGTTAACCAAATCAAGGAAAGTAGTGAGTAATTTTCTCAAATTGGGAGAAAATTATGCAATGAACCGAAAATTTGATCACAATCAAAAACTTAATAATTACCAAAAACGAAAAATTCTACAAGAAGTGAGAAAAAATCACTGCACTTCGACCCAAATAAAGTCCAATTTGAATTTACCAGTTACTGCAAGAGGTGTTAGGCAGATCTTACACGAAGACAAAAATCTTAAATACAAAAAGAGACAAAAGAAGCCTCCTTTAACGGATAACCACAAAGTTGCAAGGTTAAATTTCGCAAAAAACCACATGACCTGGTCCAAAGAGTGGAACAACGTAGTTTTTAGCGATGAAAAAAATTTAATTTGGACGGGCCCGATGGTTTTCAATATTATTGGCATGATTTGAGGAAACCACAGGAAATAAGAATGAGTCGAAACTTCGGAGGGGGAAGTGTTATGATTTGGGCCGCTTTTTCTGTATATGGAAAATCACAGATTGCCTGGATACTTCCTCGAATGAACGCCGTAACATATACAGAAATGTTAGAGGAGCTTCTCATCAACATGTCTGAAGATTTTTTGCCAGAAAATTTTATATTTCAACAGGACAATGCAGCTATACATACAGCATCCTTTACTAAAAATTGGTTCTAGGAGAAAAATATCAAAGTTTTGCCTTGGTCTGCGCGAAGTCCTGATCTTAACCCTATTGAAAATTTATGGGGCATCATTGCAGGACGAGTTTACTCCAATGGCCGTCAGTTTAATTCTGTACGAGAACTGAAAGAGGCCATAAGAGAGTCTTGGCGATCTGTTACAGCAGAAGAGCTCCAAAAATTAGTATATTCAATGCCTAACAGGATGTTCGAGGTAATACGAAATAGCGGAGGATGCACAAAGTACTAAAGCAAAAAATTTACAAAAATTAACTATAATTTATAAGATAAAAATTAAAATGAGCTAATGGAATTTCCACATAAAAATCTGTGTTTCTTGAATTTTTTTTATTTTCTTAGAGCTTTTCTTATATTTTTAACATTTAGTCACATTAACTACTTATGAAAGATGTTTAAAATAAAATAAGTACAAAATGCTGTTATAAGCCATTATTGTTTTTTATTTTTCCAGAGAAATATTAAATGGGCTAATGGAATTTCCCCCACTGTATTCGACATCTGGTGTGGTTTTCCCTCGTTATATTAGAAGGAACTTATGTAGACAGTTATTAAGATTGAAACGATTGCGTCAAATTATCTTCATTTTTGTATATGTGAAAGGGAGAGATAAAAGTGAAATCCTTTAAATTTTTCTTTTATTTATATTATAGGACAACCGGACTTTAA
The DNA here is from genome assembly GCA_963969385.1 of Philonicus albiceps. NCBI lineage: Eukaryota > Metazoa > Arthropoda > Insecta > Diptera > Asilidae > Philonicus > Philonicus albiceps. The sequence goes on from OZ017775.1 coordinate 21,057,458, forward strand.
TCGTTGTCCTTGGAGAATAAAATCAAAATTTTAAATGTAGAAACGACTGTGGTAGAATTTCCAGAAAATTAACCTCAAGAAGCAGATTGCGAGTGGTTTTCCCTTTCGGTAAGTACTAACTGGCGGCACTTAACTGACCACATATCGTGTTAACGGTGGGTGATCGGGCTGCGGTGCATTGAATCACACGCGTTTTATTCCAATCACTTTCGCAACGCCTCAGAACTTCCAGAACCTTACATGGCCACGCCAAAACGAGGCTGCAATTGGAGTTCGTTTGATCATCGTCGCTAGTTATTAATTATTAGAGACGCTAAAAAAAAAGCTCGTCATTTTGGCTTGCGGGCGGATTAATGAGATCGTGCGCCCCTGCTTATCGATCACTTGGCCGCCGGCGAAGGTGCGCAGTGAAGCCTAAGTGCAATTGTTCCACCCAGACGAATATTAAAAACGATCACCGGACCAGTTTGGTGTTATGACAAGGAAAAAAACAATTTTTTTAAAAGTGAAAATTAAACCGCCGATCGGTGGCTACAACCTTGAAGGTGTCAACTGAGCTACTTGCGCGGCAAATCGATCGCGAAACAGGAAGGACGTCGGATTGAATTGCTGCACCGATCTGAAAGGGATGTTGTTACGTGATCATAAACCAGAACTGACTGCAATAGCTTCATAGGGGGTTTTTAGAACCGGATCACAAAGTTCATCCGATCTGGCGTAATGCTGAATTGTGGACATGAGTTTTTTTTAATATTTCCAGATATATGGACATCGTGGGCACACCACCGACTTTCAGTGACCGTCAGCGGCACCAGGTAAATTGCTCCATTTGCGGACAAAGGTGAAGCCCGGTTAATAAGCAACCGTTTTCTACATTGTTCGAATTGGGGACCTTGGAGTTTTGCATGTTACAGATCCGGTTCTTTCTGGGCGTTGTTACCATACCTCGCAACAGGGAGTTTTCTAGAGAACGATCTACCGGCTTACAAAATTTTTTAATTGTATTAAAGTCCGGAAAGCTGAAAAACTACTTATTCATCGAAATACGGTACTGAAGCGGAAATTGTAACGTGGAAAATTTCATTCGAGGGCTTGAACTTTAAGAGGACGCAACTGACTTGATCTTGATTTTAGTCGAGTGTTTGCCTTTCCTTTTGCGATTTTAATGGCAAAATTCAATTGATTGATTTTTTTTTTTGCAGTGATTTGTTGCTTAGATACAGCATGATCAGTAATTCACGTAGTCTGAAATTTTTGTGACTTAGAGGCCACACGATATTCAGCAGCAAATTAAAGGAAATGATAAGTATCTGTTGGACGGTTTTTCAGATATCTAATTTAAACATGATCTTATCGTATTAAATACGGAATGTGAAAGAGAATGTTTGATCAAACATTTCTGGCACCCAAATTGCACTCTTGTCGTGTCAATGTCGAAATGAAATAGGACAATATCGTCAAAATATTGCATTACAATTTCGGGGAATTTAATTAATTACACAAATAAATACGACTGCACGAACAGTAGGAGTTGACTTCAAAGAACGTGGATTGATTATTCCAAACAAAATTGAATTAATATACTGCATTAGATCACTGTTTATAGGGTTTTTATTAACTCGAGGCGAGCGCAAATGTTTTGTTGGTTGCAGAAGACGTACTAGAATGATTTTTGTACGAAGGGTTTCTACTTATAAAAATTAATAAATAAATATGCCTAAAGGAGTAGGAGCCGGACCCAAAATGTTTGCAGTTTTGAGGTAATTAAATTTCCCTATAACGGAAATCGTGCGACTATTTAAAATTTGCATATTCATGAGCTTTAATTATATTATGACGGTTCACTCGTAAGAAGGAAATATGCAATATTTTGCTATGATTTCGACAAAAACAGTGGATTTTTTGAAATTGTTGGAATATCGTACTGGCTAATTACTTACACACTTTATTGGTCCGCATTCCTGCGTATGTCATCATGTGTTTCCACTTATCTGGCCATTTAAATAAAAATAAAAATTGTCGCATTGCTTATGAGCTGTAGCACCACGCGGTAGTTACAAGTTGCACCGCGCAATAACTTGGTCAACGTCTTATGGGAGTCGATATAAAATTTTTTCAGTGTCGTTCGTTGCGGCTCAAACTGCAACCGGCCTGCCCCGGTTTGGGTGCTCGTTTTACTTTTTCGTTACATTTCTGCCCAGAAAACTTGCGTAAGATCAGATTTTTGCCAACCGGACTGCACATGTTTGGTAGTTATTTTTTTTTCTCACCTCTTTTTCTTATGAATTTCCTTTAGACACAACTCGACGCCCCTAAAAATTACTTTCTTTTTTTCTGGTGTCCCCAGTCAATTGATGGCTTAAGCTTATGATTTTTGGGCGTCACAAAAGCTCAGTATGGTATAAATTAACCGCAACTATCATCGTGAAGTAACACCCGTAATTAATAGATACCATCTCTTGTCTGTTGGTCTCTATTAATGAGATCTGAAAGCGACATAAATTTTAAACTTGATAATTTAGTTGTAGATAAACCTATATCTGCGCAAGGCGGGCAAAGTTCGGTCCATTCATTTAATCATCACACTCGAAATTTATTTATGTCAAATTAAAATGCTACGGAACATAATAAAAAAAAAAAATTGTGGGAATGTTGTTTATGTTACAAAATTTCTGCTCAGATTTTATGTGTTAGGCGATCGCGAAAATGACTTTACATTTTTCACAATATTATAATAAAAATGTAATATGTTTTAAATGAGGGCCTTTATAATATACAAATAAATTAAAATCAATACGAAAAGTGGTAATGATGACATTTCAATATATTTTTATTTGGCTTATTTGCATAATTTACTTTTACTGATTTGAATAGAATAGTTAAAAAAAAATAAAGTACAAACCCCGCATCTCGGTTGTATTTAATTTTGTTGATTTATTGACAATTTAGAGAAAAAAAAAATATATTTAAAACTATAAATTCGTGTCATAAATGTATTTTAAATAATTCATTGCGAAAAACATACTTCATTGATATTTTTTTAAATATTTAGTGGCTTAAGATGAAGATAGGTGAGAAAAAACTAAATAAGAAATAAATTTGAACTGTCTTAGATTTTGATTTTAATTAACTCACAAAAAGTGAATTTTACAAAAGAGTTAATATTTTGCAAAAGAAGGGAGATTTGTGAATTGGAAATCGATTATACTAATTTTGAATAAATAATTATAAAAAGTTTACTGTGATTTTGATTTAATTTAAGAAGAGGTTATAACAATAACCGTCTTTATATAAACATATAAATACTATATATACTGTCGTGCGCATAAAATTACGATCATTTGCACACTCTTACTTTCGACGGCTCTAGCTTTCAAAATACTTAAAAAATTAAGTATTCCACATTATATTTAACTATCCTTTATTGTTTCTACAAGTTGTAATCGAAATACAACTGCTGCGTAAAATATTAAGACCATTTCATCCTTTCAAGTAGTAACCTTTGGCACAAATACAGTCATTTATTCTCCGTGGCATTGATTGGACTAAATTATCAATTGCTTTCTTTGGAATTCTTGCCTATTCCTCTTTTAACATTCTTTGCAGTTCTTCGATGTCCTTTGGTCGGTTTATTGAGGCTCTATCGCCTAACATCTTTCACACATTTTCAATTATGTTCAAATTAGGGCTGTTGACGAACCATGGGAGAAGTTTGATGTTATTTTTCTCCAGGAATTCTAGGGTACCTCGTACCACTTGTGGACGTGCATTATCCTGCTGGAATCTCTAATTGGTATTTCCTCTCCCATAAAGAGAAGTCTGTTTTTCTTCTCAAAATGTATATGTAGTGTTCTTGGTCAACGGTTTCTATGATAACCTCTAAATTCATAAGTCCATATCCGAAAATACTACCCCATATTGGGGTTCAACACTGTGAAGAAGAACAATCTTCGACGTGTCGAAACTACTTTGGTCATTTTGTTTCTATCTATCGATAGATCTCTATCAGAAAAGTAGCACGCGAGTGTCTCCTGGTCACATCCGACGAATCCTATGCGCAAAAGGATTATCTGCTCGGAATGTGACCAAGAAGTTTTTCTTAAAAAGAAGCCATGTTCGAGCTAGAGTTTTGTGGTGCAGAGCGTACAAAAATTGGACTGGAAACGGAGAGGATTCTTTTCAACTTTTTCCTAATCGTTGAGTACTGGTACGACGGCTTCCTAAAGAAAATTACCATCCGTCATGTGCTCAACAAAGGCAACACAGTGATGGAGGGAAGGTCACAGTATGAGGTGGTATTTCTGTATATGGATTTACGAATTTAGAGGTTATTATAGAAATCGTTAACTAAGAAATCTAAATGCACATTTTGAGAAGGAAAATACTTCCCTTTCAAAGGGGAGAAAATGCCACTTAGAGGTTCATTGTTCCAGCAGGATAATGCACGACCACATGTGGTACGAGGTACCTTAGCATTCCTGGAGAAAAATAGCCAACGTTCTCCCATGGGTCGTCAGAAGGCCTGATTTGAACATAATTGAAAATGTGTGGAAGATATTAGGCGATAGAGTCTCACCAAACTGACCAAAGGACATCGAATAACTGCAAAGAATGTTGAAAGAGGAATGGGCAAGAATTCCAAAGAAAGCAATTGATAATTTAGTCCAATCAATGCAGAGGAGAAGAAATGACTTTATTTTTGCCAAAAGTTACTTCTTTAAAGGATACAATGGTTTTAGTATTTTACGCAGGAGTTTTATCATTTTTATAATTATCCTGAAGAAACGTTTTGTTGTATTTTAATTACAACTTGTGGAAACAATATAGGATAGTTAAATATAGTGTGGAACACTTAATTTTGTTTAATCCAACAAGTACTTTAAAAGCTAGAACCATCGAAAGTAAGAGATGCATGGCAATATGCAAGTGGTCATAATTTTTTGTACACGAGAGTATAATATTAAAATCAATTAAATTATTCGACAACCGCAAATCGGTTTTCGATAACAATTAGTGAGGTATTGCATAACTCTTTGGGTGTCCCACCTTTTCCTTACCTTTTTATGCATTGTGGGATATATTTTTTTCCACATCGAAAAGGTCGAAGTATTCATGCTCATACAGTTTAATATTTTATTTGAAATTAAATTGTTTTTAATGAAAAAATGAATTTCTGCAACTTGGGATTCTGTTTATTTTTTAATCATGTGCTTCAAAAAGTTGAGAGAGTAATAAAAAAAAGCATAACAATTTAACGATTGTCTTTGAAGCCAGTTCCATTATCTGAACTTAAAAATCATTATTGCGATTATATAAAGTACTGCAGTTGTCTAGCAAAAAGATTTCCACGAACCTAAGGTATCAAGTACGATTTTAAATATTTACTCAATTATGGTATATCTGGCAGTTTTGCAATAACACAAAAATGCAAATCAGTATCATTTCACCGCCGACTTTTCGGTGTGACCGATTAATTAAGTCACTGAAATGTTCCTTAAAAATTGTAAGTCGCCTCAACGATTTCGGCGTGAAAAAGACTTGATCAGAAAAGGCAAGGAAGACCTTTTGTTGTCGAGAATCATTCAAAACATCGCATAAATTTTACTTGCAACTGGATGGTTTTACGTAAGACAACGAAAAACACATTGCAGTTACAGGTACAAAAAAAAGTGTAGGTACAGAAAGTTGGTCGAGTGACCGAGTTCCAAAATGCGCACCAACCCAGGTATTATTCAATTAGTGTGATATAAAGGTTTAGTGCAGTCGTAAACGGAAAGGTTCGCACGTTTCTGAGAACCACCGTACTATTGTTGCAAAAACACATGGGAATGGTGGCGAATGTTATTTATTTATTTATTTTTATTTTTTTGAAAATGTTTGGACTTCCCGGCCTTTGTCAGAACGACCATGCACCACGTTTAAACTTTTTGGAAATCGCATAAAAACGAAAATTACCTCAAGAATTTAATCTCTAGGCTAGTTTTGGGCTGGTCCACAGCCTCGACCTTCTTGTTTTTCTTTTATTTTTTCTAAGACGCGTTTCGGTATACAGTTAGCGATTATAAAGACTTTTTCTTTCGGACCCCGGAGCGCGGTCGGTCTCGCCCATGCGCTGACCTTGCGTCGAGTTTCGATCAAAAGCCACATAAATCGGGCATTAAGCAACAACGCGCATTGGCTATTTTTTTTTATATCGAAGGTGCCGCGAATCAAGTCATCATCTTGTGCCGTGTACTTGCTCTTCAGAATTGACTCGGCCCGTGGAAGTTCATTGATTAATGGCGATGTCCGATGGCGTACCGGAATCGCCTGGGTTAGTCTGATCCGTATGCTGTCGCGGCGCTAAATCGCTGGCTTTATTTCCCAATCGCGACCGCACAATTTGCACTTGGTGTCCTTAATTGCCGCCCAATTTATACCGCAGTTCGCGTGCTTTGTACTCACAAAATCCGTTTGGGTTCCGCGCAGATGGTCGTTTTGAGATGGTATCTTGGCGCGCAATTAAACCTCTCGCCATTACGAGCCCAAAGCAAGGTAAACATAAAAGGGTCATTGCAGCCGCTGAGGTTGCAGCCGTCATTATCTGATTAGCGCTCGGTTTTAATCCATTTTTGTATTCGGACACTATTGGGAAACGGCTCTATGAAATTTTAGCAAATTTGTCGCCTAATGAGCCGAATTAGTGAGTTAAAAAGCCGCGAAAATGCAACGTAAGCTGGTTTGTAATTATGCGGCGTTACGGTTTGGTCCTTTTCTGATTATAAGAGCACTCTGCAATCCCAGAATGATTGGTTCAACTCACTGCGGTTTTATTATTTGCACATTATGCAAATCTCTCACTATCCTTTTTGCCATAATTAAAGTCAAGCCACAAGTTGACGACACTGCATTATGAGGGACTGGCTCAGAATTCGTCTTGGGGCCCATTAATTATTGTAATTGCAAGACTGCGGTATGCGACAATCCGGAAAAGTGCATCGCGTTCATGGACTTTAACTGGATATTGTCAATGACGTCGTAAGAGTTTTTAAGTGTGGAAATCGGTTTTGAACGATTATATCGTGGTAATTGAGTCCGAAAATATGCTCTTGAACCGGTCAGGTTAGCTTGGAATTTCGACTCGGTCTTCATATATATATATCGTTTTTTTATGTAATTTCATTGAAAGTAAAACGAATTTTTTGGCTATGTGGTGCAATGCGCCAGTTCGAGGTTTTTGGCACAAACAATTTAATGTAGCGAGTAAATCGGGACACCTTATTACCTTCCGAGGGAACATATTTTTGATTTTTTGATTTTTAATGGACTTACGGTTACGCGAAGAAATTTTGTATTTTGTTGTTTAACGCTTTAGAAAGTAAAGCTATCGAAGTACTTTAAACAGTTAAGATGGCTCAAAAAACTTTTACTTTGCGACCTAGTTTCGATTTCAACAGGAAAGAATGAGAGGGATATTTTTAGATAATTAATAAGACATAGGCGAGTTTTATTACGTTTGGAGGATCATTTAGTCATATTTCGTAATTATTTCAGAGAAAGTGTGAGTTTATGATAAAACAATTGCGTATGAACTTTCTGGTATTAAAGTCCTCAGTGTTAAATCCTTAAAGTTCGCAATTCGTAATATAAGTAAGCAACACAATTTCGTTGTTAGACTTTTTAAATTTTGCAAAATCTATTGAAGAGACACATTCAATTTCATGCTTATGACTTTTCTAGTTCCCAGAACACTTGCTTGTGCTGCCTCATTTAACCGCTTAATCGAGTTTGATTTTGGATAAAGCATCCCTCCATTAGAGCCATTATAATGCCTACTTTGATATGCGAGACTCATTTGGCCGAGACGTAATTAGACTCAATTAGGGTGGAAAGCCCACTATAACTTGCCAATTGAAATAATCTCGAAACGTTCCAACACTTTCCCTTCACCTTCTCTATTTACGCCACACAAATTGTGTGTTTACCACCGGCCACCCAGTCGATTGTTTTACGAAATATTCAGTCAAAAGTTTTGACGCAACTGCACTTTAATGCATGATTTAATCGCTTTTGTTCCACCGTTTTTATAGCGAACTACCGCGGATAAGACTAATAATGGAGTTTTTCGGTTCAAACATTTTTTTTTCGTGCAATATGGATAGGTATTATAATATTTTCTCGAGTTTTTTTCTATAGTAGCGCTACTGTTGTGCAACTATACATTTTGTTAATAAATCAGGTATCTTGAAGCAATCTTTCTGTTTCTTCCCTGACCTTTTGTGGTGACAAAAGAATTTTTCTAAAGCAATTAATTAATCGATCTTGACTTCTTGGCACAGTAAAAAATTTGAGTCAAACACCTTTTCCGTTTGTGCATTTTTTATAAAACTTGATTCATAATTTAGCCTGGCATTTCCTCTATACAAAAAATGACATAATTTCAAAAATTTTACCGAAGTTCAGTTGCATCTCGCAAGTTTGCATGTTAATGCCTGGACACTCCTATTAGAAAAATAAAAAAAAAAAAATTATGCGACTTCGTATTTCATACGATGACACGTTTTTCACGCTTTTAGGAAATACACGATCATTTCGGGATCCTAACTACCTCGTGATTAATAGTCGGCAGCGTTTAGTATGCAAAATACGTCTAATCATGTGAAAGTTTTTGCTCCGCCGTACCCGCTGATCCCATTGTCAATCAGAGCCGCCGATGGACTGATCAATTGGCAATTTGCATAGAATTGACTCGTCAAATTTTTGTTGCGTTTGTACGCTCAAGAAGCATAAACACAGTTGCGCACTAGTTTGACATAGGTTCAGAATCGATAAGTTTCCGCTGAATCACACATTTTGGTTTCATTCGAAGCAAATCCAAGGTCTCTGAGGTTTTCTATTGCACTTGGGAACCACTCCCTATATTTTACTGAAATATGTTAGGCAATCGTGATGCCGTTGCAACGCGTAATATTTAAATTTGTAAAATTTCCATGTTTCTGATAATGATTTATCTTTTGCAAGTTTCCGTCATATTTTAAAGATATATCTTTATTGCCGATTTAGATGTTACGGATCTCAAGTTTCTTTGCATTTTTTAAACAGTTTATGCAACAGAATGCAATGTAAATAAGTTAGTGGTTTGTCGGTGATTAATTTGGTAAATTATTGCTATTTTGTGGACAAATAAATTAGCAATTTATTAGAAATGCTGTTTTTCACTTAAAAGGCGAAAAATTAAACCATGTCTACACTCTTCGGTATCATGAGATTAAAATTGGGTCAAATTAACTCAGGAAATTTTAAGCATTTTGCGCTCTAAAGGCCTTTTGATAAACATAACTTTGAAAATTATAATTTCTATAAGACGAGAGACTAGGTTTGTTGTTTCCAGTGTGGTATAGGTGATAATTACAATGAAAAGGATCATTGAGTCTGCGAGCTATGCAATTTTGAGCTATTTATTTTTTATTTTTATTTTCACCTTTCGAAGGTGTTTAATTTAGTGGTCTACAACATTTTAAGATAATTTTATTAAAATTGATTTGACCCACTTTCTAAGAAGAATTGAAAATTATGTATTAAAAAACTATAAAATTGCTAATTTTAAAATTTAGAGCCTTTTGGATTGTCGGATTTTAATAAAGTGGGAGACAAATGTTAACGATACTATAAAATGACATATAGGTTTTTTTTGTTTAAAAAATTCTCAGATACAACGTAAATGTGCTTTATTTTTCTATACTAACTGTTGTATATACAAAATTGAGACCACTTGCTCATTGCCATGCATCTCTTACTTTCGATGACTCTAGGTTTTAAAGTAAAACGTTTCTTCAGAGTAATTAAACAAATAATAAAACTTCTGCGTAATATATTAAGACAGTTTCATCCTTTCAAGTAGTATTCTCCGTGGCATTGATTGGACTAAATTATCAATTGCTTACTTTGGAATTCTTGGCCATTCCACTTTGAACATTCTTTGCAGTTCTTTGATGTCCTTTGGTCTGTTGAGACTCTATCGCCTAACATCTTCCACACATTTTCAATTATGTTCAAATCAGGACTGTTTGCGAACCATGGGAGAACGTTAATGTTATTTTCCTCCAGGAATGCTAGGGTATCTCGTACCATATGTGGACGTGCATTTGTGGCATTTCCTCTTCCATGAAGGAAAGCATTTTCCTCCTCAAAATATATATGTAGTTTTCTTGGTTGATGGTTTCTATGATAACCTCTAAATTCGTAAGTCCATATCCAAAAGTTCCACCCCATATTGTGACCTTCCCTCCACCACTGTGAAGAAGATTTTTACACGACGTGTCTAAACTACTCTGGTCAATTTGGTTAGAAAAAATCGAACGGCATTGAACGCTGATCTATCGATAGATCTCTATCAGAAAAGTAGCATACGAGTGTCTCCTGATCACATCCGACGAATCCTATGCGCGAAAGGATTATCTGCTCGGAATGTGACCAAGAAATTTTTCTTAACAAGAAGACATGCTCGAGCAAGAGTTTTGTGGTGCAGAGCCCACAGAAATTGGACCCCGCTAGACTGGAACTGAGTCTTGTTCTCGGATGAGGGTTCTTTTCAACTTTTTCCTAATCGTCAAGTACTGGTACAACGGCTTCATAGAGAAAATTACCATCCATCATGTGTTCAACAAAGACAACACAGTGGTGGAGGGAAGATCACAGTATGGGGTGGTATTTCCAGATAATCCTAGAAACTATTCACCAAGAAAACTACAGGTGCATTTTGAGAAGGAAAATGCTTCCCTTCATGGAAGCGAAAATGCCACTTACGAGGTCTGTTCAAGAAGTGCCTTGTAGAGGTTCATTGTTCCTGTAGGATAATGCACGTCCACATGTGGTACAAAGTACCTTAGCATTCTTGGATGAAAATAACATCAACGTTCTCTCATGGCTCGCCAACAGCTTTGATTGAACATAATTGAAAATGTGTGAAAGATATTAGGCGATAGAGCCTCAATAAACCGACCAAAGGACATCGAAGAACTGCAAAAGATGTTAAAAGAGGAATGGGCAAGAATTCCAAAGCAAGCAATTGATAATTTAGTCCAATCAATGTCACGGAGAATAAATGACTGTATTTGTGCCAAAGGTTACTACTTTAAAGGATGAAATGGTTTTAATATTTTACGCAGGAGTTTTATAATTTTTTTAATTGTCCTGAAAAAACGTTTTGTTGTATTATGATTACAACTTGTGGAAGCAATAAAGGATAGTTAAATATAATGTGGAGCATTTAATTTTTAAATCCGGCAAGTACTTTAAAAGCTAAAGCCATCGAAATTAAGAAGTGCATGGCAATGCGCATGTGGTCTTAATATTCTACGCTCGACCGTATATATATTTTCAATATTTTTATCTCTTCCATAGAAAATTTTTATTGCAGTTAAGATATGAGAATTGCACTTAATATTTAAATCAAATAATAATAATCTAACTAGTTTATATGTGCTATGTCTTATGAATAGTGTTCCAAATGTTTTGCTATCAGTTTGATAAGGAAAATATGTTAATTTACCTATTGTGCAATTACTTACAACAATAGCAATAAAATTGGGTTATAAAAAAATTGCTTTCGGGTCATTCAAATGAGGTTATAAAAAAAAATAAAAACAAAATCCCCTCGGGTCATTTGAATTGTTCAAAAATATGCGTGCGTGCGCGAGTTCAAAAAGAATATCTCACCATATTTGGAGCATGGCAAAGCTCAGGCGAACAATTGTCACAGAAAACAGAGCCAACGCCTTCAGCAGCATTAAACTAGAGCAGACTCTTGTTAGATGTAACGAGAAGTTTGACGAAAAAGTATATCCCGCCAAGGTAACCGGATACATTACTATGAAAAAAATTCGTCCTTGCCATGTAGATCACGACTGCAGTTCCGCCCTCACCTAAAAGTGAACGTGACACAGTCGCTGCTGCTCCTACTTCCTACTCCGCGCCCTCCTGCAAAGTGACCCGTCCGCAGCACCGTAGTCTGCAGAGTGCAGTCCGCCCCGCATTGCATCACAGCGCGCACCCGTCTTAACACTCTAGCGCTAGCGTAAGAAGTTCTAATTCGGAAAGATAAGAAACAAATAGACATGCACGAAGTATGCTTCCAGTGGACGAACGATGAAAGTAAGGCACCTTTGGTCTGGGTTTTTTTAATGTGGATCTTTTTTTTTTTGCAACCTCTTTCCCGCAGCGGCACAGTTGACGCCTGCTACTTATGCTGCTGATTGAGAGGCTGTGGAGTCGCAAAAACGCACTCAAGTTCCCCTTTAAATGAAGCTGCGACCGTTAAGCAGTAGCAGCGTCTACCTGACGGAGCACCCCTACCTAGGCGCCTTCGCTGCCGGTCATCTCACCTCCGTGATTCGGTACCACCAGTCGAAAAAGTGCGACCGTCCGGGGGTACCCCAACTCCCACCTATCCAAAAACTGCGCGTATACCTCTCAGGTGGTATCACACCCGCTGCATTTGACGGATTCTCGCGGGCTTCTCCTATCCGCTCGATATTTTATTACTTTTTGTATATTATTTTCTTGCAATTGTTGATAGTTTTGGCGGCCGTCATTACACACCACCAGCCTGGCATTCAACAATCTCCGCAAAAGATAGATAGACGAGCCCGAGCTCCATCGCGGCCGTTTAGTCCACGGCAATCGCAGTTTCAGAAAAGTGCTCGCCAGTTGAGCACTGTGCGGAGTGTGGCGATATAAAATCTCAAAATTTTTTGCATAATTTAAATTTGTAGCAGTCTTCGATATAAAAAGAGGTTCCACTCCTCGTGCCAAATGTGCCGGAGTTTTTTATTAATTTGCAATTTACAAAAAGTATCGATTATTACTTGAGAACGTCTTAAAAATTGTTCGCAATCAAGCGCTTGAAGTGTTATTTGCCATGTAGCGCTCGATTTACAGGCGATAACTAGTTCCCTTGCCCCAAGAAAAATAATAATTTACTTTTTTGCCGAATATTTTTTAAAATAAATAATTTTATACAAATTCTGGAGAGTTGCCGACAAGAAAAATTCAGTGCACCTACTGAAGGTAGATCTGAAAGTGTTAGAAGTGGTTCTAGTTGTTGTTGTCAAGGAAGAAGGAAAAAAAAAATATTTTTTAGTGACAGAATTTAAGAAAATAGAAATTTGTGTTTGGTTTTCGTAATCCTGTCCTCGTGCGCAATGATGGGAACCAAAAACGGAGTATTCTTGCTGTTTGGAATATTGCTCGCGATTTATTCAGGTGAGTTTTTTTTTAAGTAAGTGGGGCTTCTTACAGATCACCGACAACGCAAAAACAAAAGACTTCAGCGAGAAACTTGGCTCTTTCGTAATGCTACTTTGTGTTGTTATGTGAGCCAATGTTTCCGCAAATCAAGGGGATCATTTTCGTAAAAAGTGAAATTTTACTGGAGATTATTAATTATTTTGCTAATTTTACAGACATTATAATCTTTTAAATCGGCACTTATTAATTTTTTTTTTTTTAAGCTGTAATTGAAGAAAGATGTTTCCTTCACTTCCAATTGTTTTCTTTTGCTTAACGAATCTTTGGTAAGATAACCGAATTAAAAAGATTATTCTTCTTAATAGGTATGCTCTTAAAAAGTGCTTTAGTTTCTTTTAATATTCATATTAAAATTTATGGAATAATATTTTCTTGAAGATTTTTAAATATTTCTTTTTTCAAATTTTGAAAAACGCGATTTTTTCAAAATTGTTACAAGTAACAATCTGTAAGAATATTTAAGTCATATAGTTATAAATTGTTGGCTTAACAACATAAAGCAGTTTTTTTTATATTCGTTCAAATATTATTAATTTTACTTAATATTTCTTTCCTTTTATTTCTGTGAAAGAATAACACCAAAAACTCGCTTCTATTTTTTACCATACAAAATCGCATTTAAAAAAAAAAAAACTTAAGCATTGTTACTATGATGGCATTATGTTATTGGCCTTGCGCTTACAATTAGTATTAAATCTTCTCTTAGAAAATATCCAAGAATAATATAATTTTAATTAGTGGACATTTGTTTTTCGAATGAATTTTGAAATTTTAGATTGTCAGAGAATCGTTTTTATTTCGTGAATAGTTGCGACAAAGGAGTAAGTTTTTGTTTTTTTGAAAAGGTCAGCAATTCTTAAGAAACTCAAATAAAAATAAATAGCCAAACATATACAGTATAGAATTTTTTGTATATCATTATCAATACATTAGGAAATTTCGAAATGATCTTTAATATACCATTAAAAATTTTAATAATCTCAAATTTTAATCGCCTTTCGAAAAGCAAAAGCATTTTACAAATATCTTCTTGGAAATAGTACTTCAAAAACTTAAATTTCCGTGTTTTTCAAAAGAAATGTAATTGTGTAACAAAATGTAATTGATTACTATCAATTCTTCAACCTGTCTGCGAATAAATAATCATCGCCGATTTATACACTTGTCTGCATCTCAACAACATTGATAAATTCGGATTCAAAAGAAGAGATAAATGTGTTCAGGTAAATGGATGCAAATAATACAAAATAGATAACAAAAATGCCCTACCTTGATATGTCAGGAGATTAATTTTTTGGTACTTTAACGTCAGTCGACAAATTTTTATCGATTTGTTAGATGAAAAATGTCTGAATACTTGTGAATGAAAAAAGCACTTTAAAAAAAAATGTCATCATACAAAAATTTACACAGATTTTAAAAAGATTATCTTAATAAATCTACTGTTGTCTTTGATGATGTTAAAATAATTTTTGTATTCCATACATCCCGTATAATTTTTTATATTTGTTTTATAACTTGTAGATTAATCGAAAACACACCGAAAAATTTCTTATCTTGTAAACTAAAAAGCTAAAAATAAAGGAATGTTTTATTAAAAGAAGAACTCAACACAATATTCAGTCGTCTAGGTTCTTAAAAGTGAAAGGTAAAGATATCCTTAAAGAAGTTGAACTATAAAATTGCATAATTAATTGCAAGAGATATGTAATTGGCAATTTAATTGAATGCGTCTTTTAAAATTGTTTTATTTTTAATTAAATAATAGCCGGTAACAATGCAAAGAATTTTGTATTTCCAGATGATTTAATTAACATATTGGGCCCCTTACATTATTCAAGTAAGAAAAACCTCAAAGCGAATAATAATTTCTTAATTTCCATTGCTGATCCATTATAAAATGAACACTTACATGTCAGTTATTACCTGTTTAAAAATTAATAAGGTAAAATAATTAGTTGCAAAATTAATTGCCTTTCGAAAGATACCTTTACAGATTAAATAAATCATGTAATATGGTTTAATATTCAGAGAGGTTTAGGTGTTTGGTATATTTACTGAACCTATTAAAACCCACTGTTTTTTTTTTCTACATAAATGAGTTAAGCTGTAAATAAGGGACGTAAAATTTTGTGGGCTAGTGGGTAATGTAGGCAGGTATTACTTGATTAAACCCCTTCACTATTTTTTTGTTATAAGAGCTTTCAGGAGATATCAAAATATTAAAATGAAAGGAAAAAAGTTAATGGTAACAAAACTAATGATATTCTTGCAATAGATTATGATAAATTTAGAAACCTGAGAGTATAATGACTTTAGCATTGAAGTTCACCGCACCCAAAAATATTTAAGTGATTTAGATTGTGAACTGATATCACCGAATGAAAGCCTTCAAAGAAAGAAAATCAATAAAATTAAGAAAAAGAGTGGCAAAATTTGGATGAAAACGCCCGCGCAAATTTATCGGAATTGAGGAAAAAAAAACTATCCTAATCATAAGTTGTGGGATGTGTCTTTTATTTGCCTCTGCCAGATATTTATTTTTAAAAAATTGTGTTTTATATAGAGAGTCACGTTAAAATATTAAATTTTAAAAAGTCGTGGCTTTTTGCTTGAACTTTAATAGGTTAATTCGATTGGAATAGATAAAAAAAAAGAATTTATGATCTATTTCCTAATCTTTAACTAGAGAAAGATATGTATATGCATGTATATATATACAACTACTATTGTAGATGCAATTTGTTTACCCATTTGCATTTAGAGTTGATATTATTTTTATGGGAAATTGCCATTTATTAAGTTACAGAGTTCCGATTTATATTACAAAAGTTATTAAAAGGAGTACCACAATATCCGTTTAAAATCGTATCATAAAATCTACATCAATTAAAATGTTCACAAGAGTGGTCGTCAAGCGACTGACATGCTATCGAGGTATAAAGTGCGGAAAAGAAAAATATGTGCCGCCATAAGCACCTCTTCACGTGTTCTAACCTGAAGAGAATTTTTATTAATTCACTTGCGCAGTTAAATAGAAAACCGCTCCTCTACCGTTGGCTTACCGTCCACATTTCATTTGCAGTCTGCAGGCGTTCGCATTTAATTGCATCGATAGCAACTAGATCAAAAACTTGTCGTTTCGCCGATCTTGATACAATAAATGATTTTCCCACGCTTCTAGATATAGACTTTAAATGGTGGGGAAGAGGTAGAAACTGCTTTTAAATCTTTTATTAGAAAGAAGGAAAAATTTGTATGCAACAAGATTGCCTGGATGTTAAGTATTAAACTTCCACGATCCTCAGCTACGTCGATACTTTCGATCATTTCTAGATGGAAATTGACGTAATTACTGAATATCTCAAGATCACTTTGCAACAGTCTCGTAAAAGAGGATGGTGTCTACAATTACAATTTTCTGCCTTGTGCAAATATAAACTGAAAAATCCTTGATCGGGGGCCATAAGACTCTTGGACCGAAAATCACAGTCAAGTTTAGTCGATTAACGCTGAAAACTTTTACTTGCATTTTCCGTTGAGAATGAGCCGACTAAACGAAGACTTGCTCAACATCTTGCAGGTTTCCGATCTTCACGTCGCAGTTGACCGGTTCGGGTTCCACACTGCAGATAGGTAAAATTGCTCTAGCTCTCTAGGTCAATTAGTCGGATAGAGCACGAGCGCGTCTTCAAAACATACATAGAGAAAATGTGAATCACTTTCTTAACCACTTCCATTTGCAGCAGACGATGAAGACGTTGTCGATTTCGACTTATACAGTTAGCCTTACATTGTAAATGGCTTTATAACTCTTATTTAATGGGAACATCTTGGAAGGTACGAGCGACTTGGTTTAGATTATGGGGCCGTTTGACGTTCAAGGTCAATGCAAAGTTTTTGATAAAAGATGTCAAAAGACCAAAATCCGACTGAGCTTCACAAAAGCACGGGGAAGGTAGTTATTTTCTGGAATAGTATTTTAGGTAGGTAATAAGAAAAAAAAAATAAAAATAAGTAAACGGAAATAGTCTTCTACTTTATCTGATTATGTTTGGGTTAACTGTTTTCGAGCATGACCAGATTCAGGGTTAAGTTTATGTTTTATTAGGAAATTTCAGAATAATCTCTTTTGCTAGATTTAATGATAAAGTTCTGTCTCTTGTAAGAAATTTGGCAAAAAAAAAGTTATGACTTTGCGTTTTTATGGTTTTGTGAAGATTAACGGTTCGTTTTTATGTCGTGGGAATTCTGATTGAAAAACTGAATAGGCTTTTTAACAATACAATAATTATGCATTCAGGTAAAAATGTTACCACAATTTCGACTTTTGAGTGATTGGTGAAAGCGTATTTTATTTATTGTTCTACTTAATGTTTATTTTTAATGTGTTTCAAATTCATGAAGATTAAATGAGAAGAAAGCAAAACATATTTAGTTCTTTAACAAGAAGATTATTGACCTCTCTGAGCTCTTTTTACAAATAGGCATAGATTAAACAAAAAATTTTTGAAACAACATCCGGAAATTCTTTATTGTAATATAATTGAAATTTATGACTATCACGGATTTATGCAAATAAACTAAGTCGAAAATACATCTGTTTTTGGTAGTAATTTCATTCGATTTAATTTAATTTCCCAAATGTTACAAATCTTCAGATTTTAACATATAAAAGTTTATACCTGTAAGGATTTTGAAAGTGCTCATTCATATTCGAGGCTGATACTATCTAATAATCGTCAGATAATACTTTACTATTTCAAAGCCATGGCTCTACAATGCTTCAATGGGTTTTTGATTCCAATAACATATTATTCCTCATCATAATCCAATCAGAAATTGGCAGTTAATTAAAAATAAAAATAAAAAATAGATAAACTCTGAAAAATAACTCGAAGGACGCAATCGTAATAACGATTACAAACCGATTAAAAAACAAAAAAAAGGTCTTTTCATTTCGAGTAAAATAGTGTCCAATTAGCTGTTAACTCATAAAAACTTAAAATTTAAGACCTTGATCTTAGTTCAATCGAAAAATTCAACGCTCCCATGTCTCAGACAATATCCATATTGATATAAGAAATTTTCTCGTTAAAGACAATACGCTTTTTGTGGAAATACGAAGAGAAATTAACCTTTCTCTGGTAGTTTCCAACAGTAGCCAAAACCCTTCTAAATTCCAATCCAATTCATCACAGGGAACCGAATTAAATTTCCTCCAGTTACCCAGTAAGTACTAATCAAACTGCCTTTGATCCAACAAATCCGCAAAGATTGGAAGTGTCTTTTATTGGTCTATCGGTCCGGTGCAAGTCAATGAGTTCATTTAATATGCACGGGATCGTTTAAGTCGTCCCGTCTCACTGATACCGACAACGCAGGTCTTGATCTCAGGTGTCTTTTGAATTGGAAGGAATATCACCAATACCCGCGAAACAGACCGCCGTCGATTATTTTGAAATTGGAAAAACTAACCACGTCCGATTTTCACCTGTGCAACAAAACTTGAATTGATAGGAAGCCGAGCTAGCGCATGTGATCGCGTCGAAGATTGCGCTATGATACGACGGTAGAAGAAAGGAAAAAGCCGCATTACTTTACTCTCCCGGGCAGAAAACTTTCTGTGGACGTGAAATTATATTTTTTCTTGCATATTTCGCATCTTTTAGCGCATCTTGAAAATGTCTTCTTCGATTTTCCGCATACATTGATTCCATAGTACGATACAAGACGTTGTGCGATCAGATCGATCCTTTGTGATAAATTAAAGTAAGGATTTTAATTATCTTACATAAACCTTAAAAATCGAAAATTAAAAGAATAATTTCAAAAAGTTATCGTATGTCATCGTAACGAGGTCCAGTGTCCAATTAGCGAGAGGACCACTGTGATATATGAGCTCGATCGTTGCGAAGGCGGGCGCTTGACTCGAATTAGCCCCTCAAATTTTTCGAGTTTCGAATTGACCAATGTCCAAAAAAATCGAATGAGAGAAAATTTTTTGTTTTTAGAAAGTTCACTTGATGCGCGACTATTGCGCCTTTCGTCCCCTGAACGTACGGGTCATTTGCATAATAATAAACGATTGCTTATCACGTACTATGTGGACCAGATCGGAATTGATTGATTGCCCTGGCCAGGTCTTGTTCGAACATAAGAGGACAGTGGATTTATGCGACTGGAATGCTTGTTGACTCTTTGATATTCAAATTATTTCCCTACTTTAGCACGTTTTCTGGAACGTGCTTCATGTAGTTCGTTAAAGTAACTCAGTTTGGATGAGATCTTTATCAATGAGGAATGATTCTCTGGCTAATATTTTTAGAAATTGTTAATAAATCTTTATTGTTTTTTTTTTGATTCTCACTGATTGACCCCAATATTTCTATTAGTTCATTTTATATCGTGCTGTATAGCATAAATAAATATTTGTTTTTTGTTTGTAAAGGAAGGAGAACGTAAACATTTTCGATTTATAAGTTTATTAGTTTAAAAGAATTTAACCATTATTTTAAAAACGTATTTTTCTTTTATGGCTAAAACAGCACCCTACAATTATTATTACTTTGAGTATAAAAACGTACATTTCGAAGAGCAACCTCTAAAATTCAAGAACCCAATTATGCAAAAGTTCTTCGAACCATAAAGCACAAATAAAAAATTTCGACAGATGGCCTTTACGAAATTTTTGTAAAACCCATCTGGCGCAAGCCTTTAAGCAATTAAGAAAAATTTAAGTGAAGGTCGTATCTCGAGACGTGTGATTTGAAGCAAACTTACCAAAAAAAAAATGGCACGTTCCAAAAATGTCGATGAAAATAAAAGTTTGTGTCTTGTGAGCCTTCCTTCTTCGAATATTTCTTTTTCTTTAATTTTTAGGCCATACAGGCACTGGAGCGTAGCATGCCGTTCTCTGCCGGAATTTTACTTTCTTACGATTTGCAAGAAAACTCAACTAATAGAAAAAGTTCACGGTTCTGGATTTACTCAAACGATGCATGACCACAACTTGAATTTTCAATTGAAATTTTTGGAAACTGGTTTTTTTTTTGGCAAATTTTGCTTCGGAAATCTTTAAAAGACTGGGACCCCTGATGAGTGCTGTTTGGGTGCAAGACTTACAAAAAGTGTTAGTCACTTTCTCAAAAGTAGGAAAATTAGAGAAAAAAATTAGTAATGGTTTGGCAAAAATTGAAAAAGTTTAAAGGAAATACTGCTTTGAGTAGCGCGAATTTGTAGAACATCCGTGAAGAGTTATTTTAGTCCAAAAGCAACTTCTGTTTCTGTCAACTTAAAATTTTAGTAAGTTCCCTGACCAACCGTGACTTGATTTTTCCGCCGGGTCTCTGATATAATACGCGAGAAGTTGCACAACAAGAGATCATAAGAAATTTTGTC
The DNA here is from genome assembly GCA_963969385.1 of Philonicus albiceps. NCBI lineage: Eukaryota > Metazoa > Arthropoda > Insecta > Diptera > Asilidae > Philonicus > Philonicus albiceps. Next base: position 21,078,146 of record OZ017775.1, read on the forward strand.
TCATAGCCTGCTGAGCTTTGTGGATGACAGGGAACCTTATTATATTCCGCCACCACCCTCACTATGGCTGAATTCTATTCAGCGGAACCGCAATGAGTACGGTTCACACTGCTGAATCAATCCGGAGCGTGGAAACGTTTCATGGAAATTCCTCGTTCGCCCGGTGGGTGGAAGCGTTTATTAAATTAGCACGGCTCAGGTGTTGGATAATTGAAACTGGTCCGTAGAGACCCTGTGGTGGAGCATTGTTCTCTCTGCGGCCAGCAAGTTTCCATCTAGGGGGTCTCGATGACGTACCAGTGCGACTCTGCGGCGGATCGGTGATATACCGTACCGCGATAAACTGCTCAAATTGAGATTTAATTGCAAAGATTTGCCAAGATCAATTTGATGCGAACAAAAGACTGGGAGTAATTGGACGTAATGGCAACGGGCCCATATTTTTCGGTGGTATTTAGATTAAGGCCGTTTCGTAAACAGCATCCGATCTCTTGGTCTATGGGAAATTAGATAAAAGCCGAACCCATTCTTCGGTGGGTGATGTTTATCTTTTCCGCTAAGAGGTCCGAGAATTCGCCACGGACTCTTTGACGCCTTGTACGCCACAAGTACGTTAGTACGTCACAAAATATACTCTGACTGTTTTTATGCAAATTTATCACTTATGCGTAAGTTTTATCACCTGTTGCTAAATACTCAGTTCCGTTAAGTGAACTCGCTACTAATGGCTGTTTTTTTTATAGCAATTTAATTTGATTAGAAAACCACGCCAGACAATTTATGAGTTTGGAAATACTTTGCTTTTTTATGATTATAGACGAGTTTGCACTCATTTTGGCGGTTTTATTTAAGCAAATAAACAATTAAGTAAATTAATTAAGATCGCCAGCAAGTGAAGAAAGAGTTGCTTAAGAATTTAAATTTAATGAGTTTGTTAGACACTCGTGTTCGGTAGGGCTGATATTAAAATGTTCGTGCGGTAAAGGTTGATTTTTTGCTGTTTGGTTTTTTAGCGCTCTGTTTTTAACATCTCATGCGTGATTCGTAGCATGTGTCAAAGTCAAATTTGTTCCTTTTGCATTGTCATTTTATTATGGAAAGACTTACACCCGAACAACGCTTACAAAAGGCTATAGTGACCAAATTTCGCACCAATTTCACGTTCATCTTCTCGTTTTGGACCAATGAATTGGCTGCCTAGATCTTGCGATTTGGCACCGTTGGTGAGATATCAGCGGCTATGCTCGAAAAAGTCACTCAAAATTGGACTTAAAAAATCACCCTTTACTTTCTTGAAAAATAAACAAATTGACGAATTTGAGTTTAAAATTTATGCCACCAAAGGTACGATATACCTCCGAGGAATTTTCTAAATAAATTATTTTTTACGTTTATGTATAGTTTATGCTCCCATCAAATATTTCTACAAAATTTTATACATTTTATTTGATCGGTTTACATGTTCAATTTTATTCATCAATCCATTGTAATGAATGTTGCATTCAAAATCAAGATTTGCCAAATCGCGACAAATCAAATCTTACTGTTAATCAATAAACCGATGATAACAACTTACTGAAATTTTTAATTAAGTAACAAATTATAGTCTCCCTTGTGCAATGAAGCACAAAAATGTCTAAACGAGCCATGTCTGCATAAATACGATAAAACTCCGGTTGCAGAAATGTTGAATGTCGTTAAGCAAATCACAAGTGAGTTCCGTCGAAGAAGAGTAGAGAAGATTATAAAAATCATAAAACTATATTAGCAGTGATATTGGTACGATTAAAATTGAAATGAGTCCTGCAAGAAGGTATAAGTCGATTAGCAAATTATAATTATCATTCGTCGGTAGCTTTTTAAGCATTTACTTGGTAATTGTATAAAGCGATTTGTTGTCGTATTAAAGGCAATTAATTGCATTTTTATTTTAATTGTTCCAGCATAATTCTGATTCAGTTGATTCAATTGCCAATTGCAGACAGAGTTGTTACACTTGGTTGATAATTATAATTCATTTTAGATTAGTGGACATTTTAATTATTTTACTTTTTAAATAAAATATTATTTCTGAATTTTAACTCGCGTCTTCTTTCTTATATGAAAATTAAGTTTAGTAATTCTTAGTTTAAAAAAGAAAAATATAAGAGGTCAAATGTTACAAAATATAGTTACATAGTGTAAACGACCTTATTAACCAATAACAATGATTTTTTTGTAAAACGCTACGGGCAATTGAATCTGCTTTGATTGTAATCAATTTTCGATGCTGAAATGAAAATTAACTCTAAAAACGGTCGAAGCCATCCATTAAGCAAGAAGCAAATTTACACCAAATTCCCATTTTCGAGTGCTCAAAGTCAATTTTCATAATTCTGATATATCGCTTAATAAGCTAAATGAATTTTAAATTGCTAACGGTATTTGGTGCTTAATTTTTGGTAAATATTGCGTGAAAATTGACCCAAATATCTCAATTTTATGAAATTATTCGGAAGATGCTTATTATAACGTTTTTTTTATATGGGTATTTGGAAATATTGTTTGATGCGGAAATAAAAACTAACTTAAGAGAATATGATAAAATATTTATAGGGTCGGAACTAAATATTTATTCATGTAACGAACTAAACGACCTTTTTAATAACTAGAAGAAATTAATGCCTCTGATCAAGTTATTTGTGGTGCTAAGAATTTGAAATTTTGAATGTTTGTATGTATTGCTGTACAATTTAACAAAAAGTTATTTTAATTTGAGTGTATTTTTTTTTAATCCAAACACAAAAGCCACCTACTGTTTCTCGTTTTTGGGTCAATGTCCCACTGATAAGACTCGAATACAAAGTGGTTGGTCGGAATATTTTGATATAATTTTTTAATCATTCATCATTTTTCACTGTTGGAGACTGACAGTAAATATTTTAAATCGGCAATGGGATTAATCTATGATTAGCATTAATTTCCGCCAAAACTTTGTCACCTTAAAACTTTCTCATTCTGTAGGTAACCCTAGTAACTTTTTTTTTTTATTATCAACGCATTACAAACATTTTTTGTTAATCTTGCCTTCAGGAAGTGTACTATCAGAAAACATGATTTCGAATCAACGTGATGCTAAAAATCTATAATTTAATTCGACTTAACATCAAAAAGTGAATGGACCAACTAAACATGATCGAATGCCAGGTTTAATTGCATTTCAAGTACACATGCCAGTGCAGTGCAAATTGATTTTAGTAAGGAAAAAAATTTTAATTAATGACCCGGAAATATGAAAATGGTGCAAATATTATGTACGTGACAAAAACATGGTCGTTTGCATAGGAAAGCGAAATTCTGTAGACCCAAAATTGAGTGGTTTTGTGTGCGGTCATGGTCAAGTTTTTAAAATTTCTATGGAGCCATGTCGCCCTCACATGTCATTGCTTCACCGCACGTACCTCTGTGTCTTGGAAAGTTGCGATCGGTTGATTGTTTTTATGAGTCTTAAGACCCGGACTCATTACGTCCTGCTGCGCGCATGTGACCAATACAATTGTTTTTGGCCAACGGCAGCGATTTGGATTTTTTGAAGCTACTGTCCACTATTAAGACGAGCTGTAGACCAAAGGGCCAGACTCAGGCAGACAACTCAATCCGAATTTCTATTCCACCTGTAAAATTGGCCGACATTTTTTTTATTGCGACACTTATGGATTTTAGTTTCACTTTTGCGCGTGCGTGCTGTACTTATGTTGCGCACCATCGAAAACGCCAATAAAAAACAAAGGAAAAATTGTAAAATTGGATCTTTTTGATTTTCAAGGCACGAAATTTGAGCACCAGAGAGCTTCTTTACATAATGGCACTTAAGCCAGCATATTTTTGTGTAGTAAACGGTGGTCTGATTTCCGGATTTGTCTTGAATGAAAATTAATATTCTATGCGTAATTTGGTGCACAAAGCAGTCGATTAATCAGCGAGCTACTGGCTTAAAACACTTAAACCCGGATTGGGGCGTGTTACGTAATTCAGCATAATATCCGCAAATATTGGCTTCGTTCCGCCCAGAGTACCGGGGCTACGACTTTGCACCTAACAACTTCAATTCAACAAAGTTATGCGCTAATTTTTGTAATTTTTCTTTTGCTAGCAAGTCATAGGTTTTGTGTCGAGTGCGAGTATTTTCAGGTGATCAGCGGACAATTAATTAGTTCGGGCTTCAAAACGCCAATCAATGTGAGACCTACCCACCTCCGGGTTTTGTCGTTTTTAAAACTTTCAGTTCCTTTTTTGTCTACTGATATTTTTTGTATGTTGTGACAATCGCAAGGTTGTCTACTGAGTTTAAGTATTTTGCTGTAATCGATACAATTCATTGAGCAAATTTTAAAATTTGAAGAGGAAGGAAATATCAATTTAAATAAAACAAAAAAAAAAATATATGTATGTTGGCAGGTTAAGTGCCTAAAATTTTTTGACGAAATTATGAGACATTGCATATTATGTAAAATTTTGATTTCTGATATCAGATGTTGGTATGTTTGTACCTTTATAATTCGCTAATGAATCAATTGATCCCGAAGCAAATATTTTGTATACGAAAGAGTTTTTCCCTACAACAATTCTGGAATAAATAAAATTGTTTAAATTTGTATGTAAATATAACTATGTAATGTAATAACGATTTGAAGACGACCTGCAAAGATACATTAAATTTGTGTTAACCTAGTTATAAAATATAACGAAAAAGTACCACATTGATCCTAATGCAAACGGACAAAATTAAGTAGTGTAACCTGCTTAAATACTTGAAGTATAATGCGATTCTCTAAATTGATGAGTTTGCACCTAATTTACTCGTTAAGTACGTAGTTATTGCCGCGACAGACAAACAAGATCTTTCCTAACATTTACTTTCATTCACAGAAAAGAAAAATTTGTTCCAGTGTATTAATTTCCTTTTCGTCTCTTTCCAGGTAAGAAGATAATTTCCCTCTGAGCCACAATTGTGAAATGAAGCAATTCTGTTCAAACGAAAGTAAGTAAAAACTACTGGCGCAACATAAAAAGGTAATAACCCGGAAAAGGCTATCGTGACACTCGTAATAACTTCTATCCGCTTAAGTTCTAGTACCTTTAATCCGCTCGAGTAATCTTTTCATCGTAAATTGGAAACATTTGAGCGTAATCAATTATGCCGCAGCATGATCCCAGTGAGTTGGCTCTATCTTGTAACCGCATCTCAAAGCAAATTGCCCGATGGGGTATTTTTACGGAGCTCAGGTAGAATGCAGGTGCTGCAAAGAAGGTCCATATCAAAACACTTCGCATTAACATCATGGGGTCAGTGGGTTAGATGCAATGACAGCCGATTAAGTTTTTGACGACGTATGACAGAGGTTTAGGGATTTGAAAGTTGATGTATTAGGTACATTTGCCTAATTTGGTAATTCTTGTAATTTTGATTTTCTAGTATTGCTTCATCAGTTTCCATGTTACAAATATTGTAAGAAAAGCTTTTCGATTTCATAATATGATAAGTAATTATAGAGATTTTTAAACTTACCCGCTTTCGAACACTCTAGCAATTCTTCTTATGTGACGAGTAAGAATACTTGAAATTTTGTGTATCGAGACTAAAGATATTGACGTATAGAAAAATAGTATCATTACAAAACATTATTTTGCATTAAAATCACCGGCTATTAAATAGGTGTCGCAAAACACAAGGTCGTTAGCTATCAAAATTTATTAACTAATAAAAAACATTACTAAAATCTTTCTTCGCGGTATCAATTTTTTCTATTGTGGGAATTCTCTACCACCTACAAATATTTGCATATTTTATTTTCAGTTTATAAAACAATTTCCACTCATCAAATAGACCCTGTTATCTTCGTAGAAAATTTCAAGATCAAATTAATCAAGCAAATTATCTCAAAACCACAACATGTACACTATACCAGCGTGTAATCTTATGTTGATTTTTTGAATGGCCAAGGATTTGCAAAATTTTCCCATAAAAACTGCAAATGGTATTATTTATGGTATCATAAACCGGCGGCTATTTTTCGCTTAGATAGTATGGAATTTTTGCTACGTAAAATAATAACCCAGTTTGTTACAAAGAAGATTCCAGAAGTGGATCGTTATCTAATCATTGACCCCAAAAGAAGTGTGACCAAATATCAAATCATAAATTAATCGATTCCCGCCATGGCTAAAAACTGCTCTCTTTAATAAGCCCCGCCAATTTCTACGCCAGGTTTCCTTGATGTCAGCTTAAATTCATTCATATGTTAACTCAAAAATCATTTAATTTGTTTTGATCGTTTTACAGTGGTCTGAATACGAAATAAACCACAACGAACTTTTGTCTTACAACGCTTTTTCGATTTGTAGTGACAGAAAATACATTTCTTTTAAAGTAATATTAATTGGGAATGGTACGGAAACTGAAACTGCGTAAAATTTAAGAAAGGGAGAGTGTTTTGAATTCGATTAAAATATTTTTGCATAATTTTGGCGCAATACTGCTTCCATGATCGGCTTTGGACCATGGCAGCTATTCAGACACAACCACTGAAGGTTCTTTAATTAATTGTTTTTAAGCATTTTCTTGAATTAGTGAGCATATTTGATTTCCTAATTTCATTTAAATAATTAATTGATGCATTTTGCAAGAATTCATCGGTTACTGGGCAGACCGGATACATCCTTGACGTACTTTCCCTTTAGAACGTTGGCTAAATCTATTCTTTCGTTTAAAAGAGGATATAATTTTGCAACATTGGTATTCCGAGCATGAAGAACGAGGCTTTTGTAAGTAGAATCAATAGAATGGATATTTTTTTATATGAGGTCATACAGTCTTAACGATAAATCAATTATGCAATTACTGCTTTTTGGCCAAACAATTGGAAAATAATAATACCTTTTGCGTGAAGCATTTCCGTCATGTGAGAATTTAAAGTAGGTATAGTTAAACTTCTTCCATCCATGTTGCTCTTCTTCAATTGTTTTGTAGTGCTAACATACAAAAATCCGGCGAAGCGATCAATCTCGAAAAATTAATTAATTTTAGATTAAGGCCCTATCATTGAAAACCATCCAATCGAATCGAAATGTGCTTAAAAAGAACTTTTTCTTAATAATTTCTTAATATAATTCCTAATAATTTAATAATTTTCATAAATTCATTGTAGTCAAATTAATGTTTTCGTTCAAAGTCCTAAAATAATACGATTAGAAAAATTCAATCAAATTATTTTAAAGTTATGTGTGAAAAAATTAATTAAAGGTTACGAAAATAAAATAAATTTACGAAACCTTTAGGAACTTTATAAAGGAATTTTTATCCAAAAAGGGCATTTGTAAGTTCCGTTTGATTTGATTGGATCGTTGTAAGTTAACAAGTAGTTAATGAATAATTTTCCAAAAAATATACCTAGTGATAGTTCTCCTTGTGTTTTAATTTGCTGGAGAGGTTTATTTTCCAACATAAATATTCTGTACAGAAAATAAATTATAAATATTAAAATGTAATTGTTTGTTGGTGAAAAGTTTTTAAAAAAAACCTTAAATAACGAAATCATAGCTTAAGGGTTAAAAGCACCGACTTCAGGTGAATAATTTTTGAAAAAAAAGGAAGGAAGAAATCAATGCTAAAAGCCATTAGAAATTACGCGAAAAATCTGTAAATTACCTAAAAACCTGCCTCAAACCACACCCATTTGTACAGGAGACCACTAGCAAAAACGTCCCCGGATAGTTGAGAAATCCAATCGTTTTGCGTTTCTCGATAATTTCGTGTGTAAAACTAAAAAAAAAGAATATGAAAAAAAGTAATGTTGATAAAATAGTTGAGGTTGTTTGCAGTTAATTGCGAATAATTCGCCGGCGCTAGTGTGATGAGAGATTTTAATTGAGTCGATCGACCCCTAACTTTCTATCCGTCACACCGGCTCACCGTCTTACGATTAAATGCACTCCATTTGCGTTAAAATTCTTTGAAAAAGTGCAGTTTAAGTGCAATATGCAGCAAATTGGAATTATAATGGTGTACTGCATGCCAATGCATTGACTATAAACAAGTGTCCTAATGGAGAATTGTTGTAAAAACTTAAATATGATGAAGCAAAAATAGAAGCACTAATAGTTTACTGAGTATGAGTCGCTTTATAGTCACATGGTGCAGTTGGGATCTTTGTTATTTCGGTCTATAGAAAACAACTTCCTCGATATTGCCGAGGAAGAGTAATTGACACCTTTCTGTTGTGAATATTCAAATCAGGTGAAATCCTTTAAAAGTTTTGACGAGCATTAACGACGGAACATTTTTGGCTCATATTCAAAAACGCGGAAAATGGCAATGGCTATTGTACCATCTAATTGAGGTCCAGACGATTAACGCGTCGTTCAACAATGAACGGGCTCTGCGAATCTTCTACTCATTTCACTCTTGTTTCCGGTGCTATTTTCCAATTTTCAACTCCCAGCATTGTTCAATCTTCGGAGTAAAAGAAGTAGACATTTCTAACTGCCTTGGATCGATCTTGAAAAGAGGCTTCATTAACGGCTTTCCTATTAACCGAAAAGATAAGAAACAAGTTGAGATGCTTGAGGCCGATCCACAAGATCATAATGCAACCGAGTAAAAGTAGAAGTCGCTGGACCAGAAATCCCCTAATAATCAGCCTTCATAGTGGATCGGTGGCTAAGATGTCGAGCTCGAACCCGAGCGTGAATCCAAAAATTTCTTACTTTGTGCATACCCCGATTTGTCGATTAATTAAACAAATTCGTGCCTTAGATCAATTCGGTGCTTTTCTTTTTGATTAAGATTTTGTTTCAACTATATCTTAGGATGAGTTTACTTTACGCTTACGTGCGTATCGGCGGCGTTCAAATTGTTTTTCTTATCAAATACAACCTAAGCGTGACTGGTTACGCGTTTTGTTATAAAATTAAAAGTTTCTTACAGCTTTCTTGGGCAGTTGTGTGCTCTGAATTTAAACTGAAATCGAAAGTTGTTCAGTGGTACCCTGAAGGAGTTTTTGACTTGCGTTAAACCTTTTTGTTGCAATCTACACGCAATAATTAACGTTTGCCGATAAATAAAAAAAATAATGCTTAGCAAGAAGTAATAGTTAGTTAGTTTCATTCAAATGAGTTTCAAATTATACAGGAAATGGCAACTATGAATTCTCAATTTGGCTTCTGTTTTTACTCCGTTTCTGTGATATAAACAGCGCTACTTAGAAATAATGTATAAAAAATTGTTATGAAATGGTATAGGACTTCCGTATTCTGAAACTGTTTTTAAAAATACAAGTGATTTTCATTAAAATTATTAATTAAATAGATGCTAAATACAAACTTTAATCGCAATTTTTATATTTCTATAGGTTTTTTCAGGAAAATTATAAAAGATAAGGTCACTAACATGCTTTTGAGATAATAAATAGAGGATATAATTAGGACTGGGTTTAATTAAAGTATTTTTTGAGTAACTAATTTTTCAATATAATTTTCCTCTTTACTGAACTCGTAGTGATGCAACAAGTGTGAAGTTACCTTAATGAGAATGAATATCGATAGTCGAGTATGAAACAGGTACTCATCGTTCCAGGTATGCAGTGAAAAGCGAGCTAGAAAGTCAGTAAGATCATTGAGCGAGTAAAAGGCCAACATAAACTCTAGCAGGCAGTTAATACATATTGCACACATTCCGATAGAAAATATTACCAATTCCCGCAGTGGAATAAAAGAATAAAATGTTCCCCACGAAGAAAAATTATTAATTGAATTTATCCGTTTACCGCGCGCCCCGTATGAGTTATGAAATTCCTCTTTCTGCGGCAGTAAGTAATAAGTCCCCGAATGAAAGTTACCAATGAAAGCGAAGTGCATCATAAACTAATTTTATTGCAAAAATCGCTGCAAGTGCACCTGGTCAATGGCTGCCCCATTCGCCGATTTCTTCTCACCTTTCTAGCCGGCTCCGAACCCGAATTGGATTTATACTGGACTACTGGCAGACCTGCTATACCTGAAAAAGTACTTTGGCTGCAACAGATTCGGTTTAGTAACTGAAAATGGTAGCAATCCTACTTCGTGTCACTTGTTCATATTTCCACTTTTCGGGGAAAAATAATCGTGGCGTGAACCAATCGCCGTGGCACGGTGACTACGTTCACGCTTCACGGTTCTGTTTAGCAACAAACTATTGGATTGGTGGTTTATGTCGATATCCGTACTAATGCATTTTCCGTTCCCGGCTTAAAATTCGAACCATTCAAATTTCTAAGAATTTTTAGTGCGAACTGAAAACCATGTGAATTATGTAGACACTCGTTAATGCCTTAAGTATTTAACGTCTTCTCTCAAATTAGGAAAATAGTCAAATATTTTTGCAGTTAATTTTTATTTCCAATGGAATTTAAAGTACCTCGACATGCTTTTAATATATGATAAGTAGATATGGTTCCGATCATTTTTCTGGACAAGTATCATAAATAACTTAGACACAATCGAAGCATCTTTGAGCCACCTTGTTTATCATCGTGGCGGCCCAATTCTTCGGACGTGTATCTGGAAATCCTCCGCAGTCGCAATGAAAGCGAAATTAATCAATTCGCGGCAAGTTCCACCATTCTGTTTTCCCAAGGAGATACTCTGGATTAACTTATGAACAAAGTTGGCCAAATTCATCATTCAGCGCGCCGCTAAAGAAAACTGCAGCGCGAATGCATATTGCGACTACATCACTACCTCAGCAGAGTCGCTTGCACTCGCACTGATTTATTGTAAGTAATTTTTCCTGTTGTGTTTTAGCGCAAAAGAACAATGCGCCCAGAATATCGTCATGTCGTGTCCGACCTCGGCTGTCTGCCATTCCGGGCAATTTATAACACAATCGTCTAGTCCTACGCACTTCCCGCCTTACCAAAGAATTTATTATTTCTGCGAATCTTGAGCAAGTTCAAAAGTTTGCATTTATTCTGTGTGTTTCTCTAAATGTTTTTTTTTTTTTGTTTTTTATATTTCTCCGATCGCGCGCGAGTGCCATAGTACGACTCATAATTTCAGTTGCACGGCGATAATCATCGCTTCGCGCACTATCGGCGTATTCTTCAAGGTATACAATTTCCTGGGGATCAGGGACTTTTATTCTTATACCCTTTTTCGTTTTTGTTACGGGCAAAGTAGTCGACAAATCGGGAGTCATTAATATAAAGCAGATTGAATTTATCAGTGGATCGTGGGATTCATTACGCCTGTGAAATGTAATGGAAGTTGCAGAACGGACGTAGATGCCGGTGGGAGGCCGAGCTGATTTTAATGTAGCTAAACCTTAAATGAATATCACCCGTTCGGAATACAATATATGGCAATTTCGCAATTTGTTCTTAACTTTTATAGCTAGCTGACCTTTGTTGCACTTACTCATAGCGAACTTCGGGTCGAAATAGACGTGAAAAGCAGACGCAGGTTTCCTTACCGAGCTGTTTTAGAACATACAAAAATTGTGGGCGATTTTTAATCGCTACATTGACTCCTTTATCGTGGCATTTATGGCTGTGACGGGTAGTCAACTCGCAAATGGAAACATTCTCATAAATGTGGACATAAAATATTAAACTTTACGCTAAGCATCATTCCTTCCGAGGTAGACGCAATCCCAGCATGCGGCAAATCTTATGAGCGAAAATGCGTAAAATTTGATTCCACTAAATTAATAGTGATGTCAATGATATAGTCAATCCGAAAAATAAATGTTCCCTGCTTAATTACTAAACATAAAAGTTTTTAATTTGGTGCGACTAATTAATAATGATATTATGTTGCTAATAAATCTAATTTGCAGTCAGTTATAAAATGGTTATATTTTATCTAAAAAAATATAAATTACTATTTTGGTTCTGGTTCTGAAATGATTATGATTTTCGATTGATTATATAAAATTAAGTAAATTGCAATAAAATACTCTTTATGTTATAGCCTTTAGTTTTTAAGAAATCATATCCTGGACTTTAAATATTGTAAAGTGTGCTCTACCAAGAAACATAAAAATGTGGTGTCAATTTTTCGCTATTAATTGTTCTTAAATTTGGAAGGGGTGATATTTGTATGGTTAATATGGTGCGAAATGTTGCCATATCCATCTACTAAAAAGGGTTTTACTAACAAGACGCTTAAATAGACTTACAACTAAAAGTGATATGCCATCTTAATTAAACTTTCTTATATACCTTTCCACGAATATGCCGTCTACCACCGTGACATCGGTGCATGAAAAGTAAAAGACATTTCCCAATGGAAAGTGGAGAGGTGCAGAAGCAATAGAAAACGAAGTGTGCAACAAGTTCATTCACATAAAAATTTACGTTGCACACGACTCCGGACGGACAAGAAAATTCCCCAGTGACCCAATTGTAAAACTGGAAATTCAAACAAGAAGTCAACGGCGTCCAAAGGCCACGCGATTCCGACGAGCATCTCCTCGCAAATTGCGCACATTCGTCGAGGAGCAGAAAAGGTCCAGTGCCTAATCGCTCGACATCATCTTCAGTTTCGCCTTCGAGCACATGCATAAATTTGGTGTTACCACATGGAGGTCATGTACCATACTGCACTTGGGCAGAAGCACTGCCCGGAGAAGAACAATGGAAGGAAGCTCGCCGCTATCGCGGATGCCAATAGTAAAACATCATTCGAACATGATTTGAATACAATCCTCGGCCGAGTAGCTTCAAGTTTGAGAATAGTCGTCATAAGCGAAATCTTATAAAAGTTAATTATGGTGTTCTTGAGGTGCACACGAAAAATTGCAAAGGCTGAGAAATATGTGTGGAGGGAATTGTTTGCGTGATATCGCTTCGAATTGTTAACTATGCAATTGGCGGGAAAAGACAATGAATTTATATAATTTCCAAAAAATTAACATACTCGCAAGTCAATGGGATCCCACGTAAATTTTTTCACATAGGCACTGATGATATTAAACAGCATTGGTAAATACAAAAGTTTTAAGCAGTTCGGTAACACCAGGGAAAATTATTATTAAATAAAGTACAGATGTTGTCCCAAGCAAGTACAATGCTTAGTGATAATGAAACTGTCGCGTTTAATTTAAAAAGTAAGAAATAAAATAATGATAAGTAAATTAAATACAAAAATAAAATATTAAACAATGTAAAGTTCATTTTTGTAAAGTGTTGCAAGTATATAATTCTTTTACTTTATTAAACTGATTAAAAGAATTTTGCTAGTAAATTCATTAATATTTCTTCAAAATATCATCTCAACGAAAATAACATCGACAGTTTTTATTTCAGTTAATTAATAGAAAATTCAATTAAAAAGGATTCAATTTGAAAAGTACTTCAAAAGAACAAATCATTTGATAATCTTTTCATCTTCCACTATTGTTTATGAATAATAAGACTTAATAAATATAAAAAAGGCTTAGAAGTTCAAGTGCATACATTTTAAATTCGACATGTATCTATTGTTATTTTTATAAGCCTTCATAGTGCTGCAGTTTCTACACAATTGTTATATCTATAAAATATGTCAAGGTAATATCCGAGAAATTTAAACTCCCTATAAAGCCGCTAACTATGTTGATTAGCCACAAAGATAACTACTGTCCCAATTTTTTCCCCTTACATTATGCATTACGGTGACCACTTGAAGGCAATTTTAAGACCGGAAAATAGCCTATTCACTTCCGAAGGCTTGCAATTGCTTTTCTTGTACTTGACTAAAAAGTTCGCACCCGTAACGCTCGCTGTCTCATTATATTCCCTCAGTGATTTATAGCCACCTTGTACTCGTCTACTGAATAATGATTGAAAAAAAAAACGCAAATAGCGCGAAAAAGCAGTGGTAGAACTCAAACTCAGTAGCCTCATTAAGTGATCGACTTTTGTTGATCAAATGTTGATAAATAGCTTCCAAATTGACGGTATTTTGATGAGCATGGTCAAATTGAAGAAATCGACATTATCATGCTAATTACTTCCTCATACCGGGGATCGGTCTACTGCAATGCGGCCAAAGTGTTTCGTTTTGATGTTTTCCGAAATCAACATTCATCGGGAGTGTAAACAGCGCGTTGCACTCGCAACGGTCGTTGTAAATATCTGCACGTACTTGCTATGAGGTCAGGCCTCGTACTGCGGTTCGCCAGAAAGGTTAGCCTCTTTGAACGACGTCTTGGTATGTGCTGGCTCAAGAAAACGTTCTCAGAAGCCGCAATCCTAAGAGCTGATCCTCGGGAGCTTGGAATAATCAGATACCAGACGGTATAATTTATAGCTGCTGTTAGCTCGCCTGTAAATCAAAAGATTTTCCTGCGTCTTCGCGCGGTCTGGGCTGTGTCCCTTTTGGACTGATACCGTCTTGGAGGTGCTTTTCCATGACCCGCAATCGCAAATTCCGCTTCATTTGAAGCGTACCTCTCCAGCAGCCTTGGTGCACCGTTTAGATGCAGAAATTGGCCGACATTCGCTTAGAATAAGCTCGTGAACCGTAAACACAAGTTGGCAATGTAACTCTAGTACCCTACCCACGGTAACTAGCTTCTAGCCGCTAGATGTTAGTAGCAACTAGAAGGTGAAACCACACCCATGAGACACGAAAGCAAGAAATTAGTCCGATTGCTGGGGCCAGCCTTAGCTTACCTGAGCTAGAGGAGCTCTGGTCGAGTGCTGGGGCTCGCAATCACAAGACAGTCGCGCCCGAAGGCCACTTTGTCAACATTTACACGAATAATTAATCAGATTAGGCGCGGTGCGGGCGGCGACGGCGCAAGGAACCGCAGCGATGCATGATTGCGCCGTTTCGGCGGTAATTGCACTCACCAAACGACTTTTAATCGTCTTTTTCTTTTTCCTGCACCGGTAAGGAGTCTCGGACCGCTCTAATGGCTCTGCATGTTTCGACATCTTATTCTTCTAGAACAGTGGGAGGCAGTAGAGAGGTGCGCGAATTTTTATCTCTCTGTACCTTCCGCGGAGGGAAATTGGGTTATGCCAACAAATTGGTCTATGTCTTGCGGAATTGCAGATTTATGTGGAAACGGCCGGCCAAGCTGAGAATTAGATTCGCGCAGGCCATTAGCTGGATTAGACCTGTCTTAAGAATGGAGAGAAATCGAATCAAACAGCTGTGAGCATCGGCCCGATTGGATATCAATTACCGACAGTGACGAAGGTGTTTCTCATAAGAGGATTGATTGTTGGAGTATATCTTACTTCGTGATGCTTTTTAATATAAATTGCAAACTTGTCGAATTTGTTGGAATTTGGAAGAAAGTGTGAGAAATCACTTGCACGCATCGAAAGGTTAGGTAAAGGTTAAGACTTTGCTGTTCCAAATATTCGGACTTTTTACACTTCAATTGTGCAGAGATTTTAGGATTTGACTCGGCCAAACAATATCATTGTGGCACAATGAATTTGAACATAGGAAACAAGACATAACAGAAATCTAAGAATAATAGACATATCATTTTTGTCAGTTTTGTCTAATTCGAATGAAAAATCGATCGTAACTTTGCTAGATCTTACGGATTTACTTTCTGATCCCACATCTTTTTGTTTAAGTGCTTTAAGATGACTTTTAATAATTATAGAAGTAATTATTTTTATAGACATTGGCTAAAGGTAAAAAAAATGAATTATAAACAAATTGCAATTTAATTACATACAAAAATAGTTGACCGTTTTTTAAATTTGAAAACAATTTTAAAGAGATAGTTTTTAAAATTGCTGTAAGCCTAAAATATGATCTTAAGTGTCGAAATAGCTAAGACTAATAACTTCTCAAGTAGTGAGTACCTATTTTATTATAATTAAATAGAATATGCCAGCCTTGTACATCTTTTCTACATTTCTGCCAATTTCATAAGTGGTTAACTAAGAAATTTTCGCTAAACGTCTGTATACATCAAAAATGTAATCATGTAATTTATTTAGAAATTGCTTTGGTTATACGATATGATACCAAACATAAACTGAAACCCTGACGATTACTCCTTGTGAAATTCTGCTTTAATTCAAAGTGAGTTACCTCACTTCACTCAGCTCGCGGAAGCATCAACTATCTAAAATTTGAGTTCATGCTTCTTTCCATTTCCATTGGAAGCTCGTTCTATTCACGATTCCATGCGCTAATTTTTGTTTCTACAGCTTCCCGTATCATACGCAACCATAAAACGTAGAAATATCTACGACCAGAAGACAGTGGACGACTTCTTTGCTGCGATATTGCAGAGCTGACGACGCAACCTACCATTATTCAATTTTAGATCTTGGGAATGATGTGTGAACGCATTTTCCACAGAAAGACACTCTCCGCTACCGGCTGGTAGCCTTCGGATCTTACAGATTTGCATTTAATACCGAAGATGACAATTTTCCGTAGAGGGTCTATCTACGTTGGCGCTTTTACTTGTTTCACCGATTTTCTTACCAGCAAATTTCTCAAGTGTACCAACTTCCAATGGAGGCACGATTTGTTTTGCAATGATGAGGGCTTGATAATTGTTGATAAGCGTGATTAAGTGCAAATTGTTATGAAATCTTCTTTTTTTAAATTAGTTGCGTTTCAATGAAAACTTATTTCATGTGGAATCAATGCATACAGGCGATAACGACTTGAACTCATGTTCTCTGTTTTTAATAAAAACTATCGGTTGATACGAAATTTATGATTGCAAAATATAAAACAAAAACAATTATTATGCGAAAAGCGCTAAGGTTTTTCAATTTGCGAAGGTCAGTCCCATTCCACCCACTCACTTAATTAGCAAAGACTTTCGATTTTTTTTCGTTAAAACCTATTCAGTCGTACTTTGAACTGCAGCAAATTATGCTTCAAACCGGAAATTGCACCGCCCAAGAGTCCGCAGCTGCAAGAGCCCGCCTACGATCAATTTCCCTCTTCCCATAATTTTGCCATAATAACTCTAATCAAATTAATAATCGTGACCAAAAAATTCAAATTTTCCGGTCATTTCCAAAAAAGTGGAAATATCTCACCACATATCTCCAGCGGTGCAGAGAATTAATGCTGATCATGAAGAGTTGCAAAAACAAAGGTCGTCGCGAATGTCAGTAAGGCTGCGACGACGACGGTTAAATAATTAACTCTGGCAGCGGCGAAGCCCTCATTTCGGTTGTATTTAGGGCAATTGGCACTGGTCGCGGGTTCTCTGAAAATCTTACAAAACCGGGCGCACACCGTCCGATTATTGTCCAATGGCACGTGATACCAGGTACCATGTAAGTGACCATTTCACGGTGAGTTTTACGCGTTTCAAATAAATTTCGCTTCGATCGGGGCTTAACTTCCCAGCAAGGTTGAATTGTTTTAACTAAAAAAAAGAAAAAAAATTCGTAAACAGAGAGTCGTATGGAGGATTTTTCGCGGGCTTTATTTTTTTGGCATTTCTCAGTGAAGAATTTTGGCAAAAAACCGGACATGTATTATATCGGGCGGAATCGGTGCAAGGTTCAAGTCGCCGTTCAATTGAATGAAGAAAATCAGTCACGCTCGCAATAAATGCGAATCGTCGAGGTTATTCAAATTTATGGGACTCAATTTGCCATACAAGCTTTTGCCAATTATCGCCCGAAAAATACTCGATTCTTTTTTATTTTGGGTTTTTCTTTTTTCGTAAGTTACAGCAGTAAGTTTATGGAGTTGGATCAAACATTTACTTCACCTCCAATGGAGACAACAGCTGCTGAGAGACTAAGTTTACTTTCATTTTTGTAAATTAAATGCCACGCCAAACCTAATCCAGCTGACTCATTACTTAACGAAGGGTATTTACTGTGATTTACTCAACGTTTTTTGAACAGAAAGGAAAATTAAAATGAAAGCGATTTTAATTTAATTAAAAAGACATAAATTGTAAGGTGACTTTTTGAAAGGGTAATTTATTAGGTAGGTAGTAATGTAGTTAAAAAAGCCATATCATAATTTTATTAAAAACATAAGAAAAATAATCAAACAAATAAAATTATCTACAATTAATTTCAATTGTATTTCCGATTTTAGAAATCTTAATGTTTACGTCGAAGAAGGTATACTGGTTTTAATATTTTAATTTTATAGAAAACAAACAACCTTTATATGCATCAGTAGAAAGAATTATAAAAGCCTTTTTTTCCCCATCTTTCTATTCTATTAAAAAATATTGACATCTTTGTGTCTGCAGTTTTCTCAAAATTGAAAAGATAAAAGTTCAGATTTATTGGTATAACCAACAGTAACGTTATAACTCTACAGATCAGCTTCTATTGATTTTGATTGATGTACAACCGACCCAGAATAGAACCTTGTGGCACACTATGGAAGAAAGAAAAAGCAGATGGTTTCGTAATAAATTTCAAAGCTAAAGGTCTGTAATGTCAATCAGAATAGACAAAGAACATTCAGTAGATCATGTGAACAACTAAGCCGCACCTACATATCAGTAAAAAAAAAATACCACAAAATAGCCAACATAATGTTTTGCACAGCTTCAACAGAAGTGACTAATTACGTGAAATTTTTCCTCTTGTCCCAATCAATTGCATTCCGTTTGCTGTTGATTGATTACCTCCTGACAACAAAGTTAGAAAATTTAATTATAACAAGATAGTGCGATTGGTCAGCGGGCGGTAGTCACTTTAATTAGACAGCGGTATCCCTTAGAAGCGCGCATAGACCACGCCATAATTGTAGAAACTGCACAACACCCAGGAAAACCGAACAAATATGGTCGCAGCGACCTCATCGGATTTGGGCCCAGCAACAAACGTGGGCACATGATTTTCTTTCGATCACCCAAACCCACTTGCCCGAAGAGGCCATTTAGCATGACTCCGAGAGTCGAATTCGATTCCAAGCAAAATACATAGATCGACTTTAAATGCAATCCGCCTGGGACTGACTTCGAGCCAGATTCGATTTGCGTCTTGAGCACGTTAATAAATCGAGCGTTCGAAGATTTCACCTGGACCCCGAGTCAAGCGGGACACAGGAGGTGTATGTAAACTGTTTGGGTCATAATTACCAACAATTTGAATAATGATAATAACAGCAACAAAATTGTGAAATAACCGTCTCTTGGGCGAGGTAAACAAATGCTATTAGGTGTGCAAGACACCTGGAAGGTGGTGCTTAAGAAACACTAGGAATTGACCTACATCTGAAACATTAATTACCTCATAAAAAGTAGTTTTAACAAATTTCCGATTTCCTGCTGAAATTTTATGAAAAACGTATCCATGTGATTTAGGTGCATGGCGCAGGCGAACTTTGTTTTTTTTTTTTGCCGCCGCAAAAGGGGAAATGGCCTTCGGCTAGATGTGGTGAATGTTTTTTTTTTGCAGACGACGACGGCGACAAACAAGACAAGAAAATCAACAGCACGAGTTGCAGCGCCAGAAGCGTGGCTAATTGATCAGAATATTCTAGATCAAGTAATTTTCTCACCAGAACCGATACTGCGACAGCTAGCCTTGGGCTATTTTATTTTTCCCCTCAATGACCAATGTTGTGTGAGAAAACGCTGACATACTGGCCACTGTTAATAACCAGTAACATTTTCTTACAAGGCCAAGCATTCAATAAATATGTCACACACTAAGCGCCGTTGGGCCTGGCTTAGTTCTTAGAACTATTAAAATATTTTCCCATGGAGTTAAGCTGGAAATCTGAAACTATGGAATTTATTTAATAATTACCTGCAGCTGGGTAGTTACCTATTTCAGCCCATGAATGTCCGGCTTATAAATTTAAACCTTTTCATATTACTTAAATAAGAATTGTTCATAAATGTTTTATGGTAGTAAATAGAACATGTTTAAAACAATTTTGTATAAAGGTAAAATTTTAACAAAGTAGTTAAAATGTATATGCTAAATTCACACATAAACCCAAAAAAATGCTTCTCTAAATATGCTGATCACGTACTTTAGCAAATAGCAACCTGTTTCTTCTCAATTGAGGTACTCTTAAGATTAGATAGACTAACAATTCATTTGACACGCAATTTGTAAGTAAACTAAGATTAGACAGAGTCAAATATAAAATTGTAATAAAGGTAATTGAGATTTAGAATATGTTTTACAATTCCACGTACAAATTCAACTTTTCTAAATTTCTTAAAGCTATTAAGCTAATAAATCTAAAAATTTGAAATAATGATAGACAATAGAGAAAATATTTAGAATGTAACTTAAGTACCAGTGTCATACGTTAAAATTGGATGATTTAAAAGTGAGTTATTGAAATGGCATTTATTATGGGCGATTAATTACTACTACAACTCAATTAAATCGAATATGGTCTGTGACATTTAGCAACCTTTCTAACTGTATATCGCATTTTTAAGTTTACAACAATTTTTTAAAAAGCATTTCCGGAATTCGATTATAAGCTTTTAAGTCAGAAAGTAAAATGTTCCCAGTGGTTACGAGCAAACAATTTAATGCGAAATTTCCCACAACGAGTGGATTCATAAAAGGAAATTGTTTCACATTTGCCACGCTTAATCGCTCTGTGCGACTATCAGAAGTGATTTTCTGCTGTTTCGAAATTAAATTTTCATCGAAAACCACTCCGGGAATTGATAGCATTTTCAGATATCTCAATAATATATTAAATGGCGGGACAAATTGGTTTGCGAGCAATCATTCCAATTAGCCTGCCAGTCACCTGGGCCTTGGCAACGTTTGCCTCTGGCCAATTAGCCTACCACCAGGTGGAGCATTATGTGACTATTGGTGAACAATTCATAAAATTTGATTCCTTTTCCAATTTTTATGATTCCCTGGGACGATCGCTTTAAATGTCAAGTAATATTCCATAAAAGGTAACTTAAAACGGTGTGTTTGTTATGTATGTACTACACGATCGCTGATTAGGGGGCTGAATTGGCGGCGTTACTTTGTATGACTAAAGGAAAGCCCACTAAGAAAAGCTAAGAAAATGTCGCGTCGTTAATCGAAGTCGCGACTGCTTTGTTACCGATCGCGGCGAACAGCAGTGGCACACCCACTTCTATCCGATTGCCGCATGTGGTATTACTTTTGCTTACCTGCAAGCGATATGTTCCTTGAGATCGAGAACGTTGAGGATTGCTGGTCTAGCCTTAGCCCATTCGACGATCGTTATGACGAGGCACTCTGCACTCGTTCATGCATAATTGAAACTTAATGGCTGATTTAGCAACCTTCGAGGGGCTGCTTCTTGCGTTCCCAGGCACAATCCAATAAATTAAACGGTAATTGTAATCTGCAAGTGCACAATTTTCTTGATCCCCAGCATGTCTAAATCCAGTGTGGAGTGTGTGCAATTCTCTGCTATGACGAGGACCGTGGCAACTCCCATTGTTATGAAGCACAAATACGAAGATCACGGTGATCAGGCGTGAAATGAACTTTAATCAAATGGCATTTGTTAAGGCTCGTTTGCGCCATTTTCATGTATTTTTACTGTTTTTCCAACAAAAACTCTGTAAACATTGACCTCGTTGACTTTAATGGAATTCCATACCTCAGACTGTTTATTGAGTACTCAAAGGGTTTGAATATGCCTGCAAATTACAAAGACGGAAGAACATGAATATCAATTTAATTTTCAACTTACTCAATTGCAGTCCAAACCACTGTCCAGCGTCTTCTTGTCAAGTCCTTAAATAAAAAAGTTATGGACATTCCCGGCAATTGGATCATAAATATCACAAGACGATCTCGTTCACGGTCCATTTCTCGTGCTAGGGAATAATCCGAGCTATCGGAAGTACATTCTGGTGGCCCTATCTGCTAGCATTCTTCAGTCCCATAAGTATCCCAAGATGTCACTTCCTATAAGACAATCTCTCTATTTTCATTCGCGACTTGCCAACAGACATTATGCAATATCAGTGCACGAGTAGGATAAACACGTTCGACCGCAGCAACCACAAGATTTATATCTTCAATCCAGCCATAGTTTGCAGCCTGAAGAAGGTGTCTGTAGTCTTTTCATTTTTCTAAAAGATTCGTGGGCCATCTACGCCAAAAGATTTTTGTTTATATTTAAAAACAAAAGGTGAATCTCTCGGCTTCGTCAACCTTTTCTGTATTTGATGGATCCGCTTGCTTATTTCGCCTCAGACGAACGAAAGAAATGGCAAGTCATGATAAAATTGCGATTGGATATTGAGCACGTTACCTTCTTATGCGAATACCAACGATTGTGAAAATCGTTTCGGTTGGCAAATGTAACTGGAAGTAGTAGAGGGAAAAAAATATGTTAATTGCTGCACGACATTAATTTTGTTGAAAGCATTTTTAAAAGCGCTAATTAAGGAAAGAACTTGAATTGTAAGTTAAGTGAATGCAATTAAAGATGAACAATTAGCAAGACTTTTGGCTAATACAAAAAAAAAAAAAAAAGTATAGGCCACAAATTATAGTCTCGGGGATGCCCCAATCATTTGTAATATTTTATGAAGACGAGTAAAAAAGGTAATTTGCAGTAATGCATGTATATCATGTTTCCTTTTAGTTCTGAAAAGATCTACAAACTGTCTTAAAGAAAATTAAAATTTTAAAATAATATTTCTAAAATTTTTATCTAACTCATCTCAGAGTTGGGCAAAAATCAATTATAACTAAAAATTAAGATGATCGTAAGATGATTTCTGTATTTTCAGTACCGCGCTAGAACGAACTTGTGAAGCTTGTCGTCTTTATACGACGGTTTGTACACTTTTCTTATTATGTAAGAGAAAACCCGTGTTGTAGGAGGGATACCTTTACAGTAAAGTCTTTCTTAAAAAAAGTTTTTAAAAAATGTTATATTTTCTGAAATTATATACTTTTCATATGTTATAGAAATTTTACTGTCATTTTCACATAAAGCGACAAAGCGGCTTCAAATAAATTTCTGAAATGTTAAATGCTTTTTTCTCGAAATGATATTTTTACGGGCTGGATAAAAAAATATGCATATATTTGACATGTTACTGGCTGGCGCCTAAACCAACATAATCTGTAAAAAGTTCAATATATGCACATATTTTTTCTACTGAAATTTTGGAACAAACAAGACATTTTAATTTTTTTTCTGAAAATCTTACAAAGAATTGTGCTAACCGCAAGCGAAATTACTTTTCAAAGTGGTCTTGCTGTGCGACGCTCGTTATTTTAAAGACAAATCTGTTTTTTTCTTATTAATTTTTTTTATATTTAAAATAACAGCGAGAACATTACGAAAAACCGATTTTCTTTATATCACGTTTGCTATAAAAAAAATCAATCTTAACACCAGCTGCCGGCGGTGTTGTGAATGTAATCGCATATCGTTCATTAACTTTAACCGGCGTTCTTTCCTTTGAATTTAGAAAAATTAATAGATCTCACTGATAAATCTGCGGCGATAAACTTGAGAGTAAGAGCGCTAATACTCGATATTTCGATTCTTAAAAATCTTTCTTGTCTTGTTGTGTATGCATCACCCACCGGTACAAGCCACTCGATGGGACAGTCCTCTATGTAGCACTAGTGGTACATGCCGGCGAGAACGAGTTAATCATTAGAATTCGCAATTTTGATGAGAAAGACCGCTTAAGCTGTATAGATAAATAGCTATATAGATAAATAACAACAAATAATAACAATAAAAAATACTAAAAATACTAAATTAACCAAATGAAATTAACCTACCTATGACTAGATCAGGGCGGCGTGAAGACTGAATGTTTCATTGGAGGGATGGGTTGGGTAAGTATAGGGCGAGTTTTTGATAAGATGGAAATCGAAGGCGGCAGAGTTGTTGACCATCAGCAGCATTCGGGTAAAGGGATCGAAATGACCATAGTTAGTACGATGACTTTTAAGGCGAAATGTAGGGAAAGATCTAACGTTAAGGGGGTTAGTGTTAAGGAATATGCTGCGGAGGAGATCAGGCCAATCAATGGAACCGATTAGGACTTGACGGACGAAAACAATATCGGCGACATCTCGACGATATGGCGAAGGACTAGAAGTTGATTAGTTTTAGACGGTTTTCATAAGGGGGAAGATTAAGGTGGTCTGTCCAAGGGAGGTCGCGCAGGGCAAAGCGGATGAATCTGTGCTGAATAGATTAAATCCTATTAATAAGTGTGGATTATAAGGGTGACCAGATCTGAGAGACATACTCAAGAAGTGGTTGACAAAGAAAATGAAGAGTGACTTGGTGACATAAGGGTTAGAGACCAACGTTTAGCGAAGCCCAAAGCAGAATTGGCATATGTGGAAACGGAAATTGAGCTCACGTTATCGCATATGACACCGAGATCGCGATGGGAAGTAACAGAAGGATATAAGATCTGGAAGAAGAGGTGGTACACTTATGCGAAAAGGTGATCGTTTAGCATTTAGAAATATTGAGACCAAGACAGTTTTACGTACACCAGGTGTAAAAGTTGTTTAGGTCGTATTGAAGGAGAGACGAATCAGATGCTTTGGAAACTTGTTTGAAGATTTTCATATCGTCGGCGTAAATTAGAATTTGAAAGGGATTAATTAAGTTCTCAACATCATTGGTGGCTCCCCTGGGGCGCACAACTCTGACATCCCTGTAACTAAACATTGTAGTTTTTACATTTGTTAAGCTAATTAAAAGATGTAATTACCTACCTAAATTTTGTCTGATACGTCAAGCTGAGAAATTCCCAACCGTAATGAGTCTTGAACATAATGAATAAATAAATCAACAATAGTCATGACACGGTCTGTTCCACTTAGCGCACTGATATTCGAAACGCTCTCGTAATCATTTCAGTTTATGTTTTTTATTAGCAAGTCTTCGCTGTCACTCATTTTTAATATTTTTATTTTGCAAAAAACACTATCCTAGACTACTCGAAGCCATTTCCTGTAAATGTTAGACATCAGCTGCAAAAAATTTAACTGCTTCTGTTTAAGTAGTTGTTTAATTTATTCTGTTTATTTAATAAGGAAGGATAGGGGAACAATAACTTGTCGTTGCATTGAAGTTTCTTATGAATTGGTATACTTTGGCTGTTATTTCTTTTATTGCTATATAAATATTAGTAATAGTACACATTTCTGTGTGTTGGAGACACAACTAGTAGTTGTATTAGTTTTATACAATAATAAGGCAAAAATATAAATTAATTATTAGTTGTTTTTCGATAAACTACAACTAAACTAATAGTTGCTAGTTGAAAGTGCAACTAAATTTTGTTCAACTAAAGTTGTTAAGTGGTTTTCTCAACTGCAACTACTTTAGTTGAAAAAATTTAGTTGGAATTCCAAATAACAACTAGTTTAGTTGTGTCCAATAACAACTGGTAGTGTTCGTTATTCCACTAAAAGTTTAGTTAACTACGCCCAACTATGATTCATATACGTAAATCGAATTTTAGGAATTTTAAAACGAAGAAAATCGCTTGCATTTTTCTGTTTTTAAGAGTTTAAACTTAATTTTCAGAATTTTTCTTCGTTAGACAATATAAATAAATTATTGATTAAGTGCCTTGAATTGTTTAGTGACAGTGTCTACAAACAAAATAAAGAATAATAATTCGCGGTAATCTCACAAAAGGAGGTAAATAATTTACCTCGTATATCCTGGTGCACACACTTTCAATAAATTGATTAATTTTGCAAAAATTTCCCATGACAAAGGATAAAGATAAATTGAATGTCCCATAAATTGACTTTAAGCACCCAACTGAGCGCGAACCATAAATAAGTTGAACGTCTCAACGGATTTTTACATTAAGACGTGCAAGCCACAAAAGATCCGGTGCTGGAAGGAGATAACTGAAATTAATAATTAAATAGTTGCCCAGGAGGTAGTCAGTGGGGTCCGTTTGCAGCATTGACCTTCCGGACAGAGACGATTAACGCGAATAATTGGACAGCAGAACAAGCTCTAGTAAAGATTGTTGTGCAATAAGAAAGATTTCTTTAAGATTATTTTCTCGGCACACCACAAAAGGCCGCCGGAAACACTTTAAGAGGCCCGCTAGGTCGATTTTCATTTTATTTTTCTGGTACCTTTCGAATACGTTCTTTTTTTTCCTTATTATTATTTTTTGCATTTAACA
The DNA here is from genome assembly GCA_963969385.1 of Philonicus albiceps. Classification (NCBI taxonomy): domain Eukaryota; kingdom Metazoa; phylum Arthropoda; class Insecta; order Diptera; family Asilidae; genus Philonicus; species Philonicus albiceps. Next base: position 21,104,241 of record OZ017775.1, read on the forward strand.
TTAATGTGCATGTCAGCAAAGGTCATCGCGCGTGGTATTGTCCGGAATTCCTTCACACAAAAACGAAGCTAATCACCGTGCACATTCCGCCAATTTTCAAAGTTGCACAATTTTCTATCTTATTAGGAGCCCCCAGAAATAGGCGCAATTTTACCTATTCGAAGCCGTTCCGGCGCACGGACCTCGCGAATTCAATTTTGCCTCAAAACGAGAGCAATTTAAGACACGGCACAGTCATGAGCGGCTCCACCCGAACATTTACGGACCTTTGTTAGGTTTGTTTTCAACTTTCAATTATAACTTTGTTGCGGTCGAAGCTCCACCGCCAAGATACTCTCGTATAAGGAACTTTTGTGAAACGTGCACCTATGTGCGGTATGTATCAATCGCAGGGGGCGGACCTGGTCTCTAAGCAGTCTCAATTTCAGAAAATAAAAAATGCTTTATCTCCGATTTGAATGGAAATTGAATAATTTGAGCCAAATTGAGCTGGATTTATTGAAAGTAGATTAGCGATTGGGCATTTTTACCCGAATCGAATGTCCTTTTATGCAACACGATTTTAGATTTAATTTACCTAAGCAGCAGTAGAAGGTTTGTCGTTATCGTTTGCCCTGAAAGGTAGGTAACTGAGCATGACTCGTGTGGGAGTTTTAAGGAAAGAATTTATCTATGAAAAATCGAATCGCCTGATAAGCTCATTTTCCATGTTGTAATCCCAATTAAATTTTGAAATCTTGGGCTTGTTTAGATTTAGATGCCCATAACCACTGCTGATACCTTTCACATTGCTTAACTAAGGTGAAAGTTATTATCAATATTGCTCAATAGGAGCAAAAACCAATGTGACAGGTATGAAGACTTAATAGAAACGGCCCTAGAGCAGAGCCCTTTGGTATCCAATCACTACTTTGTCTATTTATGAAATACATAAAAATAAAACTAGTCTTTAGAGTATTGGAATGTGAAAGGATTGATTAAAATTTTTTTTTTTTACTTGGAAAACCCTCGCGGCCAAAACTTTACGACGATAATACAGCGGCAAGCACGAAATCCTGAAACGTTCTATTAATCAAGTTGCTCTCTCGCGGCGATTAACAATTACAACTTGGTGTCCAAAAACACAAAAACATTTTTACAGGTACTTGTGGCTCGGTTTTCACTTAATTACAAGATAAAAATGTGCAAATGGCTAATTAACCTGTCGTCCGTGAGCACGATTTCCGCACATGCCTGGGTTGTGAAAATTTAGCTGCACATGCAGTCGTTACAAAATCAACGGCTGCCGCCGATAGTGCAACTTCTGCTCTAGTGCCCAAGTGCTCATGTTCCTTAATCGTCCACCGGTGTATTTATGTACCTGAACGGTGTCCGCTAAGGTTGGCGGAAAATTTATGAAATCTTATAAATTAAAAAGAATTGTTTATACCGAAATATAGAGGCAGGAAATTGTACGAAAATCCTAACAAAATAATGCGATACAAACTCGCTCGAATTGGTAAATGTCTTTAGGAAGGAAGGCTGCAAGCATTTTCTTTCCAACCGGACGCGGTAGCTGCAAATTTGCCGCGCCGACAAGGGTCTCAGTTGCGCCAATTAGCATTCTTTGCGGCCACGCTGATAATCAAGAGGTCTCGGGCATAGTGACGAGAATTTTTAATGGTCGCAAAAACCAATTGATCCATTCGTGGGAAAGAGATTTAATTTAAAAGTAAAAGTAACGAGAGACCTCATTGTCACCGTGGCCACACTTCGAAGGCGTTTGATAACCCGCATTTCTTGAGTTGGTCGTCTTTTCGGCGCACGATCATTACCTCGGGTGACTTGCTTTTCACCTTTCAGGTATGTTAGAATGTGGGCGCGGAATTGTCAACCTGCTGAAACTGTCTCAAGGTCAGCGACGGATCGGAGGAAAGCCTCTACTTAAGTCCATGACGGAGGAGCGATACTTAGCCAGCTGCGCCTGCGTTAATTTAATGCAATTGAAACATGTTTGGGGAGTTGAAATAAACCTGGTTTGCCTGTCGAACTCGTTTGCATACAGATGGAAATTTTTAATGAAGTTGTCACGTTAAGCTTATCGGCGTAACCTGCGTTTGATATAAGCTGCGCGGTGACGGTTACTGTCGCCTCCTAAGTGGTATGTTAAGGTGCCTTAAGTCCCATTTTAATGGTTGGACGTGATAGAAGATCTGATTATTTCCTTGAATGCTCAACAATGTCACTGAGGAATTTTATGAGGAAATCGTATAAAAACGATTGGCATTGCGGAGATAAGAAATGCAATGGTAGTTATTTAAAAAATGCAATTGAAATGCTTTTATTTGATTTTTGAATTGCGATTTAGAAAAGAAATTGAAGTAAAGCTTAATTGAATTTTAACCAGAAAATGGTTTTTATAGTCTCACAGTTTAGTATAGTTTATAGAACCTTAGACAAAATCTTTCTAAAATTGCATGTGTTTTCGCAACAATTTAGTTGTTAAATGTTATACAATCGGAACCTTTTACGCTATATCTCCCCTATACAAATTGCAACATCACTCTCGACCGAAAACCAGAACATATTTTTTGCACGGAAATTCCAATTATTCCAATTAATTTAGAAAAGCGGTTGCCAGTCGTGGGTTGCATACGTTATAATTACCACCCAATAAAAGGCGCAGAGCGTATTCAAAAGTGGCGTAATCGTTCCTAAGTATCATTGAAAAGAATTCTTAGCTGACCACAGGCCATGATCAAAATTGGTGATGCAACCAGAAATTCCAAGGAACGAAACGCGACTGTTACAGGTGACTGCCGAAGGCTACCTAGCATTATGTTTTTTTTTTCTTCTATGGAATGAAGCAGACAAGAAGGCAAATAGGTGCGAACCCTGTCCTTAGTTCAACCAAAGTGCATCGTGCAATTTCCACACATATCTCCAGCCATAAAGTTCGTTAACCACAAAAGTCCCCAAGCAAATGTTGCGATGGCTCTAATTACACCTGGAGTACCTTTAATTGAGATCTCTTTCAATTGAAATCCTATTCTGTCACAACTGGCTGGTGCGCAGAAACAAAAACGAAAAGGTAAAAAACCGAACCTCGACGGATTATGCATTCCCCGGGGGAGTCTTACGCAATTTGCCGCACCGGCGTAGGGTCTTAAGATCGATGGAAAGGTACTTGCACCGCACGATCGCCAGGTGAATGAAGAAAGTCGCTCTGGGAGCAAACCAGGCTCAGCTGAATCTGGAGCAGAGTTTTGCACATTTGAGCTTTTACGTTCGCAATTAAGACGCATGGGAGCTGCAGACTTACTTACTTACTAACTGACTTGCTTGAGACACGATAAGACGGGAGCCCAGTGGGTCCGCTCGATGGAGCGAGGATTATAACGAGTAGAAGGAGATGGTTCGGCTGAACTACTTGCAGACAGGCAGGTTTTCACTGTTTTTCCAAGTAAATCTGCAAGAAGCATGTGCTCATGCAGCGTAGTGTGTCTGATTTGTGGGAAATTGATAATTGAAAAAGAAGAAAAAAAAATTGTATATAACGAGGGAAAAACAGAAGAAAACAAAAATCAATGTAACAAGAGCAAAAACCGAACTCAGCACCATCAACGGCTGAGTTGTGGCAAGATGGAAGAGAGAACCTCGTCTAAAAAAATGAAAAACAGAGCCCCGAGAAACCCGAGAAAGTTTCCAGGCAACATGTTTGCTCCAGTTTCTTCACTCACTTCTTATGTTTGTGTATGGAAAAATTTAAAATCGACAAGGCAAACAGGTGGTTAAAGGCGGTATTCAGCGTGAACGACGAGATATTTGCGACTGCGCCGGCAACTTATGAAAGTAAAAGTCTTTTACGGGGCGCTGCGTCTTAATACATTTTAGATATACAGGAGCCCCGTACTAATGCGCCAATTGTAGGCCTGTGATTTATTAGAACTCTGAGCTGCTACGGGACAAGACATTTGGACTGCATATCGATTTAAAATTTTAGTCCAGGTGCAATTTTATAGGAGAAATGTCTATGCAAGTGTGAAACCATCTACTGAGCTACTTGGTAGGTATTCTGGGACTGGTTTTACCAATTGGAGTTATCGGCCAAAGTAGTTCATATTAATAATTCAATTTTTCAATATTACGAAAATGAGAAATACGACCAATCGAACTAGTTTTGTGCAAAGGTAGCCTAACTTCTCTTATTTCTAGAGGCACGTGATACATGATATTGGATTAACTTATTTCTTAAATATGAATTTTATTAAGGTACTACATATTTGTCTTTTCAAATAGTTAATAAAACCACAATTTCTGCTATTTTGCCTCATTTTCCGAATTTCAAGTTATTGACTTCAAAAAAACCTCTCATACAGCTTCTTTAAGATTTCAATAAAAATTTATTCTGTAGTGTTGATTTCCGGATTTCTTTGTGTAATTTAAAACTTTATTGTTCTCGACCTTTTCGTCCAAAAAGCATATTTCAATAATATTATATAAATACAAAATGTAGTATAATTAAAAATTATTTAAAACCTTTTCCGGATACAAACCATATAGCAAATTAATATTTTTCTTTTCGTACATGTTAAAACTAGTTTATTTAAAGTCTTCTTTCCCCTTTCTTCCTACTAATTTAATAAACATTTAACAAATTAATAAATGGCTCAATACAGTCTTTGATAGTTTTACTAGAACTGGTTCAAATAGAGCAGGAAAACAAAATTAAAAACACAGACTACCGGTTCTTTTGCAATTACAGCTTCCAGCAGACAACAGAACTTAACCTTAACATATCAGAGGTGTTCAAATAATTTATCGAACCGATACTATAAATTGAACCACGCGACATAGGACACACTAGGTGACTTCCTCGTTTTTTTGTGCCAAACAAGTCCGTATTCAAATTAGTTCAGACAACTTCAACCGAGTGTTGTACAACCAAAAATTTTACTACGGGCGTCCGTTAACCCATTCATTCCCATTGTGCTCGGATGAAACAAAAGCTTCGCGAAATGGGCCATTAATTAAACAAATGGCAACTTATTTTTGAACTGTTTCTGAAAATTATAGCCTTCTCTGCAACGCCCCGTCACTGACTGCACGTACTTTCACTCATTCTCAGGTGTCCAAAAAGTTAAAAAGGTTAATCGATGCATTTTCCGTGCCGATCGTTTAGATGTTAAACAGGTAAACTTTTATTTTTTTAAATATTTCACTGCAAAAATGTTGCGTAACACCATTCCCACAAACTATAGCGATTTGAGTTATTTTTAAGGGCAATGTAAGAAGCTGAGAAGATTCGATGCAATTGCCCAATTGAGTTCATCGATCAGGTGAAACTAGGAGCGGCCCCAAGTTTCAAGTATTTTTTTTTTCTGCCGCTCACCATGTGGTACTAATTCGATCGAGTTCAATGTCACGGGCCGGCGTCTTGATGATCGCTTTAACGTGATCATCGTGAACAAGCCGCAAGCGTAATCTGCATAATTTTGAAATTAAATCTTCGCAGGTTGCAGGTCCGCTTTTTGTTTTTTTGTTTTATTATTTTTTTTTTTTTTTTAAATGCAAACTCTTCAAAAACTTCGAATGCTTCTCCGTGAATGGTTGCAGCTAACGAATGACGGAGTTTACCTGTGCCTGCAATTACGCAAAATAAATATTTACAGAAGCACGGTGAAGTTGACACTCGAGGGCGGTGCCGAACCTTTGGATGAGGAAATGTGCAAAGTGTTGGAACACTATTGATTCGGTGTTAAGTCTGTAATTTATGGTAAATGTTGACATTCGGCAGTAGGTCGTTTATCCAAAAAGTGAAGAACACTTCACTAATTAAAAGGCACGTGTTCAGAAGCTGCGACGTGTTATTCGCTTGGACAGGTTCGTTGCATTTAAGAATTATTAAGCATACTACTGAACTATTGACTCCTAAACCGCCTACGATTGTAAATTTGGAATATTTGAATTGTGGAGGTAATTTCATGCGTACAAAGTGGCGCGATCACCTCGATTCAAAAGTGATTTGTCATAAATCGCGATTTCCTAGTTTCGATCGATCGACCAAAAACGCGCTACTTCTCTCACATATCGACATCGAATTTGATTTGCATTTATAAGGCCTATGCCTTCATCGTGTCGATCGAACGCACCACTGCTAAAAACATTTGGTTGATCGAGCCTGATAATCGCAAAACGTAGCTCGCTGCCTCGACTAAAATTGCGTCCATTTATAATCGAACTGATAAATTTGCAGCAATAAATTGGAATTTATGTAAACATGTCGAGTGCATTTTAATTAATTGTTCGCTGGTGGTAGTCCCCGCCATGGCGTGCCACTTTCAGGTCACTCTCGGTCCCTCCTGCAAGGCAAAGTAATCCGATATATTTTTAAGGTTTGCTCTGTTTTGACGCAGATTTTCGCCTTTTTCGAATTTCATTCAAATCATTTCCTCTACTCATTTTTTTTTCTTCTGCAGCTGATGGTCAGTGCAATGGAAGTTACATACTTTTCTGTCTTGAGTGGAATTCAGTTGAGTAATACCTCGATTATGTTGGATTATGCAAAATTGCCAGGAAATTCGATGTGATCTAGTTACGACGCACGGTGGAATACGTTCAGCGCATACAACAAAATGCAATGTTTGTTTTTTTGCTTTATTGGAGCAGTTAACAAAACCAACGTTCATCGTCCGACTAAGCACGTTCCACAAAAGATTTTTAGTATGCACCCACCGTTGATGGAAAATCCGCTCGAATTTGTTACATTTTAGTGCACATAAAATGCTCTTACATGCTTTAAAATTTTCGTTGTTTGGCAAACCAATAAGAAAAGTAACTGATAGTTGCTACTGAACTCCTTTTACCTTTAAATTCCTCTCCATTCGCAAATTCGACAAAATACCAGGTGTACCGGGAAGTCTTTACCAGTTTTTTTAATACATAATTTCTAAGAAAATGAAAAAACTAGTTTATTCAAAGTGTTAGTCATTCGATTCTACAAGCTTTGTCCATCTTTCTTGCAATTTATGAATGCCATCCCAAAAAAACCGTTTGTCTTTTGAGCCAAACAATTCATCGACAGCACACCACCCTGGTTCCACCAAAGACAGAACATTGTCTTCTTTCTGAAGCGAATGGGCCAGGTGATAACCACGATTTTATACGTTTTGGATTTTCAAAATAAATCCATTCTTCATCACCGGTCACAATCTGATGCAAACATGACTTAATTTCGTACCGTTGAAGCAGCAATTTACAAATGATGTCATATGGAACCCATCTTTCCAGTTTTTGGATCTTTCCCATTGCTCGTAAGCGGTCGATAATCGACTCTTGTACCACACTTAACGTTTCTGTCAATTGTTTTTGAGTTTGGATTGGGTTTTCGTCCAATAACTCTTGCAATTTCTCATCCACAAATGTTTTTGGTCCACCCGAACGTCTTTCAAATCAAAATCACCACTTTTAAATTTTCGAATCCACGTTTCACATGTTTTTATGTTGCTTTTTTCCGTAAGTTTCTATCACCAAGCGATGACTTTCAACGGCCATTTTCTTTTGATGAAATAAGATAAGCAATGCATGTCGCAAATGCTCTTTTTCAGGCAAGAAGTTCGACATACTCACAGAGCTATAACACTATGACGCAATTATTTAAACGGAATGAAAATTTGTTGTTTTTTAAGCTTAATGACAGTAAAATAAAATGACAAATAATTTCATTCCATACTTACGGCTAGCTACATCTGTTAGAAAAACCGGTAAGAACTTTCCGGTATATCTGGTAAATAAGTAAATCAAAATGCGTGTCTTTTTCCATACACCAATATTTTTCTAGAAATTAAAAAATACATTGCAAGCCAAGGATGAGTACTGGAGAAGAGACAAACAACGATCTTACTTTGAGCGGCGTATATTTGGAACTGGTCCGTTCAGCTAAATGGTTACATTTTTAGTTACATTTCCCACAGCTGACGGTACAGTTTACTACATACAGCGGATATTTTCGATAAACTCCTACAACATAAATATAAAGTAACTCCACAGTAAAAATCATGTCAATAGTTCTTCTTAAGTCATTAAGTAACGCATGAACATTTTAAAAAGTAAAAACCGTTAAAGATTTTACACAACTTCATCCTAGATTGGTGCTAGTTTTACATAAATATTATTAATTGTTTTACCAGAAAAGTTATGTAGGGGGGCACTGTGATTAGCATTTTAAGATACTGCCAAAGAAAGTTACCTAAGACTACAACTTTATTAAAAATTAATAATTTATTAATTCATTTTTAGTAATATGCTAATTACTGATCGATAAAACCTAAGACATTATAAATTAAGAGGAGCTATATTTGAAATGAAATAAAAACGATATTCCTAAGCGTTAATAAATGTATCACGATATACATAAATATAAAAAAACGTTATCGATCACACTCATTTCATCATTTAGTTTTTTTTATTTTATACCTATCACATTCATTAATTTAAAGTTGTCTATTTTAAAATTAGGATGTCGTGATTTGTACTCATTTGTTTACAGATCCGGGTACAAAATGTACGACGTAGACTAATTGTTAGTTACAAACATAAAATCGAAATGATATAGAGGTCAAATTTGTTATTCAGTATTCGTTTATTCGGGTACAAAATGTACGACGTAGACTAATTTTTAGTTACAAACATAAAATCTAAATGATATAGAGGTCAAATTTGTTAATCAGTATTAAACTTTTATTTTATTCCTTTATCATGTTCAACAATTCGAAATTAAAAATTAAGTCAGCGCTGTATTATTAGCGATGATAACTACTAATCAAACGAAGTCTGATCCTCTGAAAAGAGAGAAACCTGTTGGATGCGCATGGCGCATAAATCAAATCCCAATTGTCTGTTGTGCAAACATTTGCCACGATAGGTGATAATTTCGTTATATAAAATAAAAGACCTTCCAAAAGTAACAAAGCCTCGCCGTGCGATTTAAATTAGTAAGACAAAAGATCGTTCGATCACCACGGGTGACATCGAATAAATTGTTCCTGGATCATGCAACTATTTCTCTGATTTTCGGTGGACATCACCTGAAATTCAATTTGTAGCCAACCTAACACCTTCTTATAATAAAAAGGTAGGCAGGTAAAAGGTTAAAATAATATGAATTATGATGCGGTTTATTGTTTTAGCGCCCCTGCACCGTCATATTTTGCGCAAAACCTAATACAATGAAATTTTATTGTTTATTAATCATCTGGTCCACCCGGTCGCTGGAAAGCTTACAATAGCCCGCGACGACTGATCATCAATTATTTGCCGAAATAACACAAAAAACGAGACGTATTTTGGCATCAGCACTTGTTGTATACCCCGCAGGTATTTTGCTTTTGCTTTTGTGTTGGGCTTATGAATGATGATCGAACTTCCGTGGATGCACCAACGAGTGTATGAAATGACCAAACCCTTGACATTTACATGGCATTTACGACACAAACTTAAATCTGCACCTCTCAGATTCAATCTTAAAGTGAAGACTAAAGATGAGCCTGGATTCGGTGATTGTCTTACTGCCGGGCTGTTAGTTATCTAAGACTGTTCCGATTTTGCAAGCATAGTTTGCACAAAATCTACCGAGTACAATATCGAATTTGAACGCTTTCACTTTTTCTGCTGAAAATTGTGTCATAAAAAAAGATATTTGTACCTATATAATGGATAAAAAAATCGTTCCCGCAGAACTAATTGCGGAATGAAGGGTGCGAATTTTAACACTCACGGAAGCTATTAATGACCCTACGTGGGTATTGCACATAATCAAAAGGTGTACGCGCCATGCACGACTGCTACCTTTCTCAAAAAAAAAATATATATAAAAAATTGACCGTAAAATGCGAGCGTGCCCCGTGAAAAACAATGTGAAGATGGAAAGCACTTGAACTGTTTCTCATTCGAAAAATAAAATCCTCCCAAGACAAATTTATCTTCTTCAGTCGCCACCTGTCTAAGCCGTGGAGAAAGTAAATCGACAGGTAACGTCTCGGACTACTGATGCACTTCAAGGTGTCATAAGTCATGTTACATCTATTCGCAGCCGCTGCAAGAGGTAACAAATCACCCTTTATTACCTTCAAGCGAAGGTGAACTGGAAATATGTGCCGGGAGCTCCGGCTCTCGGGATGTTTACTTCATTTTCAAAAAAATATGAAGAAGGTAAGGTCAACGGAACTCGTGTGAATTTATAGCTGTTTAATGTATGGTTTAAAGAATGCAAGTATGGAAATTAAGCAAATAAATTTTCTATTCATCAATTTTAACTTGGGAAATACTTTCTATACGCTAAATAAATATAAATAAATTATAATGAGAACCTAATCAACTTAAAGGAGTAATTAACGCTGCCACAAAAAAAAAAAAACAAATTACATACCTCTTAATAAGCAAATATTAAAAAATATTAAGTCATTTTAACGTACATTTCCGCTGGATGAATCTCAAACTGCAAATACTTGAAAGTGAATTATCAAAATCCCCACAATCTCATTCTATGGAATTCCAATTTTTTTATTTATAATTTTTACGATAAATACTACAATACTACAAATAAACTACAATTTGTTGTCCATATCTCAAGAAAATTGAACGGCTTTACCTCAAAAAAGCGGTATACCTATAATGGGAAAATCTGTTTAAGGTCATCTTCGTGGAAAAGGTCGATAAATGATGAATGAGCTGGTAATCAATTTATAGATGCAGCGATTGATAAAATCAACATGTAATTGAACATCTAAGACTAATTTCGACCATATTTAAGTTCATTAGTTTTTTTTTTAATTAAAGTTTACAATTTTTTGGATTTTGTTTTAATTAGAAACTCATTCAAAATAATGAGTTAATTCACTGTGTAAATAATAACAGTCAAGGGTGATGTCTTTTTCTCCTTGAAATAGTTCCTCAATTTTGTAATTTATGTATTAATTAGTTTAACAACTTTTTGTAGAAGTCTTCAATTTTTTTTCAAAGTATAGCACTTTTGGAAATTTCAAAATTGAATGAAGTATAAAATAAAACTGTTCTAAAAAAGCGTTCAACAGACTTAAATAAGAAAATACAAATATTGTAGGTATTCCTTACGTGAAAGTTAGCCAACAAACAAGTCATGAGACAATCTTTTCCTCATCTCCATATGATTTAATTTGAAAAAGAGAAATGAAAATCAATCTTTCTAGACATTTATTAAGAGAAAATCATTGAGAATTCTATTGTTAGGAGTAAAAGTGAAAAATGAAGTAGGTACGTTAAAACTTGAATAAAGCATAAAATGAGAACATTAAAACTATACTAAGAAATAAATAATTTTCATATAACTTTCAAGGTGTGCTTTAAGATTTAATGTATGTAGGTCAACTAATTTATGCTTTCCAAGAATAAATTAGTTGACCTACATACATTAAATATTTTCTTCTCACATAAATTATGAAGAAATTAGAACAAACCTCAAATCTTCTAACGAATGGATTTAACCATACTTCTTTGTTGAGAACTCCTTTATGAGAAAGATTCCACCTAAAATCTTAAAGATTTGCTAAAAAATAAAAGAATATAAATCGCCTACCAACGGTACTCTATTATCATTAGAAAACAAAAGAAGGTCGAAACGTTTGTCTTGGACTCAGCGATAGTGCCTTTTCTGGGCAGCCCAAAAATCAACAGAGTGGAACAACAATTGCAATAGAATGGACACCTTGACCTAATCCGGGTTTTCTCAAGCATAGCTCGTGTCTTTAAGTCAGAGATATTTTCTCGTACTCCTGGTACAATTGCAGTTTTTAATAGAAGAAAGGTTGCATCCCTGTTTTGCATTCAATTGGCACGTGCTGATGAAATATTTATGCGCACTTTGTCCATTTCAATGCATCCCGCCGTACCATTCGCCCGTGAAGTGCAAAATCTCACTTTCTTTTGCTTTGATAGGCAAAATAGAGACGAACACCCCGAAGATATAATCATAACTGAGATCTGCGATGCATTTTTTTTTTTTTTCGAAAAGAGCGAAAGTGAGGCAAGTCAAGACCCATTGTCGATGTTACTGAATTTTCTAATGATTTTAATGAAATCTTGGAGCAAATCTTTGCATCGAGCACACGCAGCTGAAGTTGTACTGGTAAACTCCAAACATATGTTAAAATAAATAAGGTGCGATGGCACGAAACTCGCACCAAACTCATGTTTTATGGTAATTCAATGGCTCTCAGCCGACACGGGATTTTATTTGAGTAACACCGGGTGAGTCGCAACAATGGGGAAGAACTGGGTGTTGACTAATTTTCTTACATTCTTGTGCATTTTGATGCATCGCAGTGTGTGGGAATCACCTCGCACCAACTACAATTTCTGTTTCGATAAAAATTCTTCATTTATTTGCATGATTACAATTTTGTTCTGATTTACCTGTGGGTATTTGAACATTGTACTAATGATCTTTTTTCTCTATCTATTACAGGTATGGCAACAGCAACAAAAAGGTGGTGTTACATTAAACTCAGAAAGAAGGCCAAAATTAAATCAAAAATTGTCCTTTAAATATTAAAAAAAGTGCTTCATATTTTTAAATACATGCGTATAAAAATTAATATGAAAATGTAAAAAACAGAAATTATTTTGATATAGAGAATGTAGGGTAATAGTAAATAATAGTGAGCTAATAAAAAGTAATCTTAACTTATCTCCCTCTATTCCCCTTTGTATTATTTTTTAAAAATTCCAAAAAACAAAAAAACTCTTTAAAGCAATCTAGCAATTGCCCAATTTTCCACAAAACTGTCATGTTATCAAAACCCCTCCTACCGAAAAAATTGAAATGATCGACTAACCCAATTTTTTGCAAACGTTTTGCCGCTAATAATAATTGACGATGAAGAAAAAAAAAATGTATTAGCCGAAAAATTGGGCTCTTTCATAACCAATTAACGTCAAAATTGAGAACGAATCAATCAATTTATTAATAAGACGAACTCAACAAGGGGAGAATGTTGATCGCATTCTTTAGATCGCGAGGCACACCTCCGCTGCAGACAATAACTCATTTCGAGATCGTAATTTTTTGGGCCGCCGTACCGCAGTGTCGTGAAAGTGCGCTGCACGACCCTTTGGCGTTGCTTTAATTCGTCAAGCGCGCAAAATAACCAAGAACATGAATTGACTGAGACAAACTATACCCATTATACCGCCCAAAAGTTATTTTAATTTATTTTTTTTTTAAGTTTAAGACCTCGCAACCACGACGAGTCGCCTACTTGAAGCAATTAAATCACCTGAAAAGTCATAAACAACTCCGGGAGGAATAGGTTCCAGCGGTGACATAAATCTGCATAAGTCAGGCGATGTTATGTAACTCCATGACCAGTTCGACAGTGGTGCATTACTGCATCTTGGCGGAGTTTTTGAGGCCTTCGCCCGAGCGCAGTTCCGCAACCGATCGCAGGCAAAAATGTCCAAATGTGGCTGGGCTGACCCTAGGCCGCGACGCCGTCTCAAATCTTAAAGATCTCCTTAAGATCACAGGTAAACGAGTTGGACAAAAGCGATGCAAAATGGCAAGCTTAATTTATGTCCAACGAGAGCAAATTTGACTTAAGCAGTTTACGCCTGGCCGCAACCAAATCGGGCAAGTCACACACAGTGAGTCGACTGTGGCAGTGCGGCGGCGCGACGGCGACCGACTGTTTTGCAACAATTGCAACAGTGACGACAACAGCCAAGTGCATTCGGTGCATGGTCTTGGTTATGCGACTTTACAACTTTACGACTTTACTAGAGCCCAACTAGTCCACTTCCGATTTCATTTAAATCATGCAACTTTCCAGCAACCTTCTCGTAGTTAAATAAATGGGAAATTACTTTTACCTTCGTTTAGAAGGGTACCCTCGTTTAATGAAGTTGATTTTGCATATATCCAGATAGTGTATGCGAACATGTTGAGAAAGGTGGTGTAACTATGAATTAGTTTTGAAAAAAACATGCAAAACACTATGTATAAATTAATGCAACCTGCACGCTATGTAGAAATAATTGCTTCATTTTACAATATGATCTACTCGAGAAAATTTTCTCGAAACATAATTGTTTGTTTGCTAAGATTTGTCTAAGATATTTTATATAATTATACACCTTACTATATGTACCGTTCATTTTGAAAGTCCAAAAATTTTATAAGGACGACTTTACGTTAAAAGAATATAGAAAAATCGTCTTTAAGGAATTTGAACTTAGGCCTCTTTCAAAATAAATGGCTCATATTTAGATAGCTTTTCGAAGCCTTTAATGTACACTAATAAGTTCATTGCATAAATCTTCGATTTTTACACTATTCTATTTGTAATTTCTAAAATACAACCGAATCATCTTGTAAAAGAATTTCTAAAAAATTCAAAATTTTCCTGGATAGACATTTCAATTTATTAATGCAAAAATGTACATACGTATGTGGTAACTTTAAACTTTCTTTTGATATTTTTTATTTAATTATTGAGCTTTGAAACTGCTATAGCCGATTTCTGGGATCTTTTCTATAAAAAACGCGTCTTGCGGTGAGCATGATATTTCTGGACAGGATCATTTCAAATGAGAAAATCAAATAAATTTCCTTAATATGAGGAATTATGTGGTATTTAATCGAAGGAATAAGCAAAGTATTAATTTTGAACAAAATAGCAGTTTATCAAACAAATAATTTAGTTTTTACCATAAAAATATTGGCCTTTAATTGTTTATAAAAAGAAAGTTATTTATCGTCAAGAAAAAACTTTCGATCAATCACTAAAAACACATTTATTATATTAAGCTTGTGTACAAATTTTAGATTGATCAGTTCAGCTGTTTCCGAGAAATTTAGCTCACTGATTTTAGCAGGTTTAACCTGGCGCACTTTTACGAATTCTTTATGATAGACGTGCACGAGATGATAAGTTGTTTATGCTTCTGGCGGTGCTTGTTTACGTTATCAAATATGAGATCTGTTCAAAAAGTATCGCGAATTTTGAATTTCCACGGGCTACGTATATTAGATTTTCGATTTTTTTGTGGCGTTACTACCAAAGTCATGTCCCTCAGTTATGCTGACAAACTCGGTTATTTTGAATGTTTAGTTAATTTTTGATAACTATTTTGCTTGGTCGTGTTTTGTCTCATCTTCGATTTTTGCTATTCCAAAAAAATGGAGTAAACTAGTTGTGAACCACCAGTGGTTCACGCCGCCAGATGAAAGCAATGCCTGTGAACCACCGGTGGTCCATGCCGGGTTGAATGTGTTAAAAATACAATTTTGAGAAAAACACAAAGTTTCGAAAGCAATTTACACGTAGTAAACAGCCGTTTTTACAAATTTGCGTATAACTTTTTCCGAATATTTGTCGGATTGACATAAAATTCTGGGTATGTACATACATTACGAAAATAAACTAAAAGAAAATGGATTTTTTTAAAATCCTGACTGGGTATAACTTCTTAAGTAAAATTAATAAGATAACTATTATATGACTAATATCAATAAAGAACGAATTGAGCATGCACAGCGAACAGAAAACACTAAACAATACACTTCCTAATTACAACTTTAGTAAAGAGTCAGGAAAAAATTATGTTAAAACACTGAAAACGAGTGCCCTTTTAATCTATTGAAATTTAAAGTAAAGCACGCATTAAATTACAGGAAAATTTAAAACAGAAAAAATCATATAAGGTGAGGTGCGTGCGTAAATGTCTTTTCTTACCGGATTTTGTCCACTTCTAATAAAAGTAAACAATTGTTACATTTGTGTCTTTTCTAATGTAAATTTTATTAAGCAGTGTAAAAGCATAAAGTCTTAATTGAACAATCATTCGGGAAATATAACCTTTGAAAATAAAAACAAAGAAAATTGTGCTGTTTGTAAACGAGATTTTCTAAAAACAAGTTATAACTTATGTCGCATGAACTAGTAAATGCGACAACGCAGAGGAAGCGTCTGCTTAAAACATTAGAAATAATTAAAATAAATGAATAGTGTGATAAGTAAGGTAATCTATAGATTGCTTCCTCGCTCTTCAAATATGTTACTTTAAAGAGCCATCACTTAATTTCGTTTCGCATTTAAACGATGAAAGCAAGATATCCATTCACTGTAACAAATACGACGAATTAGCACCAACTTAATCGCACTTCGAACGCAGGTTGGAGTCCAAGCACCTCATTACCATTAATCGCGTTTTATTGCGGCATAAACAATACAAATGGCTTAGGAGCTCCGCTTCCTCATGGTGTCACGGCACATACAAGGAAAAAAAGGTTACTTAAATAAAGAAAATCAACTTTTCATCGACTTGTGCCGTGACGACGGTTAAAAGTGAAATAACTTTCTGTTGTTCCATAAGGAGCAGTTCCAAACAGTGGGTATCGCATCAGTATCCAGGTTAATCAAGATGCTAATTAAGCTACTGCCCACGAAAAAAAAATTAAGGTACTAGATAAGTACCCTGCTTGGCTCCGTCGATAGCCTCTAATTCGGGTGCATGACAAATTGATGCTCGAATTTAAATAGCCCTCAATTTATTTACATCTTATCTATAGGCAACAAAAAATATCAATTCAAATTTATTTCCAGTCGAGTGGCAGTTATTTTGCATAATGCGGCCAGTAAAGTGTATCAGACCGCCCAACTGCGTGGTTTGGTGGGGTCTACAGAAACCCCCGAAAAAAAACCAGACCAGACGATTGCACAATTTTCAGGTTTTGCAGACTCTTGGGAGCCGTATGGTGTCAAAAAGTCACCACGATACGATCTCTCGCAAGCCAACACATCGCGACTTTGGGTGTCAAATGAAAATGAAAGTTATCATAAAGTGGTTTTTTGGGTTGTTATCATCGCACACACGGTGGACACCATGCCCAGTCTAATAAAATGGGTGTGGTAAAAGGAGGTTACGCCGGCTTCAGATTGCGGGCACCTGGATTCAAAAATTCGGCCAGTGCGACCTGAAGATGAAGAGATACAGATAAAGAGACTCATGTCAATCTTTTCCGCGGTTTTCTTCACGTTTCGCCTTTTTTTTTACGAAAACCATTGGCAGTCTGGACCATTACTATTCTATGTCTATCGATTGCTACTTCTTGCAACATAGTCATCGTAGTCCAGTCAAGGGAACCAACTGGCCGATTATCTCGGCAGAATGATCAGAAGATTTTATTGCAGCTGAAGACAATGCGAAATTTTGAATATTCCCACACTTGACGCGAACTTCGTTAGGCAATGGGATTTCGTAATTTTTGGAGTTTTATTAGGCGGGCAGTTAACTTACAGCCTCTGGCCTCTTTTTTATATGAGGCTCCCAATGCAATCAAGAGGTAATCACATGTCGAACCTCAATTTTAATTTCACACCGCATTGAGAGGTCACACTGGGTATGAATAAAAAACAAAAAAAGAAAAAATTACCTGAACAGGGTGTCACACTTTGTCGCCCAATTTAAGTACAATTCCTACATGAAGTGGTTAATAAATAAGAAAATTATACATAATCACTTAATTCAATTTTCGAGTATATTTTGAAATCAAAATTTACCTTATGAAAACGAGTTTTTGCGTTGAACACAAAGTACGATTGTTCTACTTTATGATTTTTGAACAGGCTTTTCGTGGCATATGAGACAGCCAAGACCTGATTTAGACAAGAGATTAAGTGCAGCTGCAATTCGCCTACCATTTATCCGGTTATTCACCACGCAGATTATCTTGCGCATAAATTCGATGCATTTTGAAGATGTTTTTCTTTAACGCCTTCGAGCAGATTGCTCACAAAGATATCGGTTTCAGTTCAACAGATTTTATGGTGTCACTCTTGGATACATGCTCATCATTACCATCAGCGGCTGCAATTATAATTAAATGGATCACCTTATTTATGGGCAGCGATGCAACGATGCATTCGTAGCCTTGCTCCCAATTTTCTTTGAGTGTGTTTTTTATGCGTGAAATATGTGATACATAATTTTAATAGCACTGACCTATTTTTTGATATATCAACCAAATTTCGTTTTCAGATCGGCACTTAAAAGAGCATATTTTTATTATTGGAAGGTAAAAAAGATAAAACCGTTTTAAGTTCATTGTTAAGTAAAAAACAGTAAATTTTAAACGTAAAAGTAAAATGCGGTCAAATAAAATTTTAAAAACGTTGTGACCATGTCCTTCTTAGGGTTACATACGTTCGAATGAAAAAACGAAACCCTTATAGGATCACTCGTGTATCTGTCTGTTCGACTGTCACAGCCAATTTGCTCCGAATCTACTAGACTGGATAATTTGAAATTTAGTACACATATGAATTTCTGTGTACCCAACACGGACATGTAACGTAAATAAATTAATTTTGAACAGGTGGGTTACTTTTGGGGGGGCAAATTAGAAAATTAAAAGAAAAAGTTTTGCAAACTGCAGTGTGATGTGAAGTTTTCAAATGAAAGGGTTTGTTGTAAGGGTCTCAAATAACTCAATAACTATTTTTAAAGCTATTTAATAAAACGGATGAAAATTGGCCACCCCATCCCCTTAGACTTTGAAACTACTGAGTTAAAATTTAAAAAAAAAATACAGAAAATAGTTCTTTACTTATAAATTACAGGAAAACCTATTATTATTTTTATTATTATTAGAGAGAAAGGGGGAGGCGTCAGCCTTGAGCGCTCAGACCACGGTCCTTTGCACTCGTCCCCTACCCTATCCGAACTTTTTAGTCATCTTGACGAACCTAAGAATATCAGATAGAGATTGAGAATTGAAGTCTTCCATTCTCATTACATCAGCGCCAAACGTCGTTATGTACGCGCGGGGGAAGGCCGGGCAGTTACAGAGGAAGTGCTCCGTACTATCCTCGTCCTCCCCGCACGAAGGACACGCTGATGATCCCTGATGATCCCTACGGTGTTCAGACGCTTGCCGCATGTGTTATGTCCTGTGACCGTCCCTACAAGCTTTCTGCAATCCTTCCGGCCTAAGCCAAGTAGAAGTTTTGCATTGTTCCTGTCTGGACGACCAATGAACCATTTGGTGAATTTACAGGTTGATATACTGGACCATCTCTGACCATGTATTGAGTCCATGGATCTAGTTATCCAGTCTTTCAACTTTGTAAAGCTGACACCAACAATGGGCTCCGGTCCCAGGGGAGGAAAGCTTGCGCCCTCTTTCGCTAAGGCGTCAGAGGCCACGTTGCCGTCGATTCTTATGCCACCTATGAGCAATTATGCAGTTAGCCACTTCGAGAATGGCGAGTACTTCGGCTTGAAAAACCGCTGCGGTTGTTCCGAGTGATATACTATATTTGACTGCTTCGTTCAAATACCATTCAGCATCCGTACCCGAAATCCTATAAGAAGTCTATTGTTTTAAATAAAATATCTCAAACTTTCATTTGCAGTTAGAATGCAATGGAGAACATGTATTTTTTCTTTATTTTCCCTATTATAAACTTGAATTTGCATTTGGAGAATTGAATTGATGTATGGGAGAATATTTGTCAAAATGATAGACTTATTACGTGATAAATGATTCAATTTAAATATTAACTAATTATTAACTAGGTAGGGTAAGGTAATATAATGCCACCGAAACCTCAAGATTTCTACTCGCACTTGTCCGTCTTTTTTTAAAGTATGATACACTTTTAAATCAAAGAGCGACTGTAAATTACATTAAATTCCTATGAAAATGATTTTTTTTGCATTTCTTACAGTTCTTTAACTAATAAATAAAAACTAACATATCTAAGTGTCCTTAGTTTAAAGCAAACCTTGATGAAAATACAAAGCCTTA
Organism: Philonicus albiceps; assembly: GCA_963969385.1. Taxonomy (NCBI): domain Eukaryota; kingdom Metazoa; phylum Arthropoda; class Insecta; order Diptera; family Asilidae; genus Philonicus; species Philonicus albiceps. The sequence continues at coordinate 21,124,063 of OZ017775.1, forward strand.
GTTCACAATTTATTTAATATTAGTACCTATTGACTGCAATTTTTTAATTATTTTATCAGTCATTCCAGCATATAACTCGCTATGGAAACCTCGTTTTGCTAAAGTTCACACGCAATTTTTTTGTCCGAATCCCTTGTAATTGAACATTCTTAAAATTGATTTCACACAAGAAATTAATGGCTAAAGGCATCCGTGTGAAAAACTACCGCAGACAGTAATGAAGCGGGATCCTACATTAAAAATACTTTAAAAGTTTATGTTTTTTTTTTTCGTTTTTAACTCCTTTGACGGAAAAAAAACAAACGATTCCATCATCAGTACTCACCACGGACGCATTGAATAACGAGAAATCAATTATTGTTACATATCTTGTTCGGATTGCGTTTGGCAATTAATCTTGTCATTAGTGCATAGCTGCAATCACTCGCCTGCGTTCATAAATAAGACACCGAACGTCTTGTGATGGATGACGAAAACTTCTAGCTGCAATCTTCGATTATCTTAGATCGACTGACGAGCGGTGTCGGTGTGGCTTAGATTATCTGCCTATTGAAAAATTATAAAGTAACAAAAGATAAAGAAAAAAATTCATTGGAAAATTCCCAATTGAAAGTGGACAAGGAACATTGACATTAAGATGTACTGCCTCGGTTCAATTAGAGGTGAAATTTCCTTATTGCGCCAAGAAAGATTTTTTTTTTACCTTTTTATGTATAACGCAACACACGGAAGCGGTTACTTATAATTAACGAGCTCTTTTTAATGTCTCAAGGCTTTCAAAACTGTAAAGCTCGTAAATTACCATTTAATTCGCTCTCGAATTAAAAGCTGTATACCGATCTTAAGAACTGATCTTACCTTGAGAATTCTTTATTTGTTAAATAAATGTCATAATTGTTTACTTGTTAACAGAAAACCTACTTTACCTAATTTGCAAATTCCTTTCCTTGCATTCAAAAATTCTTTGCTATTATTTTTTTTATAAAAATTTGTGGGAGCTCGATTATCACCAGTTACCAAATTTAGTGAAAGGCAATAAATTATTGAAGATTGTTGTCTATCTTTAATCCGGAAAAGACTAAAAACTGACAGAAAAAAAATATATTACTCAATAAATATTTAAAATTGACTACCGGAGCGGTGCTATAAAATCATAAAACTCTATCTGGCGTGTTTATAAATTAAGATTAACGCTACATTTATGCATAATCTTAATTGCTCGAGGTGCACCGGTAACTCTGAGAGGCCAAAAATTGCCTATTACACTACCGACGATAAACGACCTTATGTTCTTGATGTATTCAGGAATTAAGAAGCGTGCGCACACGCCCGATGGAATTAACGCTCCGCCTGGCATTAAAATTATATTCGCAGTGACACGTAGTAAAAAGTCAAATTTGAATGATTTATCGACAGGGGGTCCGCCAAGGTTGGGCTTGGCGATCTTTTAATTAGCGTGATTCGGTAGGAACGACTGACTGTCAGGTCAGACCGATGCTGATCAAACTTTTGAGGAGCGTTTAGTGGCCGAAGGTCGACGGTTTGATAATGGCCGGTCAACCGGTCAGCTCGGCAGGCGGCATTAATGCATTTTTAGGGAATTTCGAAAGATTTCGGTTTTTTTTTTATAATGTCTGTCTAGCCGCTGTGCTACTGATCTTACTAAGCCCTTTCGGAATGTCCGATTGGGTCAAGGGAAAGTGAGGTGTCTGTCTCTCTAATTTGTGTTGTCGGATTTTTGAATGGGGTCAATATTAAGGCACCTCTGAGCACAATGAAAGGTAAAAGTTTGAAGTTTTAAGTTCTTGTCATAACGAAAGTACTATCGGATGATTTAGAATGCATATTACAGCAAAAAGTGAAGAATCAGTTGCAGGAGGACAATCTCAATTACTTTAGTAAAATTTTACACTTTCATCTGCAAGATAATTTTATACCCCCAAGGTTAAAAAGAGTAAAACTCATAAAAACGTACCTTCTGTTTAGCAAAACCAGTTAATTATAAAATAAGAATAATTTTACTTTCCATCACCAATGAGTATGAAGAAAGTATTGTAATTGTACTAAAATTCGAATTCAGTTTTTATAGGGAGTTAAAGGATTGTAGTCGATTTAGATCGGCTCGACTAGCATAGACGATTCATAACTTATTATCTCACTATCTGTTATGAGTGTCTTTACTAGTGCTGCACCGCTGATCGAAGGAGTGATTTCAAAGGCAGGGTGTCGGAACAAATGTGGATCAGGACATTTAAAATCATCAATTGGCATATTGTGGTGCACATATATCCTGCACGTAACTTTCGAAATATTTAAACCACCTTAAAGCATAAGCGTAATGCAAAAGAAGAATTCAAACTTAATTTGCTCGAGAATTTTAATTTATTTTGCTTGAAACGAAATGCAATGCACTTATCACTTCTAATTGTTTAGAAAGCTTCCTGCTTTTGCGCAACGATAATTCACTGGAATGCGGGCAAATCGGCGATACAAATTTCCAATTAGCCGCTTAGCTAGTTACCGTCGTTTCGTTCGCTTTTGGCGTTCATCAAAATAAACGGCGATGTTAGAATCGTCAATAAAAGGCATATCGCATTCACACAGCTTCGACAACTCCCCCCGGCAAGCAGTCTGATTTATATAAGATCCTTAACGACTAACAAATGACGACGTCAACAGGCTCAGCAGAAGGCCCGTGCCAGGTCCATAAAACGTGTCACCGTCGGACGTAACTGGCCTATCGCTCGAAATTACCATCGTACTCCGTTTATGTCACCTTGGGCTCATAAATCACTGCTCCTCCGTGGAGCACTTGGGGAGCACCACACGGCTACCAAGTTGGACCGAATGACCATGGCGGCTGCTAATTTCATGCATTTGTCTGTCGTCTCAGATGGACGGTGCTTGGCAAATATTTAACCGCTTAAATTGCGCTCTTTTGAAAATCAGTGCGCGCATTGTGAAAGTCCGCTGCTCGTGGGCTTTTATTTTGCGTTATCATTACAATTACTGCGCGCACTTAAAGGCCCAGCTTCCTGCTCCAGAAGAAACGAGAGCAAATCTCAGCGCGGCACCGCATGCATTTTCTATTCATTTTCTACTTAGGCAGCAGGCTCTTAAGACCCACAGATCATTATTTGGGTGAAAGTCACTACGACTGCAGTGAGGGTTTTGTTTTGGTCTATTTTCTGGATGCAGTTACTACGTGCCTCCTTTACAGGTGCTCCGGTGAATTGTAAACGAAACCCTCCATTAAGCCAAGAGAGTATCCAGGAACTCAGTTCCAGACACGCTATGATTTTTATAATACATGTCCACATCGACAAAAACTGGTCAGTTTTCCATTGAATCGCAGTGATTTTTTGCCCAAAGCGAATTTTCGCTTTAGCACGCTAAACTTTATTTGTTATACGAATTAAGACGATTTACCGAACATAAATGCTTGCATTTCTGACTTTTATGATTACGTAAGTCTACAGTGAATTTAATTTTCAAAACTCTAATCATAGCCAATTTGCTTCAGCATCACTGACCCAATGGATAGAAGAGCGACATATCTGTTCGCTACCGGAGAATGGACTTCCAAGATAGAGGCGTCTAAGTTTATGGCTTTTCGATTGCAATATCGGTGAATTATTGCCGAAATATTTTCACACAAAATCAAAACTGTTAATATTGATTGAGCATCAATTACTGGCGATAGTGAAGGCAATTTATAAATTTTATCTTCGAATGTATTACACATAATTTCAAAAATTGCTCATCTATATACATTTTTGCAATTAATATTTACCTGTCCATGTGATTTTTAATCAATATTAATTGGCTTAAAGTTTTTGAAAACTATCTGTTGAACAATTTGTCACAGTCATCACTTATGAAAATTCACTTGTGCCCGTTTGCACCGTACAAAACCTATAAAACTAGCACCGGGGATTTATTTTAAAAATTAAACCTGTGCACCTATCTGCGAGTATAATTGACCAGCTGAATTTCGTCGGGGCGATTTAATATTTCATGTGCCAGCATAAAATTAAATAACATATATCGTCAACTCGACTATAGCACGGGTTTAGTTTGCCGGTTGTCGCATACTATGCACGACTAATCTAAAAAAAAAAAGTTGTTTTCATAAATCTATTCGTAAATTGCCTGTAAAACATTATGTGGAGCAAATTTCCTTTTCGTTTCACCTACCAAACGAATTGCACCTTTCGTCTGTTTCGACTGAAGTAGCCGCAAAAGCACATCGACACAGGTGAATCAACTCCATCCGCAAATGTTGATATAGTGTGACAAAATTGCTGGGTTACTGTGTTTTTATGTGAAACGTTCTGCTATTAAATTAATAATCAAATATAATATATATATGTTTAGAAATGAAATTGCTGAAGAAGGGAACAATTTGCGGTTCGACAGTTCAACTCTGTTGCAAAATCGCTAAGATTTATGCATTTATTTAATATGATTTATGTGCTGTAGACAGGGTAGTTATTTTGGTTCGAACGTTATAATTTCCATGTCAATTAAACAAGATCGACTACTTATGGCACTTAAATTTTAAGTAAGCTAATTAGATAATTTTGAATGGTAAAAGTTATGCAAGATGCTAGATATAACTTTATTTAGTGCTACATTAATATCGCCGATAGTTAGAATTTTGCATGTCCTAGAACCTTTCAAAATATTACAGATAATATAGGTTTAATAGTTCGATTAGCTTAACTGCAAATATTTTGCAACATTGTAAATGGTAATTTTTTAAGTGATCATGAACGTGAGAAAACAATCATTTTCTTTCGAGGTACGTCCAAAGAAAATGTTGTTATATACCCACAGCGTATATAACTGGACGATCAATAAAATTTCTTACGAAATGCTCTGTGTACTACGCTATTTAGAAGTTTAACTGTCCATTGATTATACGGAATTTTTATTACTGAGTATAAGAACCCCTGTTGTATTATTGACGATTAATTTTGTTCATTCTTAGGTTAATTGTAAGAATTAATTACCTTGAAACTGTCTTACTCTTAGAACCAAAAAATTGTTTTTCTCCTATTTGGTACAGAAACCTAAAAAACACATGTAATTAAAAACCACACATATGTAAAGGTTCCTTATTTAGTATTATACATGAGAAAACTACCTAATTTCACAATTCTGGAAAACGTTTACCAATAATTAAATAAAATTACTGTAATCATTTTCGAAATGAGGTCTTAAAATCTTGTCTTAGAAGATCCATTAAGCTGTCGTTAAGATCAGCTAATCAATGATTGGTTACTTTTAAGCGAAACGCTTAGATGTTGATCACGTACACTGTTTATGTAAATTGCCTCTGTAACTCATCCCACCGATTTTGTTACTCAACTTACTTCCATTATTACCCAACAAATCCTTTCATCGAAGACGTCACAAATTCTCTACTCTAATTTGCATATAAACCAATGAGGAACCGATAAATATTTGTCAAAGTAGTAAAAATTTGCTTGCAAATAAACCGCCAAAATCGAGAGTGAATGCGACTACTTTACAAAATTGCAAGCGAATTCAGAGGAGTATCGTTTCCAGCATTCGGAGCACGTGCCCCAAAGTATAATATGGTCAATTTGTGGGTGATTTAAGTCCATCTGTCCCGAGCTAACTGCCGTCCTCGTTTCGCTAATAAGATTCAAGTCGGTAGTTAGCTTCCACAGCTTTTATGGTATGTCTCTCCTCCGACTTGAAGAAATTTATTAGTGCACTCAATTTTCGGGTGCCACAGATTCAAAGATGCAATTTCTTTTTGTTTTCAACATCTTGCTTCAGAGAGAAACTCTAAAGCTAAGTTCAGACGCAACAAAGTGCTTCGAAACCCCTAAAACAATACGATTCCGGCGTACGATTGTCGAAGGTGTGTAGTTGTTGCTATTTCTAGAGTATCTTGATACTCGAACAAGGTGCTGATTTATTTCCTCAAACATTTCGCTACCTGCTGCTTCGATGCAAAATAGACGCAAAGTTGTAGCAAATCTTGTCTTCAGTGGGTCTCAACCAAAGTGGCTGGATCGCAAATCGTTTTTATGTCAGCCATTCATTGAAAGCAAAACTGAAAGACGTCAGGCTTTGTTTCGACATCCTACATAATTTGGGCGTTGTCTTTTGACTACTAACAAGGGTTCGATAGCAATTTCTTGATCTATCGATGCGCCCGATCAATGCGGAACTCCTGGGGAGATAAAAAAATTTTTTATGCCACTAATTGCCCACGATCGATTTGGGATTTTAGAATTACGTGATAGTTGCGAAGGAAGTTTATGCATACAGGTGGTTAATTTGACTACATTTCGCTTGATTGAAGGAGGAGATAATTGCAAATATTTTGGCATCATTTCAATTAGGATTGAACATGATTGATTTATCTTTAAAACCCGTATTTTATGGTACTTTTACCTTTAATATGTTTGTTTTAGAACTACTTTTGTGTAGACGTGTTTCTCAGAAAAATTGTCGAAGTAGACACAATTTAGAAATTCATAGTTTAATCGCAAGTATGTACATACATTAGATCTTAAAACAATTCTTGTATTTTGATTTTTCTTTTGAAATATCTTAAAATGCCCTACAAAAAGAGATCATGTTCAATGACCAAAGTTCGATAAGACTGTTTTTAGAAATCGATCGGCGTACTCGTATATTTCTAAAATTGTTACAATTTATCTGAATACGCTAATTTTACAGGACATAACTAATGAAAACAAAATTAAAAATAATTGGAAATTAAGCAACATTAAAAATTGTTTAACCTTCTTAAAAATTTAACGTTTAGTAGCTTACGCAATTAATTTTTATGAGGTTCGTGGAAATTTCAAGACATTTAATTTAATTGTGCTACTAAATCAAAATAAATTGCACAGCACAGTCTCCATCCAGACAAAGTCCAATGTCCAGCGGCTACCGATGCCTTCACGCTGACCCGATTGCAATCTGGGTCTATTGACGTGTCAATTCCCCAAAGTGAGGTAATTTTAGCACGACTCCAACTCATGCTGTGACCGAATGATTGAAATATTTTGCGCCAGGACGGACAACGTGTCAATCAAATGATCAAAAAGTGCGTTTTTCACGCCAGCAATTATCTGCCCACAATCATCGGAATTGCAACTTTACACCACAATTCCTTAAAGACCTCTTTGCCACCCAAAATCTGCGAAACCCGCGGCCCATTGATAATACTCTTCCCCTGCATGAGACGAAATCAGCGACCCCAAAAGAATTGGCTGATTCGAAACGACTTCCTAGTGTGGAAGGTAATTAGCTTTTTTCACCTATGGCGCGGGGTACCTGCAAAAATTGAAAATTAGTACAAAAACTGCTCCGATTTCATGGACTGGTTTCTCGTTTCTTTAGTTTTTCGCTGGTGTGACTGATAAAAGTTATGCAACGCGGATACCCGTGCGATCCGGACGTATGTTTGTATGTGAGCGCTCACCTGGTCAGCATTTCACGGCAAGTGGTTTTCTTGAGCGTTTTACACCGCTTGAAATATCGCAATAATTAGATTAGTCCACCTCTGCTGGCCTGACGATGCCCAAGTTAAGTCGAGTCGAAAGAAGCGAAATTGATAGGTGACATCGATTAACCGAGGGAGATACAGACACTTTCGAGTAATTATTTCGATGAATTATAGTTTTTTTTTTTTTGCCCGGCCAGTTTTACACTTTTGCACCACATAGCCGACCGCCTGGAAATTTTGGATTTAATTGAAAACTTTTTTGCAAGTCATTTAAGCAATGTAATTTGTGGATTGCACCGTAGAATTTATAAGTAGTTTTTCTCTTAATGCTGAGTAATTCGAACTAGAAAGGAGATACTTTGCATTTTTTATACTCATTTATTAAGTTTTCTATATATTCAAAGTTCTCCCGGAAAAAGAATATGAGATACAAACACAACAGTTTATGATATTGTAAATACTACGTACAATATAAATTGTCAAAACATACATTTTTAGAAACGTTCATCAATTCAAAAAATATTGTCTGCGATTACTATTTAGTTGCATTTTCATAGTCAATTTAAAAGACTTCTAGACCTTAAATTGTTAAACTTGAAACAATGAGGATTTCGAATAATCTTTAACAGCCAGCATCATTGTACCTTTTTAAAAAATGCTTTGAAAAGTTTATTGTGCACACTATCGTTTTATTACAAAAGTGGGATAGAGCTGATTTATTTTTATTTTTATTTATTAATAAATATAATTTTTTTATCATGAGTAGTAAAACCAAGCAATATTAAAAGATATACTTTCAAATCGAAAGAGATTTCCAATTAGTTTCAATTATTGTCTTTTCGCTAAGGAATATCATATCAATTAAATTACAGACAGGAAAAATGACTGGTGAGGACTGTAGGCAAAACCTTTTTGGCTTTTCATTCATTTCTTCGGTGACTTGTGTCTGCCAGAAATGGAGTAAGCGATCGGCAGTAAATCGGCGCAACTTATTGCCAAAGTGGAAGCAGTAAATCTCAGGCCAGGTCTAGTTAAGTCAAATTTTTGATTTTCTTTTGCCACTTTACTCCAGCAGCGGTGGCGGCAGCGCACTGTGGATATAAAACACAGCAAATCAGCTGCTGGCCTCTAATGCGATTGCAATAAACGGGAATTATATGGTCGTGTTTTTTTTTTCTGTGGATTTTCGACGCCAACAAACAGGACCGGCGCTGTTTTTGCCGCGCATTGCATAACTCACAATGGATAATGAGTTATAATAAGCGGCAAGGATTGAGGATTGGTTCTTATGGCACCAGGTCCACCTCCACTCCAAGCAATGATTTGAGACCCCATTGTATGATACCTGTTTTCCGTGTCTGCAGCGGTATTTGAAGTTTTTCCTCCTTTAATGACTATGTCTACTGAAACATGCGATTTGATGCTAGTAAACTACAAAGTTTAAACTGAAACGAATGTCCAGATTTTAATAGCGTGATTCTTGACTCTTTTCAGCATTAATCTGGGTCTGAACGACTGTATTACAAGTGGTACATATCTTGCAAATAGTCACACCCGTGTGACAAAATCGCACAACAGGTGCCTCGTGGAGCCCGTAAACGCCTGAAAAGTGGTCCAAACGACGCAATTCGCATGCCGTGCTGCGACTTCGAGCGACAATTCCTAAAATGTAAATTTGACTATTGTCCGCTCGCCTTATGATCGCAGTCCGTGCCCCAAGACTGGAAAGCCGATTTCAAACCGAGAAAAGTGGCAAATTTATGGTTACATTTAAATTTTAATGCGCCAGCACATTGGGGACCTCAATGGCCCATTATGTTTTCTTGAGTGCACTGAGAATGAGTGTAACCAATCGCCTTAAGAAGGTAATTATCCATTTAGTGGCGTCGACGGGCGCTTTCTTGGCCGCACCGTCTTCCAGATGACTCACTTAAAAGTGAGTGACGGCTAAGAGCGACCACTATTTATACATATTAATGCCCATCACCTGGTGGATTTAATTACCCATTATTAGCACATATTGAACGCGATCGGAATATCGCTTTTACGCAATCCGCATTAAATTCTTGCTGCGGGTCACTTGTGCAACTCTTATCTGCTTTTAGGTGGGTTTGGTTGGTACCCACGAGATACCTGTGGATTTTCACACGAATGGAATTTTTTAACTTATGTTTTATGGGAAAACGTGATCAGAATCGTTATACTCTTGAATAAACTCAATACTAAAAAAAAAAATTATATCACTAATACTGCAGGTTTAAATAATGATTAAAGAAAACATTTTTATACTAAGTATCTGAAAATATCAATTCAGAACAAATTTTAATGAAAATTATTACCAAGGGTATTTTAGGGCCACTGGCATCCAATTTACTATCAAAGAATTGAAATTAAAAAGGATTTTTATAATACAGGTTATTTTTTTGAAATTTTGATGAATAATAACACCCAGAAAGTAGTAGGAAATATGTAATTTTAAAAAATGTAAGAAACATTTTTAAATACTTCAAAATTTTTCTTCAGCATCAGAAAATGTGAATGTTTTACGAATAGTAAAATTGCATTTAAGGTTGCTATTAAAAAATTTTTAAAAAATTGGGAAGATTTAATAGATCCCTTAAATAGGCGTAATAAGGTAAAACTTCAGCGATTGCTTAAACACACTAAATAAATTATAAAAAAGGTAAACGATCCTAGCATTTGGTAATAGCTGCACCTTAAAGCATAAATGCGACAGACTAAAACACCTCCAATTTTAAAATAAAATGAACCCCGAGTTTTGGCTTCTTGGCGTGGGAATGATTACCCATCCGTATCAGAGGTTTGTAACAGGTAATAAAGAAAGTTAAGGCACCGCCCAGTTAACTAAATAAATCTTAAAAGACGCTCAAGATTCAAATGCGTGCGAAAAACTAGTCAGCGACTTTGTTCGCACTTGTTTTTCCAAACATCCAAGTTCATTGAGGACTCCGACCACGTAAGGCCTTGAGCAACTCCGAAAATGTCACATGCATGCTTAAATGCCAGAAATTCCGCAAATGATTCCTATCCGCGACTACCAATGACGGAAGAGACCAAAAAATTGCTTTAAAGACATAAAACTGTTTGATCACTTCTCACATAATCCGAACAATATAGTGCACCTTACCTCAAACATAAATCTTTTCTTGTCTTGTAAGTTGCAAGAGATTTCGTGAAGAAGTCAAAGATCAGGTGGCAGTTGTTGTGGGTGGTGTTGGTCAGTGGCCACAAAATGAGTTCAGACAAGACGAAAAGAAAACACTTTTACCTGTTAAATAATGCGAGGCAGGTAGCCGTAAACAGCTCAGTTTTCACTCTTATGAGCTCACGATACTTATGAGTGAGTCCATCGAAATGAGCTGGAGTGCGGAAAGAAATGCGCCACTATCTCCATTCAGGCAAATCATCTGGCCGTCTGGTAGCCCAGTTCGGATCGCGGAATCCCATAATTGAATTCGAGCAACATTTATGCTCACCACCCGCAAAACAGTACGTTGAATGGATACAAAAGACCACGCGAGGTTAATTAAGGGACCGCGGTGAAGTCAATTGGCTCCAATTCGGCTTACTCGCGATCGTTGCTCAGTGGGCAGGCACAATCCCGCCGCACTTCACTGATGTAACGAAGAAAGTTCTCCAAGATATGCTATGAATTTTTCATATATACTCCTCACTCGAACATTTCTTTTGAGTTGATCTATTTAATTTGGCCGGGGTCTGACACGACATTATTTATCTGGCAAATGCCGCCGCGAATCGACCACGCCAAAAGCTGAAAGTGAAGGGAAGAAATATCTTTTGATGGGTGTCTTTAATTAGGCCCTTGACAAAGTGCATTCACTTTCTTGGCTCACCGATCTGACAAGATCAATCGAGCGGTTCCGGTGAATGGGATGGATAATCACCAGGCCACATCGGGCTGATATGAGGCGGTACTGCTTCACTAGTTAAAATCACTTCAGCCGCAAGGAGCGATCTATGCCTAGAAAGACGAAGGAACTAACTCCAAGATCAACCTTGAGAAGATCAATGAATGGGCAAAGTACTTCGCAAAACATGGAATTTGCTAAAAATTGATAAAAACAACAATTTTTTCTGCATAAGTTTAAGAATAATTGAAAAATTCACCACAGCTGCTTGACCTTGATGCCAATTTGCGCTAAGAAATGAGTTGAGCACATCAAAGATAAGAATAAACGAAATAATGGTCAACAATTAATGGGACAGACAAGCGTAAGGAATGGGGAAGTTGCGTACGTTTTATTTTATTAACTTCGCTTTATGTTAACGAGCAGTGGAGAAGACAGATAAAAAGGTATATTATAATAAAAATGTGATAGTTTCGAAAGGAAGGCTCTTAAAAAAAAAAAACAAATGCAAGGACGCAGTATCAAGATTGTTCCAATTAAGTCGAAATCGGGGTAATCTACTGCCCAATTAAACCGTCGCAAAGATGTAAAAGGTCGCAAATTTAAAATAATTTAAAAATTTCAGAAACCCCGCCAATTTTAAAGTAATTCCCTTCATTCTTCTAAGATGATTATGGTAACATGATCACGGTATTACCTTCAAACCTAAAATGACGCCCAACTTTAAAGATCTTCAACAATACCACTTAGGTTTCAATTTGAACTCCCGTTTCCGGCACAACAAATCAATAGACCTCACTTTAAAAGGCAGTAACAACATCGCAGTTAGGCAAAGGTACCTTTTCATTGACAAGGAACAGATAATACAATTACAAAAAAAAAATCCATTGACTCGCCAAATGTTCGCAACCAATCATGATTTGATCCATCATTAAGCGCACAACGGATCCGTTGAGTAACCCGTCATTAGCTCATCACTGATTAAACGAGACAATTAATTTGAGGAAAAAGAAATAGCGCGAATGGGTCTCTTGAGGTGGAGGAGTTATTCAGGCTAAGACTGACAGATTTACGTACCAAGGATTGTTTGGATTGCGGTGGAAAGACGTAGAGTACCATCGTGGGACTGGACAATGAGTTTGCAAATTCACCATGCGGCGTGGAACCACTGAAGATGAATTGGTCAATACGCACCATGTATCTATGAAATGTAATATATTGTGGTGTCTTGGGGCGGAGACGTTAATAGCTGAAAAAAGAAAGTGCAAGTAAAAAATGGCTTTCAGGCAAATTAAGAAAAAAAAAAAGAAAAAAAAACGAAGGTATTGAAAATTGGTTGTTAATCCGCAAAAACGTTTTCGACTCAAAAACCCCTCGAAACCGACACGCCTTATTCTGTATTTTGTATTACTCAAACAATAGAACACATATCAAGGTCTTGGAGGAAATCTTAGCAAAAGTTAGTCTATAGCAAAAATTGTAAAACAAATTTTATTCTAAAAGAACCTGGTTATTAAAGACTTTACTCGAAAGAGTTTCAAAAAAATGTTGTGTTAGTAGATCAGAATCTAATATCACCGCAAGTTTAAAGGATGTGTCTAAGTGTTGTTATAACGCTTTCCAATTCTTATTGTAATGTAACTTTTCTCATCATGCAATGGGCGTTGACTACTTTGAAAAGTCTAAAGTTTCATATTAAGGTCTTAGTTCGTTCAAAATCGAACAAAGAAAGTGATCTTTATAGAAACACGTATGGTCAGTTTTTCTTTCATAAAATCTCCTTTTCAAACTGGAAGGTCTTACTAAACAAAAGATGCAACAAGTCTTTCACAAAACTCCAATTGCTGTAAACTTTTTTTTTCCACTCATTAGAAATTAATTATTTATCTGAAAGCCATAATAAATCTGTTCGATCACGAATTAACCCTAAACATCAGCTCCAATTTTCACAGTTCTTGCGAGATAATGCGGCGGTATAGACTAATCAATGGCTGTTTTCCCAACACCTTTTACTGACCAATTGACCCTTCTTGAGAGCCTTTTCAAAATGCCAAGCCAGTTGTCCAGAAGTTCCAGTGAAACGGGCGCGTCTGATTTAGATGGACTTGCTTCAAATTAATGGAAGCACAAATTGTTCACCCTTTTGTCCGGTGATTATTCTTTTCAGTATCTTATGCAATTGCAGCGATACTTCTCCATTCATCTCAGTCGCTCGCTGCCATTAATTAAAATGGGTGAGGTAAGGTATCATTTTCCGCCGCCTGTGGGGACTGAATGCAAGGCAAACTCAAATTGGTTCGGACGAATCTGCCAACAAAAGTAGACACCTCCAGCTGTGGACCAAATACGAAGGCGATCTGTTGGTTTGGATCAGTCTAAGAAGATCCGAGACTCATTTAGACCCGTGGGTATGGTGTGTAGGTGAAAGATAAAATATTTTATAGATTTTTAAAAAAATTTTGATTAGAAACGACTCGGCCGTAATAATTCTAAATTTTATAAACGCTGTGCGATTTTTCTACCGCTAAATGCCATCACAGCGGTGGATCTACGAAAATGGTAAATTTCACGACAACCTGTTGCCAAACCGATTCAATTGTTGCCATAGTGCGGTGCACCACCACTGGGTTACTATTTTTCTCAACTTTGTTCTTGAGTTATAATTTATTGAGGTATAAATCGATTTGATTGGAATCTCAGACGTGGGCACTCCAGACTGCGGTAATGATCCGTTCTGCACTTTCGAGAGATATAGAAAAAAAAACAGTCACCTAACCGAGCCGAGTTGCATCCACTCCCTTATTATTCGCAAACCTGAGCACGATTAAGTGCGATTGCATAACAAAACGATCGTTAATTTGAGGCGTTCTGAGCGTTTTGAATTAATATTGCGATTTTTATGTAGTACAAGTATTGTAGACGATCCAATTTAACAGCAAATTGCACACCTAAGGCTAATTAATTTCTCTTCGTTTCTTGCCCCAGTTTCTCACCGCCCCCACCAGTTCAAGAGATATAAGTTGCACTGATGCATAATTCACTTCGCGGACTAGGATTATAATTGTAATGTTAAAATTCATCATTTTAATTGCTGTGGGATACTTATAAGGAAATGCAGCTATTTTGCAGCGCGATCTAATCTACAATTAGACGGCTGTGACAGCATTTATTGATTTTCTTTCAAGGAGCGAAAACAGGATTATAGCCGCGGAGCACTTAATCGGCATTACACACTGATTTTGTGAACATTAATAAAATTATCTCCGGCATTGCTTATGCTTGGGAGTGCGCTGGAAAATCAAATTGCTAATAAGATTTGCTAACTCAATTACCAAGATTCCATTTAAGGAAATTATTAGTTATGTTAAATGTATTTACATATCTGAATGAGGTTGTGCATTTTTCACTCGCTTTTAAAGCATAGGCGTGTTTGTCAGGTAAAGATTTATGCAAAGAAGGTAAATCACCTTTATATAGAAAATGTAGCAATTTTGATTGCGAAAAGAGTTTATTTTATTTATAAATCTTTTTTATAGAACACTCATAAAATATTTATTCAAAGTAAACTACTATAAGCATTGTTGTGGTGCAATTTTTTCTGCTAATGCTACTTTTGTTGAATCTCATAAAATTATCATTCTAAAGCCTAAATATCTGGCTTTCCTCACCGACTTATTTCATGGATTTCTTCCTACCTCGATAATCGCTCTTTCTCGATTTCCCCCAAGGCAGCCATTCGGTTTTTTAATTTTCATATTGTCCATCAACGATGTTGAGAACATAAATAATCACTCTCTATTCTAATTTAAGCCAATGATACGAAAAACTTTCTTGACCTCAATGTTTCTATATGCCAAACGATAACCTTTTCCCGTAAGCGCACCTCCTCTTCTCTCAGATCCTATGTCCTCTCTGACGAACCCATTCCCACTTCGTTTCGCGATCTCGATGTCATATGCGATAGTGAGCTCAACTTCCGTCCCCATATAGATCATTCAATTAGCAAGGTCAATTCTGCTTTGGGTTTCGTTAAACGTTGGTCTAAGAAATTCTCTAACCTTTATATCACCAAGTCACTCCTCATCGTCAGGTCTTGTCACCCTCGCAATCCACACTAATTAACAGGATTAAATCTGTCCAACGCAAATTCATCCCCTTATGAAAACCGCCTAAAACTAATTAACCTCCAGTTCCTCATTCTACGTCGACATGTCACCGATATTATTTTCGTTCACCAAGACCTACCCGGTTCCATCAATTGCCCTGACCTCCTTCGCAGAATATCCCTTAACACTTACCCCCGTTATATTAGATGTTTCCCTACCTTTCGCCTTGAAAGTTATTGTACTAACTATGGTCACTTCGAACCCTTTACCCGAATGCTGCGGATGGTCAACAACTCTGCCGCCTTCGATTAATTTAGTTTTTCATTTTTTTTTTAGTTATTGTTTGTTGTTATTTATCTGTGTAGCTTGTATTAAGCGAAATAAATAAATAAATGTGTACATGAAAAATCAGAAAAATAGAATAAAATTAAATTTAGTATATGCTTTTAAAACAATGAAGGCTAAAGTTAAAAAACACTATGCTTAAAAAGTTGTAAACTCAAACAAAATAGCATCAATAGTTATTTAATTATAACTGTAATTAACCACATTTTTGGGAGTTAAAATAAAGTTTTTAATCCGAAGCAACATATATTGCTATACATAGAGACAAAATTCTTTTGAATTAAAAGGAATCAATGGTAGTTTTCGTATGATTGGCAAGGACAAGGGATTTTTGCAAGATAAATTTTAAACAAAGCAAATAGAAATTAAAACCCCATATATTATCTGTCCAGAAGCAAAGATACCTCACTCATTTTCTTAATTATATACCTAATAATCAATAGCGTTTAAGCAAGCGCTCCCCTCAATGGCTTAAACAATCAACAGCTGCAAGCCGATATTCGATAATTAAATTCATCCATGAATACGGTGGCAAAGTCGCTATTATCGAATAATCGCCTTCGGCGACGCGATGTTCCGCTCAATCATAGCATCAATCTTCGCTCAACATGATTGAACACTAATTGCATCGACCTGACATTGCCATCAATTCTTTTTAATCCCGACAAGTTTGGCCCCAAATTCTATTTACGGAACTGTGTCGCACACCGCGCCAAGTATTTGACCCTTTGCCGTCTCATTACCACCCAAAAGTAACGACACCAAGATGATGGAATATCGCGTTTGGTTTTTTTGCAAAAAAAAAAAAAAAATATATATCTGCCATTTACCCCTGACCTTTCAGGTAAAAGTAAAAAAAAAAAAATAGTTAATGACATTGCATCATACAAGTGAAGATTTTCTAATTAGAGGCGTTAATTTCGCAACCTGCAACTAGCTGCGCTGGCTCGCGGCTCGTGGAGTTTCTCCGTCGTCTGCAGAGGCACGACAGACAGGTGAATGAATGAATATTGTGAAGCCGTGAAACGACCAAAATGCGAAACTCCGGCGAACGCCACTCAAAACAATCGCGACGCCGGCTGCAGCGAAAATTTATTTATAATTATTATTCCCTATTTTGTGGGAAAGCATTTATTATTATTATTTTTTTTATTTTTTTATTTTCTAAACTACAAAAGCAATGCTCCAGAGCGTGGAGGGTCATTTGCATGAAAAATGATACTTTTGCCAGCGAAAGACGACCAACAACAATGTCTTGGGTAAAAGTTGGAGCAAGTGCACTACGTTTTTGCGCTCACTGGAATAATTTGCGTAATTTATAAAAGTGTCGGATTTATACGGAAATCTTCAATTTCCAAATACTTAACATGTTTTTACACCTTTGATTTCCGCAAACGATCATTTTTAACGATCTTCCATTTTGATCGCGACACCGCACGACTCGCTTGGTGGTCCCCGCAGAAAGAGGCGCAGATTGCACAATGCCGTGAACTTGAAAATTTGTGCCAACAGGGGAAATTAGATAGACCTTTGCCGACTGGAGGATAATAAAACCAATGCCTGATCCCATCGCAATAGTTTGAAATATTGCGAAATCGCAATTATTTTGATTTCTGCACTGTCAGCTCGAAGTTCACATGAGCACAATTGATAGAATATTTTGCACGGCATGCATTGTGGAGCGCATTGAGCTGCGCCCCCAAAATCAAACCTGAAGGCGATATTGATTTAGACAAATTCCTTGTAATTATTGAAGGAAAATAAATCAAACCGTGTGGCGTCGTTTTGTTCGCATGGATAAAAAGGAGAGATTAATTCGTCATGGTGACTGTGACAATTCGCTCAAGGCGACGGATTTCGCTAATTGTAAGGAATTTTTATGAGAAAAATAATGATAATAGCACCAATCCTTTTTTTTAAATATTCCCACACTAGATGATTCACCTGGCTTCGCAAGGTGCGCGTAAAGTTCAATAATGCGGCCTAGCTAGTACGTTAAGTAATTTTTGTAGATGCGATAACAGAAAACTCTTGAAGTTGTGATGTTAGATTTCTTAAAATTTAAAATTTTCCATTTCCATTTTGAAATGTCGATGGCAAATTTGAAATCAGCATTAAAACAGACTGTATATATTTAGATTCGAAATCAAAGACCCCTTAACTAAATTTCACTTAAATTCGTTAAATTCCAAAAGTTTTGGTTACCGTATTGGGTCCGCCATTTAGAAATTTCAAATTTGGAACAAGTTCGGAATAGGGGAAACGGGCCGATTCGAATAAAATTTTGCAGAAGCTTTCCGTTTGGTCTAAAACGCGGCCAATTCCTTTTTTCATTAAAAAAAAATCGTTTCGCGCGGAGAAAAGGACGCATTTGTATCTGTGTGACATTTTTTAAAAATAAACGCGCTAGACGAGAGCAGGTAAAAGGATTTTGGTTTACTTTGAATTATTATTATTTTTCAGTTTTTTCCGCGACCAAAATTGTCACTGTGTTGTGAAAAGTGTTTAGTGGAATGCACGTTAGTCGATTGTGAAGAAATTTTAGTTTAAACCGAACGGAAGGCTCCTACAAAATTTTATTCAAATCAGCCCATTTCCTCTATTCCGAACTTAAACCTGAAATTTTGATAGTAGATTCGAAATTAGTGGCTTCAAAGTTCGAAAATTGTTAGTCGCCATATTAGATCCGCTATCTTGAATTTCAAAATTTTGAACGTAGCTTCTGAATCAGAGCCTCCAAAAACCCCCAAATACCAATTTTCATAGCAAACTCTTTGCCACCATTTTGAAATTTGTGAATAAAAAGTAGCCCTTATGTTAGGCGGAAATCTAAAGTGCCTTCACTCAAATAATGAAAATGATTGAACTAAGCGTTTAGGCGTGTTTGAGTAACAAACAAACGAACTTTATATATCTTTTAATCATATTTTATCAATTTGTAAATTTAACATATAGACATATGTCGTCGCAGATTTTTTACAAAGCATTTTTAAGCTTTACAACTTTTTATAGAAGGCATTCATATATCTTTTACCGTTAAGGCAGCGTTTGTAAGAAAAGCATTTGCTCGACCGTTTTTTCGTCGACTTATATTGCAAAATTGCTCCCCACGAAAAGCTCTTTTATTTGAACGAGATAATATACAGCCTATATCCACCCTGAAACTCTAATCTGAATATTGGTGAACGAATTTTTGAAATCAGATGAGTAGTTTCGGAGATTACCTTCTACATCCAAACTAACAAACTTCACCTCTTTAAAATTAAAGTGTAGATTTGTGAACTGAAAGTATAGAAACTCATGAATCTTCTAAATACACTTTCCAACGTTAATTATGAATTATAATTAGCATTAATATCAAATGAAAATATCTTCAAAAACAATTGGCAATCAAAAGTTTCAAATTTTAAGGAACTAAGGAATTATTATGTAAAAAGGTACTTTTAAAAACTGCTGCTGCATTACAAATAAGTTTTGAAGATCTTTACTTTGATAGAAAGAAACCTACACCACAAAAGTAAAAGTTTTAAACATTTCCAAAATGCCGACTAAGATCCATCGTACATTTCAAGTTATTTAATTTGAATTACTTTTTGTTACTACAGCGCAGAGGTTGGTACCATTCCTATCTTAATGAAATCAAATGTTTAAAAAATGTAAATAAATGCATTCTGCATTTCAGCAACATATATATATATATATATATTATTTGTGTTTTGTGTTCCTTCTTTCATACTCGACACGATGACTTGCAACGATATCTGAATAAAATGCTCACGATTCAGCTCTCTGAAATGTCGCAATTTTCTCATAATCATAATAGCCGAATATTTCATTTCAAAGCACACAATTAAAAGCAGTGTTGTGTATACGGCCAGGGTAATTCAATAATTCTCTGAAATTATGGAAATTTTTACAAAAATTAGAACTTAATTCGCCTACATTCCCGCAGGTATCAATTCTGTGGATTCGGAGTGTGCTGGAAATGGGCTAGATGCTGAAAGCCACCAGCTGACTCTGGCGAACTCGGCTCAGAGCTGAGCAATTTCAGTAATCAAAGCGTGCACAAAACGTGACTAGATAAATCCACTGCGCATGCCAGGCGATGGGTGTTGCACATTTTAGCAAGAGACCAAAAGATCCGATTATAGCTGGTGGCCGCTATCTCACCAACTTATGTAAATTTGGTTGATTTAATGCATTTCGGTTGAGTGCTCTAATGCTGTTTTAGTTCCATTTGCGAGCTAACAGAAATTGTTTTTTCTGAAACGAGACATGTAACATTGGAGATAGTTTCATTATGCTCGGTTGGATAACTTTTAAACTGTAAGTAATTAGATCGGTGCAAGTCAGAGTCATCGAAAGTACAGAATGAATCGTGTAGAATTCAACTAACTAACTAAGTAAATTTATTTCAAAGTAGTTTAACTTTAAGATGCAGAAAGGTTTATTTCTATCCCATTGCTTTCATTATCTGTTACAACTTAAAGTGGTGGAAAATAATCAAAATTTCAATCTCAATTTCTTATGCTACTTCATTTAACAGAGTAATGACAAACACTTGCAAAATTCGCAAATTAGTTATTGTTTATATGCGAGATTAACAACGTGTTTCAAGCGCTGAGTCATAACCTGTTTTCGCCTACTGTACCCGAAATAAGTGACAAAATAGATGCAAAAAAGAAAAAAAACAAAATATCTAAACAGCGTCGCATTATTTGAATGAATGCTGTAAAAACATCTGTTCAAAATGATCAGATACAAAAATGAAGGCGCCAAGCAGGTTTAAGTCGCACTTTAGCCCATAAAATTAGCATAAATAAATGAAATGAATCAAAACGGTGGACATTTCGCATAATCGCCACATTTCTCTCCTCCGACTGTTAAGGAAATAAGATCACGAAGATCGTATCAATTCATCTCGGGCAATTTTCTGTTAGGTCTACCACCGGGAGTCTGCAATTACCACATCTAAGAAACGCAGGTGACCACCGTCAGGTCGATGTAATTGCAATGCATCACCCGAAACTGGATTTACCCGAACGTGGCATATATCCGCGATCATAACGAACTCACTAAATATAGATCACTAACGAACAAGCAGAAAAAGATCCTTTTTTAGGGTGTAATTAGCTAGCGACATAATCACGACCTCCTTGGGAGGTAATGCAATAAAATCTGAAACGGATGTTATATGCTTCAGGTGACATACTTCCTCACGATGACTTTAGACAGTAAGAATTTCAGCATTTTACAGACCTGTTCGGTTCAAGGCAGCAACGGTATCCAGCGTATTTCTATAAATGTTCTAACTCTTTTGCGGCATATTTCATGCTCATGTGAGGGAATGCAAATTAATTCTTAAACCCCATGCTCAAAATATGTGATAATCATCGTCCAAGAAGTTAATTGTGGAAACCTGTTCAAGTTGTTCCGTCACCATATGATTTAACAACGGTGTCATCATTTTTCATTTCATATTTACGATCATAAAACAAAGAAGCAACTTTTTTTGAGCTCCTTGACAAGAATGAGGTTTTTTTTCTGTTTAGAGTCACCAGTGACTGTAATTTGGTAGGGGTTGTAACATTTATTACAATTTTAAAAATTTATAATCACTAGTTGACCCTCGCCTTGAAGAAATATTTTTATGCGACAATACATAACCTTGCAGGTGGTTAAAATAAATTATAGAAATTACCACTGTAAGGCATGATCCTTAAAGTTGTTACTTTGGCGACAGGATACCAATTAACTATTTCGGAAAAAAATATAAAAAACAAATTATATTGGAGTAAAATATCTGGGTAAAAAAATTGCTAGTTGCGAAAAATCTGCATAGAAGAGAGTGCTAAATCTGAGGGGAGTAGATTCCCATTTTAAACCAAGAGAGATCTTCCAGAAAGCAGATATTGAAAAGCAGTATTACTCGAAGAATTAGAAATTTAGATCCTTAAATATATTTAAAGGTTAATACCATACTCTTTAAGGTAAAGTTTGTAGGAGAAGCTGAGAATTAACGAACCCCACTTCTAATACTATTAGCTTAATTGTAGAAATTTGCTGCTTTTGTCTTATCACTTAATTTAAGCTAAAACAACTTTTTGCGTTTTTGATATATTATTCAAAAGGTCAAAAGCTAACGAAATCCCAATTTTTCAAGAAATTTATCATAAACTGGTCAAAATACCTGAACATTTCCCGCAAAAAACAAATTAAATTATTTTAATGCATGCTATCCACTTCAATTCAAAATTCCATTGAAGGTAAGCGCTTGGCTGCCATTTAAGCAGCTGAACCCAACTTGACTCGGCCTGACCTTTTTTATCGAACGATCACGTGCGTGCGATACCGCTTTATGGAACACTCCATAACAAATTCCGACTATCGTCAGAAATGTAAATAGCATGAACCATGCATCTGGTAGAAAATCTTGTTAGTCAGGACAGATTTATATAGTTGATATGAACATTTCCCAAGATACCAGGCATAAGCGCAAATTCAAACTTGTAATAATTCATTTGCAAAAAAATTAAATCTTTAATCAAAACGGAAGACTACTTTTTTTAGGGGATAACATATACTGGTTTTGGGGAATTTGTTTGTTATGATGACATCTTAAAATGCTATTTTGTATGAAAAATTACCGTTAATAGAATTTGAAAGCCGTTATAAATTCATATGAATATTCAAAATTCACTCGGTGACAAATTTACAAGTGGGATTTGTTGATCTCGCGACACGAGACATTAGCAAGATTCGCAATCATGCGCTTATTTTGTTGATGTGCCACACTCTGAGGCGCAAATCATCTACGAAATTGCTCAATAGGCTTGTAATGAATACGCCATAAAGTAGTTATCGAAGTATAAAATCAGTTAGGCAATGAATGCGTTTCCACTTAGCAAAAGGCGGTAAGTTGACACAGGATATGCTAACGTAATGCGGGCTCGCTATTTTTACATATCGTCTCTAATTGATCAGACGTACACCACTACGATACCGGTTCCCATTCACACACCTGTACGATTGGCGGGAAAGGCGTTAAATCATTTTAAAAATTATCGGAATTCTCCTCCCACATTGTACTATTAACAAAAAAAATTTTTAATTACCTGCGAAAATACTTAGCGATTTTTTTTCTAAAAAATTCCTCAAGAAATTCCCTCAAGTTGAGTAACCCGGCTCACCTGCCCACTTTTACTTTTCATGAGAAGAGAAGCCTGACGAGCAGTCAGCGGAAAAAAAATATATTCCCGCGTGCTTCTATCGAGCTCCTCACCTGAAGAAACAATAAACTGCACACAGTGCACAAGTACGACATTTTTGTTGGCAGCTAAAAGAAAAGATTGAATAAGAACTGGCGCGCAATCCGTGCGATTGCACTTGCTTGGATTGAGTCTTGAGTATCTCACCTTGCCAGGTGGTGTCGGGTACGGGTGCCTACTGCCAGATGCCTCAGGTTACGTAAGACAATGAGAACGAGACCTTACGCGAAAAGCGGGCAACAAAAGGGGCAAATGCTTCGTCTCTAGGGTTTTGCAAAAGATGTTACAAATCAGAGCATGAATAGTGTAAACAAAAATAAAATGTACTCGCAGTTCTTTTTAATTAATAGGTCCAGGAGGCAGCCTCCGGGCCAACGCAATACAATCGCTTGCCCCCGGTCTCGTGCTGGGCGAAATTTTTTTCATTTACCCAAACGATCACAAAACCCACCGCAACAATTTTTGACGTAGGATCTTGAATGAGACAAGACAGTGGGCCCCAGCCGAGGTGGGTGGGTATTTCTCAGTTTTCATGTCAATAGAAAAAATAGTTTTAACAAGGTCTCATTGCGCTTCCAATTTACAGAGCAACCAACGTCTCGGGCAGATCATGAGTCAGTTCGAGTCAATCTTCTTGCGCAGCCTTGAAGGTCGTCGCATGCAACAAAAGGTCTCAGAAGAAAAACGAGACCGATTTTAAGATTGCTTTTCAGTCATTTTATAAGTCAATTACTCTCCGCGATGATGTTATATAATTGCTTCTGGTAATTTGTAATGGTGACGGTCCATTAGGGGTTTCAAAATAATTATGTCGATCACTGCAGATTGTAGGCATTGTCTACGTTTTGTTATGGCGCTTTACAGCTGCAAGATTTTTATTATCGATTGATCTGAATTTACTCAATAAGCACTCGATATTAACAAATTGTTATTTTTTATAACAGAAAGCACATATTACAGCTTTTGTTTAATATTAGTAAACCACTTTGGCTGATTGGGATGACTAACAAAAATAAAATTGCAATTAGCTACTCTCTAGCTTATTTCAATTACGCGTGGGGTACTTCAAGATCCTATCTTGAACCAGTTATTATTATTTTCAAATGCTTTATTCAATTCAGTTGGTATAGCTCTTTAGTCCTCCTTTTATTTTAGCCAAAACCTTAAAGCACAACAAACAAAATTTAAAATTGGTAATATCAATGAAAAATCCAACAAATCAAGAGGTACTATCAAATAAAAACACACCCAAACACACCTTTTGCTTTCCAAATAAAATGCTAGGTGATCTAGTTGTACCTTACGGCGTTAGACTATGGAATTTTGGAATTCTCCTTAATAAAATCCTAAACAGGTCGCATTATATTAATGATTTGGTCATAAAAATGCGAGTTAAGCTGCACAAATTAAACACCTTGGAGCACGTGCTTTACAACATTGGTAAAATAGTTTATTATTAGTTTCTTAAAAAGAAAACTACAAACCAGTTTACTTGATTGAGTTAAGAAAATGAATGAAAAATCAAAAAAGTGGTATAACTGAGGGTTTTTATCAAAATCATTGAATTTGTATAGAAATTTCCATAATTTTATTGAGTGCACTTTTAAAAATTACCTACAAATTGCAATAAATCTGATAATAATCCAAATGTTTAAATTCCATCATCACCTTCATCAAAAACTGCTCTCGTGAATCCTTCAGTCGTGTTACCTAACCGCAAAGAACCTGATCTCTCGCTTTGCCTCAGAACAATTATTAAGAGGATCAAGGAGAATGATTAAAAATTTCAAACCGCGCAACCAGCGCAGGTAAATTGCAAAGTAAACAACACTTGATATGATCACTTTAGCATCAAACCAGGCCTGAACAAGAGTCTGAACATCAAAGTCGGTCTGGTAGCCAGATCTTAAGATGCTTACAAGCTTGACGTGCCAGCACCTCTGCATTGTCTTTCAATTTGAATGAGGTCTTTCGGTGGAAATGAAACTTGCACCCAGCTACCGGATAAATGAAGAAAAACGCGGACCACCTCAAAGAAGATGCTGCTCGCACAAGAAGAAAAATCTTCGCATGCATCTCGCACAAAATTTTGCACTCACATAAAATCCGTCTCAACTCGCCAGGTATTCATGTCAGGGTTCTGGGCAAATGAGCGAGAAAAAAAACTAACATTCAATTCAAAAATAGGTTCGCGCGCTGGGGCAGCAGTGTTTTCGTTATTGATCACTTCTGATCCATCTGATCGTCTTCATTAGATACAGCTCGTTTGAGGCTACCTGAATGGTGTGTAAACATGCCCATCATGGAAATTTTTATAAACACTTTCTGTCTTTTTACTGTATGGCTGTATCGAGCCGGAAAGTTGGGTACCAGACTTGCATGTCAGAGAGGAACCGGATTTGTTACCAATGAACTCAAATCGCGGTCATTATCCGATATCAGTGCAAAAAACGAAGATGCATTTTAAAAAATTGCGCAATATCTCATCTCTGTTGGCGGTGGAATGGCACAGTCTGGCGATGATGATGGAAGTTTGGAAAACTTGCTGCGGTGATCTTTTCGCGACTACTTTTGACCTTAGGTGATCACGAATCAGCTGCCGAACACGTAACCAGCCAGTTGCGTAGTTCGCCGTTTCATGCCGATCAATTGCAGCGAATTGCATTTTCTGAATGAATGTCACTTATTTCGAAAATATACTTTAATTATATATTTTATATTAACTTGCATCGTGCAGCCCATCAGCTTTGTTCGAGACATCTTGAGTTTTATTGAACTCTCCATTTGCATTAAATGTTTTTGAGAATTTTAAGAATTATTAATGACCATTAAGTCAAAATATGCAAATATCCAAAATTTACTACAGTAATAACAAATTAATTAAATCTCACCTGTTCTCCAATTACAGCCCCATCACTGGCTCAAACAAAGCGATCTTCCCGTATAACGAGTTCCCGAACATTTGGCATCAATGTAAAATCATCATCCTCGTCTGGTATTGATTTCAACTGTCCAGAAGAATTCGGATATTATCCACACCCATCGGATTGCACACAATACTATGTTTGTGTATTCGGTGGAGCTCTTCTGGAAAGTTGCACTGGCGGTTTGATGTACAGTCATGAGCTGCAAACATGTGATTGGCCAAGAAATGTTGGCTGTGAACTGGCTGAAATAAGCTCATCCTCATCATCCTCGTCAGCTTCACAAACATCACGAGATATTGGGCCAAGAGTGCCGCAAGTAAAGCAACAGATTCAACAAGCTCAACAGGTTCCATCTAGAGTTCGATTCTCGTCAATACCAACAGCTGGCGGGCAACAACAGTCCCAAAGAACTTCAGAAAGGCAACAACATCAGCAACAACAACAACAACAGCAGCAACAGCAACAGCAACATCAACAGCAACAGCAACAACATCGGCAACAAATTGTACAGGCGCAAATTCAAACAATTCCACCACCGCCGGAATTACGAGTGGCACCAAATCCAATAATTACATCAAGAGGACAGCCAAAACCGATTTTAGATTCTCAAGAAGATATTGCCAAAGTAAGTGTGTTGCTATAAGAATCTTACAGATTTCTAAAGTTATAAAAAGAGAACAGAATATTTATTATAAAACAGGAAATAGATTTCATCATTTTATAGTACTAAAGGACTATCGACCGATTTTTGGTTTGAAATGTGTGAATGTGTGTTACAATTTAATGAAATTTGTATAAGAAGTATTTTCAAGAAAAACATTTATGCTTCAGTGTCCTAATTGTGTCGATTGCTATTTTAATTAATTTAAATCTACAATCACAAAATATCTTTTTCTAGCTCTATGCCGAAGCACACGACACCTTGCCACCAGCAGAAGAGGAGGAAACAGACAGACAACAGAGAGTTTATCGTGGTCAACCTAGTACTGTCGGGCAGGTGCAAAGAGATCGTGACGGTATCATTCATCAAGCGAACGCGAATGCACTACCAAATCACGGTAAAGTTGGTTCGTATGCCTTCGGACCGCAAACGAATCAATTCAGGTAAGTGTTTTATGGGCTAAATACACCCAAAAAAAAAAAAGCTAAACAATTTTTGTCGCTTCACTAATTGCCTATACATTACTTAACCGATTTAGTGACGAAATCTACTTAGACATTGACGTTAACTCACTGATCGATACAACCGATAGTGCCCATTTAAACAGAAGACGACGTGAGACTGGTGGTGACATTCAAAATTTAACTGATACTGAAACTGACAGTCTGACTGAAGATAGTTTGGAAAATAGTACGTTTTACGCGGAGGAATTTGGAAAGAGAAATGATAATGAAAGCAATGGAACGGCGGAATTCTTTCGAACACCAAGACAACTAAGAACCTCTTTTACTGGTCCTCATTCGTGGCAATTTCAAAATGGACATTTACATACCTTGCAGCGTACTGGACCGAAATCGTTTAAACCAAATGGACATTTTGAAACTTTTAGTCCATACCTATCACCTCCTGCATTTTCAGCTGTACAATTTTCAAAAACGAACAACAATTTCTTCAGCAAACCTATACGTCCCGGAATAAACAATTTCGCTGGACGTCTTAAGAACCAGCCATTAAACGATTTTAAGCCATCTTCTTTCTTCAATTTCGAACAAAAACCTCCTCTTGATGAACCCTTCCGTCCTTTCAATCCATTTTTTACAACAACTACAATTTCTCCTCTTAAAACCTCAGTTGTAGTAGACTCTGTTAGAAATCAACAAACTATTCCAACATCCTCAAGAGATATTATTCCGAATAATTTCTCATTTTTCAAACTCGGCAGTACTTCTAACCGTGCACATTTCTCGGAGCCAGTTCGGCAAGGTTTACCACCTGAAAAGGTTACTCCCAAGAATCACTTTACCTCTTTCAGTACAATTGGAGGTTTCTTTAATAACAATAACAACTTTAGTCAGCCTACCAATCAGGGAATACCTACAAAGGTACCAAAGATTATCTCGCACTTTAGTATAACTCCATTAGAAGTTAGCACAGAGAGCAATTATTTCGCTTACAATGTACTGCAAAATCAGAAGATGAAAAACTATTATGCCACTAGTACAACAACCCCAAATCCAACAACCCTGCAAAGTTTTCCATTCGTTGGCAGCTCCAATTACTTTTCAAAAGATCCCTTGGAAGAGGTGCCGCATCAGCAAGATAAACAAGTCTTCAAAGGGTTTGATAACACGACACCAAGGATAACAGGATTTTATATTACTACTCCTTCCCCAAAGACAATCGCAACAACAAGAATACCCTTCAGTTCCAAATCTCCTCTACAAATTCGTCCTAAAGTTCAAGGCCCAGTCGTTGGACTGAATTTTGATTTTGATAAATTCGTGGCTGATATAAGAGAGACCCACATAGCGCAAATGGACCCAAAGATCTTTGAAATGCTCGATATCTTCAAAAAGAAGGTGGTTTTCAATAAAACAACCAATTCCTCACCCACAACAACCACTGAGCGGCCGTTTGAGCATAAAATCATTGCCCAAACCACCCCAAAAATAGTTACCAGCAATTTTTTCTATGATCATTCAAATAAGAATGCCGGAAGTAATGTGCGGCACACGACGATTAAAACGTCGATCACAACGACAGGGCAGAAGCCACCGAAGGGTTACGATAGTTTTATCAAGAGTATACCACAGAAAATTATCCCGGTTACAGAGATTGATCAAAAAAATTCCCAAGACGCTGAACAGTACAGCGGCGAGGAGGAAGAGGATGAATATTACTACGATGACGATGATGACGACGAGGATTATGATATCCATCCGCCGTCTGAAAAGCCGCCTTACATGCCCAACTCGGAGACAATGGCTCCGAAGCCGCTTCCAATTACAACAACACCTCGATACAAAAATCATCATTCAACTTTTACAGAGGTTACGACAACACGTCGACCGCAAGTGTTCTCGTCGCATTACAACGACGATAAGCACAAAATTCCGTCGTTCATAAGTTTTCCCGCTGATATTTTCCAAAGTATCGCTCCGATGCGGCCTGTAACAACAACGACGTCGACGACGACGGCAACTACGACGCCGCCGCCGTCGCCGACAATCAGTCCATACGAAAACTATGAAATATCGAAAATATCGACAACTAGCACAACACCAGCGCCCACGGCGGCGTCGACAACTAGGAAAATCTACACGATACGACCGAATCGTGGAAACTTGAAATGGAAACTAGACAAGACCACAGATAAGCCAAATAGTAGAAAACGACCTGTACAGCAACAAATTCAAGTTGACGATAAATACACGAACAGGTAAACTGCATTTTTGCGACTTTCCTACTGACTATCACCGGCAAAAACTAAAAATATTTTCCTTTTAATTCAACGAGCGCAGGGTGTTGTAATTTTATCTAATGTTTTGTTTTTCTATTTTACAAAATATATGGAAAAGGGGTGATAGTAGAGCAAATAAAATAAATCATATTTTGCTCAAAGAAGAGTCTCTATCTCGAAAAGCATAGGATTTGAAATGAGATGTAGATGGACATGCTTGGATTCAAATACCGAGATTATTTTGTTAATAAGTGGTATAAATATTCTACTCGTCTGAAGCTTTAGAAACAGTTTAAGTGGTAATAGACTACAATTTATAATAAATAAATATCAGACTTTGTATACAATAAAATAGTTATTGGATAATTGGATTTACGATTTATTTCAAAATTATTATTATGAATATTCATCGCATAATGAAAGGTTTACTATAGAAAAGAAACGAAAAAATTGCTAGAATATCATTATAAGAATACTCTAAAATATTTAGGTGACCCCTATACCCTAAACCACCACGGACCTTTGTATATAACCCAAATACTTCGTTATAAAATAATAAATAAACAATACAACAGGATTTTAAATCGAAACTCGTTGCATTTAACATTGTTACATGTATGCTTACTAGTTGGTGTTGTGTTTTCCAATTTAGAGGTTTAATATTTAAATACTAAAGACAAGAGCAAATAATTGTTAACGTTACAAACAGACTGCTTATACCAAAATCGTATAAAGGAAATTTATGTAAATAATACGAGCATAATAAAACAAATCATCGCCGAATAAATACATGTTGAATGTTACTAACCCAAACTCATCTATGCCCTTTAGGGTGGAAACTAGCTCACAAGCTCCAGCTAATATTTTCATCCAGCAACGGCAAAAGCCAGTTGCTGAGCAGAGCACTAGAAACTACTACAATACATCAAATCAGTCGTACGATCCGTACGATTCCTACTATTCAGTTTATGACGATGATGTTGACTTGTATAGGGACGTTGAATACACCCAACAACAGCAGCGCGGCAAGCCACAGCAACAGTCAACATACCGGCCAGAGGTCATCACGACGCCATCCCCTCAAGTGCCAGTGCGAGAGACTTACGTCACCAAATCCCAGGTGCAACAAATCCAAACCCAACAGGAACAGCAGTACAATCAACCATCCTTGGTCTATAACACCGATTACGAAGATGCTTTAATTGCACAAGTAGTGGCATCATCTTGTAGTCTAAACATTTCAATAAAACAATATTTTTTTTTAGATCGAAAGCGATGATTACAGCCAGCCTCAAAGGAACCAGCCCATAAGGTAAGGTGTTATTTTGCTTCGGTATTGCATTGCATCGTGACAATATACGTGAAATGAATACCAACTCTTACCCAGTTAATAATGTCCTACTGATACCAAGAAAAAAAAACAGAATTCGGTACCAAACACTTATTAATATCTAGGTTAAGAAGTATATTTTATCCAATAATTCACACAAAACAACAAAATTTCCAAAAAAATATAAAAACCAATTGAACGTATAGGGGAGACAGAATTGAGATAAATTCAATAACTGATCGACCAATTGTGATTTCGTCAACCTTAAGGACAAGCGATCAACCGAAATACACACCTGCCACCTACGCACCAACGATACATCAAAAACAACCCCAACAACAGTCAACTTCACAAAAAAAGTCACATTCACCGAAACCTATACCCACACGGGCATCGGAGCAATACAGTATAGTGCCGACACAGCAAAGCGCCAATCCTCAACCACCTAAACAGACCCCCACAAGGTACTACAAAAACAAAACAGCAAAATTTTTGCATCAAAAACAATTCTTTCGAAGAGTTATAATTGTTTTTTTTTTATATTCAAAAAATTAATTTCGCACGTGAGAAGAGAGCTTTACATATTTTTATTATTTTGGTATCATCATTGCGCACACCGAGAGTACGCTAAAACTTTTTTATTGCAAGCGTTCCAGCTGCGTCTTTGGCTGTTTATTGTTTTACGCTTTTTTTGTACATATAAAACTGTAGGAATCATCGAGAATGTGGTTTTTTGTGGTATCTTGTACATAAAAATGAATTAATACTCATCACGACACCGCCAAAGTTGTGCTAACTCTTGTCCAGATGTAACTAACTTCAGAAATCCGTTTGAGAACCAGAAAGAGGCTTGTCTGTAACTTAAAAAAACCTCATTTGTTCCCTTGACGCGAACTGAATGTGGACAAATTTGAAATCGATATTTGTCCTTGGAAAATGCATCAAAATTGTGTCGAATGTATGTTTTTGCTTCATTTAGAGGCTTTTATGAAATTTCGCATTTCCCATTATTATTTTTTTTTTTTTTTGAAAATAGGCTGGTTTGGTCCGCACCGCACATAAACGCGTTTTGCGCTATTAACTTTGTTTCATAACGATCAAATTTTAAGTGTGGTATTTTTGATTCTAATACATATCTAACAAGCAATAACCAATTCTCTACTTCGCATGAATCCGCATTCACGATTGGTCGTAATTGGTAACATCGTTACTAACCGGTGAATAAACAAAATACCAATAATTTTTTTTTAATTTTAAAGATTATAAACTACATGTAACCTTTCACTTCCTTCTTTTTATACCTTACACCTATTGCCTTAACCTAGATAAAAAATTATTAAATTTTGGTATACATTTTGTCTTTTGTTTATTTATAAATAGCAAAATTTAAGAGAAAAATAACTTAATCAAAATAACAAGCAATGAGTAATGAAGTAAAAAATGAGAAAGCTTTTAAAAATCTTATCGGTACCGTATAAATTAAAAACAAATTACAGGAAAATGCTAAAAAATAATTAATAATAAATAAAAACTTTAATAAAATATTCACACTATCTAAATAAGAGCAATACTTAAATTTGAAATTCATCGTGATACTATTTTCTAGATTTAGAAATAGGAAAAAGCACAACATCACAACGACTCTTTTTTATAGAGTCATCCAAAAACAATTTTTACTTAAAACAATTCTCTGATTAATGGGACTGCATTTTTACTTTCATATTCCTCTTTTTATCTTGCACATTTAAATTATAAAACTAATGCATTTCCCAGGTACATATATCGATTTCAAAATAACAAATTCACTCATCAGTCAACTCTTAAAAGACAGAGGTTGTACAAATTTTTGAATATTTTGTCTCCCCGAAAGCAAAACACACTTCTGTAAAACAACAAATTTTGGATTTAAACTTGTATATATACTACAGTGGTGGCTTTAGCATTAAAATAATAATATAAAAATTTAATAAAACTCAGCATAACGAGTGATACGTAGGTTTACAGTGTGGAAAATAAAAAAAAAAAAAAAAACTTAATTAAGTTTTTAGATGCTCTTAAAAGACGCAAGTAAGTAGCTATAAAAATTTTGCTGTGCTTTTTATGTGTGTATTTATTCTGTATATTCAGCAATATATTTTTTTTATACATTACTTATTTCATATGAATGTTTGAATGTCTCATATTAACAAAACTACTGTAAAATTTTTTGTACATACCATTTACACTACTGTAAATCACTCAATACAAAAATATGACTTGTGCCCCTTCCAATGTTTATCTCTTTTCTTACAAGAGGAGGTCACTAAATAAAATGAGCTTATGAATTTAAAAGAGGCCTATCAGTACCAATTCTTGGGTACATAATTTTTATTTAGGTGCCCTCTTCTTTTAAGATGTAAATGTGACAATACTCAATATGGTTTATAAATTAGATATACAATTTTAGATAATGCCTATTAAAAATTACCATCACTCTATATTTGATGATTTGTAGTGAAAAATAAGGTCATTCATGAATGGTAACAAGGTGAATAGTAAATTACTGAACGCTAATGACAGTGACTATTGGTTATTACCTTACACCTTACATAAATGAGTTTATGAAGTAAATAGGAACACGTAAAGGTTTTCAGAAGTCAAGCTGGGTACCACAATTTGGCCGATAATGCATCAAGAAGGTCTTTAATTCACACAAGGGTGTGGAAGGAAGTGGTGTTATTACGTTAATTTTAAAATTTTACTGAATTTGGAATAATGATAAAAATAAAATTAATAAAGCTACCACTGTACGTGTACCAGAAATTTGCAGAAAAAACTAAACACACTAAAAAAATTGAATTGATGAAAAACAAAAATTATGAAAAAAAACACAGGAAATAAGAAAAAAAACACAGACCACAAAGACACAAATCTAATCGGGAGATTAATTTAATTCATTTTAAAACAAGTTTTGCGGTATTTATTCTCCAACAGATCAACACTGTCGGAAGATGGTATCAACAATAAGACAACAAAATCCATAATAATAACATTATCGGCAAGCGCGGGTCCCAAGTCTCACCAATCCAAAACACCACCATCGGATCCTGAACCCACTGAATCCCTTAGTGAATCCTCAACTCCTAATTATGTTTCCCATATTAGAAATGTTGAAATCCTTAAAGAGTCCCAGACAAAAGCAATGAAACAAACCGAACTAACTTCAAAGACAATAACGAACGATGATAATAAGTCGAAAATAATTTCATTGTCGGCTGGCTTTAGTGCAACTTCTCGTCCTCCAGTGACAAACACAACGACAAAGGCTTTTAGGGATAGTAGAGGTCGGGGCGCTGCTGATCGTGAAGTAATTGACCAAGATGAGCAGAAGAAAAGAATTCTGAGCTTTATTGTATCCGACGTTGAGCCACAGAGTTTTCAGCCTCCTCCGAGAACCCCTGAAGTATCTACAACTACTCAACGCACTATTCGAGTTTCGCCAGCGGCACATATTCCTGAAGATGTCCTTAAAGGCCAAAAATCTATTCGAATTTCCTTAACTTCCGGACTTGGAGGATTAAGTTCAAGCACTCAGTCAACCAGGGGAAGGGTTGAAGAAGTCCCAATTTACACCAGAACTAGAGAAAATTTAAAACGTGATGCAAGCATTGAGCCAACTACTTATGCCCCAACTAGATCATGGCGCTTAACTCGAACTAGCCCGTCTCCTTTTGCGACACAAGATACAAACTACTTAGCTGATTTTGGAGACAGCAGAGAAGCTGACTCTTCATTCTCTTTCAAACGACAGCGACTCAACGAATATGTTTCAGTCTCCGGTAGTGAGCATACTCCAGTTACAGAAAGAGGAATAAAAGGAGATAAAATTCAAAGCTTTACAACGAGAGCATTAGTGTTTAAGGATAATCTTAGTAAAGCGTACGATACAACGAGCTCATCAAAATTCGTGTCACCTTATAAAAGTTTGGAAACTATTTTGCAAGAAAAAGAAAATAAGCTTAAGCTTGGAACTAGCAAAACTACACTTAAGCCTCGTTACACAACTCCAACAGCTTCAACTGTTGTCGTAACATCACAAAAACCATTTAGAAGCTATTTCCTTATAACAGCTCCTCCAAAAAATATAAGCACGAGTACAACAGTGCGATATACAGTCCCTCCGTCGACAACAAAAATTGTTGTTCCAGCAATTTCTACATCAACTACAACGAGCACTACTACCACAACTACGACGACTACAACTTCAACAACTCCAAGAACAACTGCTTCAACAACGACAACAACTGAAGTTCCATCTTCAATAATACCACCCACTTATAGACCAACAGGAAAGCGAGATTATGAAGCTGCAGATGTTTCTCCCAGAGGAAGGGCTCGGTACACCTATTCTTATGTGAATAACCTAGACGATGAACCAACAACATATTCACCGAAAATAAGGTTCACTGTCCCTATAAAAAGTTCAACTGAATTGCCAATCCGAAGAAAAGTGGTTCGCACAAGGTTGTCTTCAACACCTTCAACAACGATCTCACCTTTATCAATAGGATTCTCCAGGTTTTTCGAGCCGAGAGGTTCTCCAAGGGTAGAATTTGCAGCCCTTAAATCCGAACCGTCCGAAATTGCAACTGAATTTAGAGCTGAAGCACAAGGATATTCGGAGGAGGCAAGCCAAGAAGAAGAACAAGGCGATGAACTAGCTGACTTGAAAAATTTGAAATTAATTGATTCGAATATTTTCGTCTCATCTTCAACAGAAGGAAGGGTTGTAGAAATTACAGAAAGACCTATTCAATATTTTGGAAAGGTCGCACCTCCTGTGGAGGATCAGAATCAAAATATCAGTAAATTCCGAGCAACTGTTGAAATGCCTGAATTCAACGTACCCACTGAAGAAGAGATCAGAGCTTACACAGAAAGAGAGTTGTTGATACCTGAAGAGCCCGAAGAATTAGAAGATATTACAAAGTGGTCTAGTCTGGCCCTAGATTCATCAACCAAGTCTGAACCTATCTCTTCAACAACAGTGAACCTAACAAGCTCAATTGCACCGCCCTCGACATCTACAACATCTATGGAGCCTTCAACAAGCACAAACATTTCTACGACGTCGACAGAAACTTCTACAACTACCACAACAACGACGACAACGACAACTGCTAGAACGACCCAAAAACCGACGACAAAATATCCAAAATCGTTGCTCCCTCCTCGCGCGTCCAGAGTCAACAACGCGATCAAGTCATCCATCGCCGCCTCGAGCCGGAGCAAGGCCACCACGGCACTCTCGAAATGTGCAGACAATACACCAAACACAAAATGCAACGAAATCCCCTCGAGGTATCTTCTATTCGAAATTAGCCACAAGATGCAAAAATATGTGCAAGTGCAGTTTGCAAAATCAATGCATTAATTTATTAATTTTATATTAATGCGGGCGCTAAGTTTATCGAATCATGACATTAGTGTATGCTGGAAAACGATAGAGTTTTTGGAGCAATCTTGTCCATTCTTTAGTCGCACAGGCAGTCTATCACTAGATTTCATTCTAAGCTAAGGGCTCCAGGCTGTCCTCTCACTAGATCACTTTGTAGCACTAACACATGGGGACTGTGATTTGAGTTTATTCTAGACATTCTCTTCATTTTTTGCATGTTCTCACCACCACACGGTCATTGCGGAATTTATTTATTTATTAATTTTTTTTTAATTCAACGTAACCGTGACATTCACTTTCCTCATTACTAGAGCTTTCTGAAATTTTTTATTTGCATTCCAAGTAACATTAAAAACATTCTTAAAACTTACCTATCAACCTCAGATATTCTGGTTTTTCACATATTGGATTTCATTCCACGTATACCAAATGAAAATCATATCATATATCTTTCAAAAAGTCTCCTCTTGCACAGGGTTACTCGTGGCATATACTTCAACATACGAATCCAATAGTATCATCACAATATGGAATCTAAAAAAATATATCAACCGATATAACTTTTATTTACGTTGTATATGTCTTTTAGTAATATTTCGTAAAATATTTGTTACAGCTATTGAAATCCCAAAATCTAATGGGATTTTAAAAATGTTAAATACGAAATTTTTCTTTGATTAAATATCAAACCAAATCATGGAAAATATCTGTAAATATGTCCTTTTAAAGCATGTTTTTCACTTTCATTCTTCTACCTCTATTTCTTGAAATAAAACATAATCAATGCAGCTGACTGTTGGCCTGCAAACCACAAAAACGAGCTCAGTTCATAATAACATTTTATTTAATATTGTTTTAATTGCCAATAATTTTTTGTTTTATATTATCTATATCAATTTAATTCACTGGTTACCAAATTTAATTTTCTATTTTGTCTCCAAAGAATTGGCAAATCATTTTTATAGAGTTTTTTCTATAGATAACGAATTTGTGAGTGAAACGTTTTCGCAAAAAAAAAGGAAGTAAACAGTATAGAAAACCGTATTTTAGGCATTTTTGAAAAATCATTAAAAAATAAAAGTTTATCATAAAAATTTGTAATGTGGCTTAAATGAAATCCTAAATCCTAATCTAGGAATATCAGGTACAACTTATTTTTACACTTGCTTGCTATGTGTTTTATGGAAAACAAACTGATGAATTATTTCGAAATGTTTTAAATTTGATTTTATTTTTATACATCTACAACTATCATTTCAGCAACATTATAATCTCCTGGATCGATCCGTTAATTTTTTAATGATTTTTCAAAAATACCCAAAAAAAACGGCCCTCTGTATTTTTTAATTCTATTTTTCTCGAAAACGTAATTTGATGAAGCATTTTCATTTTACGAATTCGTAATCTACGGAATAAGTCTTATAGAAATGATTTGCCAATTCTTGGAAAACAAAGTTGATGTTGACCAGTGTTATTTATTTAAATATACTTACGAAATGGAAGCACTCATACTATAAATATATAAGTGTCAATCATTACAAAAAATATATACAGTGGTGGTCATTAAAATAGATCCACATCTTTACATATGATTCCTGCATCAACTTTAGCACAAATTTATACATATACTCTGCGCCCATCTATGATATTAACTAACCAATAAGTTTAGTACAAGATACTATGACTGTTTCCGTTCCTTAGCCGAAGCTCATTTTCCGAAAACACATCAATTTCGCCTGGTCAGATTAATTGGCTCTATTATTCATTTGAAATATTTTTATTTGAGGCAAATTCTTGTCAGCGTTTTTTTAATTGTAGCATCAGGTCTAGGCTATATGCAAGTCGAATGTTAGTGAAAATGGGTTGCGGAATACATTGCACTTTAGAAGAAGGAACAAAAACTTTAACTTTACGACAAGAAGGGAAATCTCTACGGGAAATTGCTAAAATTGTCAGCTGTTAGAAGAAAATGGTTGAAAATGCATTGAAACTAAAATCTTCTGTATAAAAACATGGGGAAAGAGAAAAACTACTGCCCAAACTGATCGGCTCATCGCTCATACCTCCAAAAAAGTTCCATTCATGTCCTCGAGAACAATTAAGAATTAAATCTCGATATGAGTGAACGTACAGTGCACAATTTACAGTGAAGAGTAGCCAGAAAAGTTCCTCAGTTGTCTAAAAAAAAAAATATTAAAAGCCAAATTAAATTTGCATCTGACCATATCACAGAAGTCGTCTTTGTGCCGAATGGATAGATCAAGAGGATATCAATGTCATGGAGTTACCCTCACAAAGTCCTGATGCTAATCCAATTGAAAATGTTTGGGCCCTTATGAAGGCAAAGCTGCAGCGGAAAAATGCTTGCACTTTGCAACAACTTAAATCATCGGTAAAGAAAGCCTGGAAGGATCTACCACTAGAATATGCTGAAAAATTAGTTGAAAAAATAGATGTATAGCTATATAGAATAGATGTATAGCTATATAGAAAATAACGGTGACTTCACCAAATATTAAATTTACTTCGTAAAACAAAATAAAACAAATAATAAGGAAAATAATATTATTTTGTTAATTTTTTATTGTGTTATTGAATTCTGACCGATAAGCTCTTACCAAAACACACTATATATTTGTTTGATAGCTATTTATTTCTTTTATGCATGTTATTTCAATTCCATTCGACAATATTTCTACGTAATAAGCATTGACTCTAATGATCACCACTGTACCTGCTAAATTTTTATAGTTTTTATAGTAGGAGCAGTGTATCCATGGACCCTGTTACCAAATTTCATAATACCTGATAGTTTTGAGATAAATTAAAAAAAACACACTTGTACAAAATTACTAACATCTGGTGATACCTTTGTAAATATGTAAAACATTCCAATTGATTCTAAAATTATAAGCTTGTATTATATGTATATAAAAAAAACACAATTTTAGTGAATTTGGGACCAATGGAATTTAAAAGCTGATAATTATTTTATATTTTGGAAAAAAAATAAAACAAATCCAGTATACACCAAATGTCATAGTAGTTAACCGAATTCAATTGCCGTTAAAAATACCTCTGCTAATTATAAAAAAATAAAAAAAATTAAATTAAAAGCATTAGCCAAATTGTGGTAAATGTAACACAAAATGGGCTGCAAAAACTAAATCTAGTCAGCCGTAATAAGCTCGTAAATTTCATCTATTGTAGTTTTTTTTCACTCTCTAATTTTATTTTAATGCACCAAATTCGCGTTTAGATTCACACACT
Source organism: Philonicus albiceps (assembly GCA_963969385.1). NCBI lineage: Eukaryota > Metazoa > Arthropoda > Insecta > Diptera > Asilidae > Philonicus > Philonicus albiceps. The sequence goes on from OZ017775.1 coordinate 21,163,535, forward strand.
TCGTACTAAAATCGCCTTTACGTTTTTACTATTTTTTCTTTTAATTCTTGAAAAAATATATATATAAAAAAAAAAACTATACAAAGAGCTTTAGAGCGGTTCTTTTTTTCATCTTATCTTATTTGGGAACATCTTTAATGGAACGCGACTCAACCAAAAACAAAAATAAAAAAAAAATCCTATCGTAATCCTTTCTTTTCAAATCCAAATTCACATGTAATCCCCAGCCCTTAAACAATCGCTAGTGGTAGTAACTTTCTCGAAAATTTCATTCACTTTCTTGCGTATTTTTGAACTTGATTTGATGTTTTTCTGTTGGGGTTTCTGTCTTTTGTAACGCTTTACGCTTTACACTAATTAAATTAAGACATTTTTCTATATTTGCTTACTTCTCACACTTTTAATATTTTTTTTTTTTTTTTAAATAGTTTTATATACAGCTTGGGTATAAATAGTGGGAAATAATAACATTAACAAATGTAAAGTAAGTTTTTTATTTTGTGTACTCAATGAAAATTATTAAGAAACTATGAAAATAATCGAAACACAAATTCGTGCTTGTCAGCAATCCTCTTTGAACCACCAGCTGATTTTTCATGGAATGCAGTAAGCACGCATTATTCTTCTTAAAATTAATTTTATAAAACAAGAAAAGTATTAATTAAAAGTAATTAAATCAGCTGGCATATTTCGGTGTTGTAATAAAGCGACGGAAATTAACACTAGTTTTCCGGGCATTTCTCGTATGATTGATAGCGATTTTAAAAAGTGTGTTTTATAGCACATTTCTATTCGAAATGGGAAGCTCGAAACGTAAAAAATTCTTTTATTATTGCATCAATTAAAAATATTATTCTTTTCTAAAAATTAAAATAGGCTGTAAATTTTAACACGAAATATACAACCCGTCCATTTACTTAACTCACCCTCGTTTGTGTCCATATTTTTTGAAAAGAAAGGGTTTTTTTTATTCACAGTTCATAAATCGAAATGCGGAAAGACTTTCTACCGCACCTAACTTGTGTAAATGTTTTTTAAAATTTCCCAAATATCCAAAACAAAAAGAAAAAAACGAGAGAAGTACCCGGCTTGAACGAGATGAATTAACTGAAACAATTTGCAAAACATTTCATTGAGTACAGAAAGTTAAAGGCTGATTTACATCAGTGAGGTTGTGGTTGCGATTATCCCGCAATCGAACAGGTGTCAATCAATCTTTGCCAATTTTCATATAAATTATAAATACAATTCTTGAACATTTTGCTAATCCGTTTTTTCTCACCTTTCTTTTTGCTTGAACAGAACCAACACACGCCACAGAGGAGGCACGCACTACACAAACAACGACCGTGAGCAGCCGGCCACTGCGAATGCCGGTCGAGGAACCCATCCCCCGTAAGTAAACAGAAGAAGCAGTCTAAAGAATTAGTTAAGATTGCCTAAATTTAGGCGGTGAATATGTTGGCAGGGTTGGAAAATAATTCTGCAGATCTGTAATTTTCCAGTTAAAATCTATCTGAAAAGTTTCCAACTTAACAAGGATACAAGAAATTTTCTTTCTTTTCTTCAAATTTCTTTTTCTTTTTCTACATAGTCTGCTTGTATACCCTTTTCTAAGCGATTCTCCCATCTCTTCAATCCGCCCAAACAGAGCGTTGGAAATGTTCATTCGAACACGTTTTTGGTCCAAAATAAACAAACGCGGCACTCAACTCGCGGGCAGCTTTCTTCATTACTAAATTTTGATTCAAATGTTCTCTAGTAACATTTGATGACCTTAAGCGATTTTATAGTCAGTGGTTGGAGTTTTTGGACGTCTCGAACGTTCATCATCGCCCAAGTCCACCCCAAGACCATGTTTAAATTCAGCTGCCCAAAATCTCACGGTGGTAAATGTTGGTGGAGAGTCCCCGTACACAGCGTTACACTTACCTTTGATTTGCTTAGGCATATTGTTTTTCAAAATTATGCACTCGATACTCGATTTTTTCTATTTTCACAAAGACGCTCACATTGACTCATTTAAATGATTGTCAAACAACTACCCATCCAAAATAGCTGATATTTTGGTGAGTACGTTTCAAAGCATGTGCAAACATTTCCCAACTTTTGTTTACGAGTGCTGCCATTTTTATTTTGAGGCCGGAAACGTTTCAACAATCCCCTTAGTCCATAAAATTTGAAATATAAAATTTAAACATGAAACGCTTCTAAACAAACACCGTTTTTTGGAAATATTATAGTTTACTGAAGAAAATCAAGTGTGATTTTAATAAATAATAATATTTCATTAATTTAACAGGCGATCCAGGCCTACCCTCAAACCATCTGGCACAATTGTTTCAAAGGCTGCAGAATTCGTTGATATCTACAAATACCCGCCCTTCAGACCGGAACCAATTTATCCAACACCAACTCCAGACAAAACTGCTGCCAAATGCAGAAAAGATGTTTGTCTTCTTCCTGATTGCTACTGTGGCGGAAAAGAAGTACCAGGTAAGAATGGAATTTTAACATACCATTTCAATTTTCAGATTTAAAATACCCAACCGTGAATGCAACATAAAAATATTTTGCCAAAACCAAACCCAAAAGTTTTTTTGTTATTACAGAGGGGTTTTTAATAAGTTAAAACATATAGTTAGCGAGATGAATGGATAATAATAATTTTAATATTTTCAAAATACTGAAATACATCGGCGTTTTAAAGAATTATTCAAAATTTAAATATTTACTATAATCACATTAGTTTACAGCTATGTTTGAGTATTAATTTAAAGGTAAAAAACAAAAGCAAATATAAAACATTATTACAACAAATAGGAGGCCTAGCCCGAAACGAGACTCCTCAAATTGTTCTAATAACATTCGACGATGCGGTTAGTGAGCTAAATGAAGAATACTTCATAGAACTTTTTGAAAACGGCAGAAAAAATCCGAATGGCTGTCCAATTACAGCAACATTTTACGTATCCCACGAATGGACGGACTATAGCAAAGTCCAAAATTTATATGCTGATGGACATGAGATGGCATCACACACTGTTTCGTAAGTTCGACAAAAGACAACCGGTCCAGGGGATTTAATCGGTCATGCCATTTCGGTGCTTTACCTCACAAAAAACAACAATTTATTAATTTCTTAGACAACCTTTATAACTTAAATCCACATTTTGGTTCTGATTTTTGTCTAAGTGTCCTTATGTACATAAAATTTTCTCTTTCATGCCAATCATTCCCGAACCTTGACCACATTGTGAATGAAACTGCATCATCTAATAATACTCACCGTCATAATGTGTAAATCCATCAAAATACCTGATACCAAATATACCTATAGGTGACCTCCCTATCGAAAGTATTCCTCAATTAGTCCTTCTCACCTTCGACGATTCGGTTAACGATTTGAACAAGCAACTCTACACCGATCTTTTCGAGAAGGGTCGTGTGAATCCAAACGGATGTCCAATCACAGCGACATTCTACGTTTCGCACGAGTGGACGGATTACAGCCAGGTTCAAAATTTGTATGCCGACGGTCATGAGATGGCATCGCACACTGTTTCGTAAGTATATCTAAGAAAACATATCTGTAGATTTGGACCTAAATTGTTTATTACTTCGCCACAAAGTTCAGACGGTCTGCTACAACTCCGTCAGAGTATTTTCCAGCTATTGAAGTAAAAGTACCCAATTCGGAACAATTTTACACAAACAACGCCAATAATTAATTTGTAAATAATATTTTTAATAGTCTAACACCAACCAATCGAAATTAAAATAGCTTTTACCCAACACAAAGACACATATACCCCAAAATCCACATTGGACTCATAGAATGCCGCAATTTCACTGCACGCTTAATCTAACAATTAACGCTTTTTACAGTTGATGAGCTCTAACTTATTACTAAAACTAACTCTATTATTAAACAGACACAGTTTCGGTGAACAGTTTTCCCAAAAGAAATGGACACGTGAAGTTGCTGGTCAGCGAGAGATCCTTGCTGCTTATGGAGGAGTTAAATTAGCCGATGTTCGTGGAATGAGAGCACCTTTCCTTTCGATTGGAGGAAATAAAATGTTCAAAATGTTGTACGACTCAAATTTCACGTATGATTCGTCTATGCCAGTGTACGAAAACCGTCCACCCAGTTGGCCTTACACTTTAGACTACAAAATCTTCCATGATTGCATGATTCCACCCTGTCCGACAAAGAGCTATCCTGGAGTTTGGGAAGTCCCTATGGTAATGTGGCAGGATTTGAATGGCGGCAGATGCTCCATGGGAGATGCTTGCTCCAATCCCGGAGACGCTGATGGTGTTTACAAGATGCTGATGAAGAACTTTGAAAGGCACTATACATCGAATAGGTAAGCTTGCAAATATGATCAAAAAAAATGTTTTAAAAACTCATTTGGTCCACTCACGAGCATAATTCTTAATTTACAAGAAAGACTTTAAAGCCAATTTATATAAAATAATTTAAATCAATCCACAGAGCACCATTCGGACTGTTCTACCACGCAGCATGGTTCACACAACCACATCACAAAGAAGGTTTCATTCACTTCTTGGACACCATCAATGCCATGAACGATGTTTGGATAGTTACAAACTGGCAAGCACTCCAATGGGTAAGAGACCCAACGCCATTATCTAGGATAAATCAGTTCCAACCCTTCCAATGTGATTACTCGGTAAGTATTTATTAGCCTAAATATAAAAATTTTAAATCATTTTTCACTAAAAAATTTTACTGCAGGATCGACCAAAACGTTGCAATAGTCCGAAAGTTTGTAACTTGTGGCACAAATCCGGAGTGCGATACATGCGAACATGCCAGCCATGTCCAGACATATATCCTTGGACAGGTAAAACAGGAATTCGATCGTCCCGCGTAGACAACGACATCGAGGAATGAAATAATTTATAAAAACAAAAATCTCCAATTAATTTATGTATTCCCTACTGTATTTAAATTTTGTGCAAACAAAAGCAAATCTGACTATGCGCAGCAATTTTGCTATAAAACATGCACACTACCCGCCCGATCGCGCACACAATAAAAACCCAAACGAGTTCATTTAAATAGAACGAGCGCTTGAGTTCCAAAATTTTTTGTTTAAATTTATTTATTACTTTTCCGCTGTGTATATTATATCTCTTGTTCTCCTGTACCACTGTAGCTTTACAAATATAATCATAGTCGTTAGGTTAGACTTAAGGTTAGTTTTTAGTTTTAGTAAAGGAAAACCATGACATTATTCTGATTTTGTGATAAAAAAAACGAATATGACGAAAAGTCTGTCCGGAGATTTCTTTTTGACAATTTTTGGTATTTTACATCTTCCAAAAAATATGCTCACGACAATAATTAACGGAGTTTTCCTTCATTTACCGAGAAATTTTAGAAGTACTTTCCTATAGTCACAAAAGAAATGGGCAACTTTCGTGAATCGTTGCAGGTAAACGTTTAGAAAATTCATTGGAACCTAAAACAGGGGTATTTTAGTTATTAAGGTGTCGAACTCATCACAATTTTACAGCACCACCGTTCATTGTCCTTCACTCATTTGCGTCCCCTTCCGGATGTGATTCATTCGAGAAAAACTAACGATGAGTTTCATACCTTTTTGACCGAAGCCAATATAAGGAAGAAAAATTTTGAAAATTAAAAAAAAAAAAAAAATCATAAACAATCATTCTATAAGTGAGAGTCCTAGTTTACAGGGTGACATTAATCGTACGACCTTGAAGTGTTGTAAATTATAATGGCCGATATAAACACTGCCTTATTACTCTTAGGTTAGTTGTATTATTTCCTATTCATCTATTTTTTTCCTTGTTAATGAATATTTCTGTGCTGTCCTGTCTAAAATTCTTCTATTACTTATTTCGATCTTTTATAATACATAAAGTATACGTGCACTACACATTTTCTTACTCTTTTTTTTTTAATCCTTTTTGATCATTTCTCCTCTTAGGAATAATTTTTAGGTTATTAACATTCGCGAAAAGTATTATTCTTATGTAACTGGATATTATTGTTCTTTTTTCAAACTCATAAGCTTTGTAAATTGTTCGCATTCTTTCAATTAAAAAACGAAAAAAAAATCGAAAAAGAAAAATTATGACGTGTTTGAACACCTACAGGTGGGTGGATGTGTTTTATAGCAAAATTTGTATAAAGGACAAGGAAATAAAATAATTTTGTAGAAAATCAGTTGTTATTCTTTTACCAACAATTTTTTTGATTCCCTGGAGGTATTCTTATATAACTGAATAAAATAATTCAAAGTAAAAATGCGTGCTTTCACGCGCAGGCAGATTTTCAGGAATTTGTGTTCGGTATTCTGGAAGCAATGACTTGCAGTGAGTAGGATATCGAAACAACTTGTAATCTTACATATGTTTGTATTTACTATAATTTTATACAATTCTTTTATATGCGTTTTAAAGATTAATAAATAAAAGCATGTTTTGGAAAAATCTTGGTACGCGTTTTACCCCTAACTAATTGAACAAAAAAAAAACAAAACAATGAAAATAAAATCGGAGGACAAACTTAAAAGTAGTACGGTCTTTGCGCAAAAACCGATATCTAGAGTGTATAAAAACATTTGCAAAAGCGCTACGCTACCTAACCTTAATAGTAACCTTGCATGAGGATAGAAAAAGTCACAGTGGCTCTGGTAAAATACTTTTTAACATGTTTAAATAATTTTGTTTTATTTTTGCTTTACCAGCTTTGTTTTTCTATAAAGTGAAAAAAGAAAACAACAAACAATTCCCTCTAACTTCTCCTCCAGTAGCAGCTACTTCGAACTTGGACTCTTGTCGTTTGAAGAAGCGATCCGATACGTTCCATCCTTAAAAGCGATTATAATAACTGTTATGTTATCGACAGAGCCACGGTAGTAAGACTGCAGTGCTAAGTTCTTAGCACCGTAAAGGGGATCGTTCAAGTGGTCCTTCACAAAAGCGACTGCCTCCTCATTCGAAAATGTGTCCCATAGGCCGTCTGATGCAAGTATCAGAAAGCTGGGCCTTTTGGGTATTAATGAAATATTTCATTTAAAAATTACTTCCTAATTGAATTTAACTGACGAAAAACTTACTTATGATCGTTCAGTTCAAAGGTTAAAATGTCGGGATCTGCAATGACTAGATTCTTATCCTTCAGAGGATAGTCTCCTAGCGCACGAGATGTAGCTAAAATTCCAGCTACTCGCCAAACTCCTCGGAATGCAATAAAACCGCCGGCATCATGTATTCGTTTTCTTTCGCGTACCTGCAAACATTAAGGAAATTATTTAATTTTAATATTTTCGTAATTTGTAAATTGTTTCGTTACAACTGGAACGGATGATTGTGCAATTCATTCGGAAAGAATTTTTTAATGCGGTCACTACATAAATTGATTTATCGAACTAACAAAGTGTTTGTTATATTTGGAGCTTAAATTATTTAAGGCTTCTAAAACCAATTTTAAGCTGTAGCATGTAATTTTCAGTTGTACGTAACATTTTAAGACAGAATTGTTCATTCACACATTTTCAATTTTACAGTTTATTGCATCACTAAGAAAAACCCAAGTTCATGCTTATTTGAAAGGTGTTATATTAAATTTCTGAACATAACACCTCTAAATGGATCCTCCCGGTTTAAATAAAATCTTTATTCCCTTTACGCGCTCCTAAAAAAAACTCGTACATTTTAAAAATTACCTCAAAAACCCCCAAAAAAAAAGATTATGGATCATTTTCCCACACCAGCTTTTTAGTTTTTGGCACTCAACTCAAGAATTTTTTAATTGCCAAAAATCAACGTAAAATGAGAAAATATTTAAAATGTTTGTACGTTCATAAATCATTCAAATACACTTAAACTGGATTAATTTTTTCGTGCTTTACGTTCAGTCCGGGCGATTTTGCCTACAAGATAAATTTTTTCGTGCGCAGTTTGAAATCTGCTGAATGATTGGCTTAAATATAAAAACCCAAAAATCTGTTGAAGTAATTTTTCAAACAGAGCCAGACAGAACAGATTTATCATGCGTCGACTGGATGAAAAGCGCCAGAGAATATATTAAATCAAATAATTTATGATTGAAAATTCGCCTCCCATAGCACTTTAATGCTGATATGATAATAACAATTTTTTGAAAAGTTCATTAACTTTTTGGAGTGTTGAATGCCGTGCAAAAAAACAAGAAAGAATTATCTTTTGGAGTTTTTTGGATTACATTTTCACTAACAGAATTATAATTATCTGCCTAGAAATTGTTGTTGCAAAATTACAACTGTTTTGTTTCTTATTATAATCGTTGTAAAAAATAATTTTTTTAGTGCTCTTCCCCTATGGATTATTATTACCTTATCTTTTTAAAAATTATCCCCTTACCTGCTGTGGTTTATGATCGAAGGATAGCGGAATCGCATTCCCTTTAGAATCGCACATCACACCCCTGGAATCCCCGACATTGGCAACAACCAATCTGCTGCCCTGAATAATGGCAATGAGTGCTGTCGTCCCAGCCAAATTTGTCTGTAAAATAGAGAAATAAACACTTAATACCTCGTAATCCCACAAAAACACCTGAGCCAGGTAAACAAGATTTACTCACCGATTTTTTAGCTGCCTCAACCAATTTATAGTCGGCCGATAGGACCTCGTCTGTAATCATTTTACCAAAATTAATGTTACCATTTTCGATATAACATTTGGCATCAAAAGTGGGAGGTACTTTGGTATTACTACTGCTACTCATATTGTTGTTAACATTCAAAAGATTATCTTTGGCTAGAGGACGAATCATTGAGTTTAATTTTGATGCAAAAACGTCCGCTTGTTTTTGTGCATTGCTACTTTTGGCCGAGCAATCATCTGCTGTGCTGGAAAATTTCAAATGGACAAGATAAATAAATTAGTTAGAAATTCCGTCCAGTCTACGTTAATGTACTAAATATAAATAAAGCTGAGATTTCTAGATAAATTTTGGCTTACCTGTACGATTTCTTAAAACTATCTTTTCTCCTGACTGAAGCAGCAGCGGGCTCATTCTCCTTATTCTCCTTATTTTCACTTGGGGTTCCATCCCTTCTACTCGGTCTCCGATTCAAATAAGGACTATCAAATTCACTTTGGTGTGGCTGCCCTTTTAGGAGTTTTGTTGTCTCCACTATTTTATTATATATGTTCTGTACAAGAATATCTTTGGCGTAATCTGCGGCAAATTCACCACCATGCCCATCGAATATTGCAAAAAATGATATGCCTGTGTTGCTGTTTATGTCCTCCTCGATGACGAATCTGAAAAAAAGTCAACAAATATAAAACTGCTGAATAACGCTTTAAATAGGGGGCACTGATAAAGTTTGGAATATTTCAAACTTCACTGGCACTCTGAACAATGATAATCGACTGTGAGCTTTGTTTTGAATATTAATTGCACTTATTAAGTTAATGGACGACCCCAGATTCGAGATGCGGCCGATAGAAATTTTACTCGAGCGTAATGATTATCAGCGTGAGCAAGGTCGGCGACATAGAATAATTCGGTGTTAATTGTTATATAATTGAGTTTTCTGGTTTTACTCGATTTATGGATGGTTTTTTTTTTTTTTGAACTATGCAGATAAAAATTTTACCTTGGTCTAGAAAGTACAAAAACGCACTAGCATCGCTCACAATTTTATCTGATCAGACTTTTCCAAGTCATTGGCATTGAAATAACAACATTATTTAAGTTGAATTACTTTACATAGATCATAAAATCATGTTTAAAGTCAATATGTAAAATCTACTTCAAAGGAGGACAAATTTGTGTTCCTTTGGTGGTTTTCATTTTTAACTTTATATACGAAACAATAAAATATTGATTGATAAATATGAAAAATATCCGAAAACAGCTCTTCAACTGTTATAATTGCAGGAGAAATTTTCATACATATTCGAGAAATTCTAGGTAATTTTAAACAAAGTTGCACGATTCTCAATAAAAATTTATATTTCGATCAATTTTGATCTAAAGTTTTTAAACACTTTACATAATACTAAAAAACATGTACAGACTTCTTTTATTATAAAATCAAAAGAAATTTCTATAGGTTTAACATAGTGAGCGATAACGCTTCTTGGCATTCAAAGAGTCAATGAAAGGGTTTATATTAAAAAATCATATTTCTTGCAAAAAAGTTTAAGTATGCATCGGCCGGGAATCGAACCCGGGCCGCCCGCGTGGCAGGCGAGCATTCTACCACTGAACCACCGATGCTTTTACCATTTGTAAAAATCGCGAATTTATCTTTGTCGGTTCAGGGGCAATCTTGCATTTTGGTAAAAGTTAAATGTTTGCCTTGAAGACTTATTATTATTTTTCTTAAAAAATAAAAACGAAGAATCGCAACACGAAGGTCAAACTCTCGAGGCTAGACAATCAAATCGATGGTTCCAACGACCTCTCTCTATAGCAACCTTATTTAAAAAAAAAAAGTTAGACAATTTGTCTACACCATAAATCAATGAGGCAAAGAGTTATGGAACCATCCTGCGAAAGGTTCTAAGATTTACAAAGTCGGTTCCCTGGAGGGAACTTGGACTGAGTTCTCAAACGCAATGTATACAACAAGAAAAAACTATTATACTTGATTTTCTTTATGTTTACATAACTAATCAAATAAAAAACAAGTTGCTTTTTCTCACAAGAAATGAAAACAAGTATTATAAAAACACTTGCTTACGTGATCCTGTCTTTTCTAACAAAAAATGTGACGGCATCTGCAAGTATTTATCATACCCAGAACAAAATATAATAAGAATTGTTCTATTTTTACCTATTCACAAGGAGATAGGGGAGATATTTTTAAAAAAAAATATAATAAATTGGTTTTTCGCCACGAAAAAATATTTTTATCTTTTTCTATAATTATACAACATTTATTTTCTCTGAATTTTTAGATCTCGTGGATACTTTTAACTATTGCAAATTATTTATTATTGTAATTTAGTTTATGCAATGAAAAAACAAATTGTTTTTTAATGTGTAACTAAAAAAAAGGTAAAGGAACCTTTCAGTAAATTTTTGCCATCTAGCTAAATTTCTTCTGTTGGCTCAAGACCTCATTTTCTTATCATTTTTTCAGGTGTTCACTTTGTTTAAATTGCTGGCAGGTTTTTTACTTGACACAAATTGGAATATTTTACATTTATACATTACGCAATTTGTAGATTTATGAGTTAATTGTACTTGTCGAATAGTAACAAAATTCGAAATTATTTAGAACATTTATGTATAAACTGATTGAAATATTATCGAATTTATTACTAAATTTTATATCTAGGAGGAAAGGTTCATGTGATTTTGAAGAAATGTTATACAAAAATTACTACTTGTTAAAAGACCCCGTAATTATTGTGTTGTCGTTTAAATCCAGATTCGTTGGTTTATTCAAGCTGACCGTGACTGAAATAATTTGATTCGAAAAGTATGAATGCATTTACACCCTGTTAAATGGCTTAACGTAAGGTGGAGTCACGTAGAAATCGTCTACTTCAAATCAAGGTAGATGACCGAACGTGTTGCTAGTCAGGTAAATTTCTCAATGACTATTTGAAACCTTCATGTCCAGACGATTTAATGGGGGAAAAAATAGAAGAAAGTGTCTGAGCTCTCTGTAAGCAGTAAAAAAAAAAAACATATCTGGGATGATGTCATAGTTCCTAATAAAAACTGAAAACAGACTTAAGTCCAACTGCGCATCTCGCGCGCCCCTAAATAAATTCACCATCGACGCTGCCCCCCCTCCAGATCATTTACCATCGTCGTCTCGGTCGACGTCAGAGGAGGCCTCCTCGCATCGCGTCTATTTTCAATCAATTGGACTGACTCCGTCCGTCGTCTGTCCATCCGGCAACTTATCCCTGTCCATGTCGACTTTTCACTGCTTTCGAACATCACATGTTTTCTATCTTCTATTCAGGGTCCCTGCTAAGAAAACAACAGCAGCACAAATCATTTTCACTTTCTGGACCAAAACACCATCCCGTTCGTCTTCCGTTGAATTTTCTTGGCATCGCGCCGTCATAAAATAGAAATGGTCTTCTACTCTTGCACTTTTCTACAAGATTTTCTGTTATTTTGTTATCTCTTATTCTCATTTTTTTTTTCGTAATAATATAAGACACCACTGAGAACGCCAGCTAATTTTAGTGTCTTTCAAGAGGGAATATCTTTGAAAAATGTTTGGGGGATCGCTTGGTGTTCTGGATCCCAAACCATTAACTTTTACTAAATTAGCAACAATAAACCATAAAGTTTGTCAAAGTAGAAGAAATATTTTATGCAGTTCTACAAAAAGTATTGTCTTTTTCTCAGGTGGGTGGGATTTATTTTTGAATTTTATAGAGTTAGTTACCCAATTCTTGCCGCATTTGCCGAATATTTTTGGAAACTGTCTTTATCGTTTTGTTGTGCAAGTCCAAGTCGTTTCGAAATGCACTTTTGATCTATGCGATACGTGAGACGTTGCTGTTTTATGAATATGTGTTGGGTTAGGTTAGAGTTAAAATTATCCAATGAAAATGGAAAAAAAAACGAAAGTTGCAGAGCAAATGCAGCAATGTGTAAAATTGAAATAAATTAAAGAACATGCACTGAAAATAATAAATGAATTTATTGCCCAGTTGATTCATTTACTTCAACAATAAATTTATATAACCAGTGTTCTCAAAATTTTTTGTTTTTAAAGTAAATGATGTGTTCATTTTATCACATGCCGATTATACTCGACAGGCACCGTTCAAGATTTAAAACATTTTCAGATAAGTGTCGATTAATAAACTGGCTCTCTTATCTCACCCATCAGAAAACTACAAAATTCCAAAATAGTTTAGACGATTCAGACCATGGTAAAGTATATCTTCGTCGTTTTAATATTATTAAAAACCACAAAGCAATTCACTCTGATCATTGGCACGGGAATTTATTATGCCGGAAAAGTGTATTTCTTACAACATCACGTGTGTCTACATTTGCTATTTTTTAAAGGTCTACCACTGAAATTGGAATTGTTTGCAGTAGTGCATGACTGTCGTATGACGTGCCTCAAAGTAATTTTCCATTTTCGCTGCCAACTCTCCTCAATCAGGTCTGAGGAAGGCAAAGATAATCAAGCACCGAGAAGTGAAGAAGCTTTAGACATAGACGAGGTAAGGTTCTCGTTTCTATTTGAATAATTAAGACACTATCAGACAAGTTGAATTGGATCTTCGCAAAAATCTTAGTATGTCGCAGTGATGTGTTTTTTTATGAGATTGCGTAACTTTAAGGAGTCCCATTGTTAGAAATTTACTACACCTCTAAATGTGGCGATTAAACGATTAATTAAAATGACATGCCACAGAACCTGCTTCCGGTGAAAACATTCATAAGTTATGACATGAGAACGATTTTCTGCAATTTACCCATCATATTGTTAAGAAAATCACAAATATAGGTGTATTGGCAATTGTTTTGTAGGTTTTTTAAATCATTTGGACTCTTACTTTCTGTTTTGGAACTAGACGTTGTTGTTGTGTCTTTCGCAGATATTTAAAATCTAATAGTAAATTTTTTTAAAAATACGATTGCTTCAAGCCCACAAATTCTTATCGCATTTTATTATATATAATTATCAATTATCGCCAAGTATTTTTTGACGCAATGCTCATGACGTGGAGCTCATTTTCTTAGATATACTGTCGCGGTTGTATCATCACATTTTTCACAATTAAAGTCATATGATTTAGTCGACTAATGACATTCAAAATCTATTTAAAAACCCCCTCAAAAGTACCTAAATCACGGGAATGTACCCAATTAGAGCAAATTACCACGTAATTAATAGCAACAATTTGAAAATGTGATGTCAATTGAAAGACGACCAGCCCAAGTGTTTCAGAACTTGCTCATCACTCAGACCCAAAATAAATATTTATAGTATTCGATCTAGCTAAATGCCAAGAACTGACCGATACAATTTTTGCAAATCATCACTGACCTCATTGCGGCTCAGCTTGAAGGCGGAAAATTGAAAATTTTACGGATTTATGCTGTTGGCATCATATAAAACATACACAAAATACTTTCCCGCATAGTGATCTGTTTGGAGATCATCTAAATATCTGGGCATTTTGCCTGACAATCTAGTAATAAGAAATTCCCTGCCAATAATAAAGTGTGCCCGAATTCTAAAATTTTACAGGATGATTTTGAAACATTTCTAAACAATTTAACCACTTTGCCAAGTTAATTTTCTCTTTCTCTCGCCATTTGGCCCCGATAAATCTTGAAAATTTATCGATCTATTTTATGCAACTGAACCGGAATTAGGACAATCAATTTGTCCATCATCCACGAAATGTTTGGGGCTCCTTGGTTGTATCCTTCGCATTCTATTATTGTGACCTGCCCTTCATCACCATCGATGGATTTCGATTATTTTCCAATTCCGAGGAAAATTTTGTCTGCCTTTGGCTTTCAGCCAAATCAAATTTACTACGCACCAGAAAATGCCCCACAACCAACTCAAACTTGGAGCTGAAAAAAAAGTAGAACAATGAGATGAAGAAAGTGAGCCGTTCTTTGTCAACGAATGGACAGTCTTCAGAAATCTCCTGAAACATTTCCGCCTTTGGGGAAATTCCCAAAGTTTGGAACTGATAAAATTATTTATTTTAGCTGCTTGTGAAATTGGGAAGGAATTTTTGAAAATTGACTAGGTGTGGGTTGCAGACACTTCGTCAATACGAAATTAATATTTTAAAAAATCGATTCGAGTTCATTCGTTTGGTGTCTGTTCCTACATTAGAAAGTTTATTCTTAGAAAGTTTATTTGATTAAAAAATGAATTTTCCGTTTGTACATATGTATTTTTTAAATGTATTGAACGAATGTATATTTTATTTCAAATATAGTTTAACGAAAAGTTAAATAGAAACAAAGTAAGTAAATAAAAAGTCAATGGATAATATTTAAAACAAAACTTTATAGAATTTTTAGAAGGCTTTTAAAAAGACTGAATAGTTTATTAAAAGCAAATATATTTTATAATAATTTCAGTTGCAATTATTTTTGAATATAGATCATAATATAATAAAAAATACTAACTTTAAATAAAGTGCAAATTTTCATGGAATGTTCAACATGTATGACTCATAATATCATTATTGGTTATATGGTCTCAAATATTTTTGTGTTTTGGGAAACAACGAAGACTTCTTTTATAATTTCTACATAGGTCTCGGAATGGAACTTTAAACTTAAAGAGCACATACCTTAGACAGGGAATTGGTATTTCAATGGTCTAATTTCAGAATACAGAAATGCGTTATTGGTTCTTCAGAGCAACTTATCTGAAAGCAAGGAAAAATACTACCCTGAACTCCACTAATTGCTTTAATCCCTAAAATAATAAAGAAAGATTCCAGGTTTATCTCTAAAGTAAATTTCCAATCTTATCAGGACTCCTCCTGATTAATCTGCCGCATTATCTCGGGCGATAACTGGATACAGTCGCACTATTACGACGCCTTCTCAGTGCATCTTAAGTAGCTTTAAAACTGTTCATTACCACAGCTGGAATGCCTTCTGGCCTTCTGGCCTTCTGGCTTCTTGACCATAACAGACGTTTACCGCTGAAGAAAGATTGCACACAAAAGAGGAAGGAGGTTCGCCGACCTCTACGACGCCGTGACTGTTCTGATTGATTCCGCTTCGCTTTAAAAGGTCATCTTGGGCAACGTATTTTGATATTTTTATAACGCAGCGTTAAGAGCACGTCTATGATGCAACCAGTCCACCTAGCGCGCAGGCCCTTCCGGTTGTGGGATTATCTGCTAAACAAAAACAGTTCGAATGGATTTTCTAACGTATCACAATTGTCGCCACCCTTCAGATAATTAAATAAGTGGGAGTTCATTGCTCCCCGGATTTACTCGAGCGACAACTGCAGACTAAACCAATTACTCCATCCTGTAGCCGTCTACACGCTCAGGGCGACGTAAGAACTAAGCTGAGAAACACCAATCGAGCACGTATCGGACTAAAAATAGCTCCGGCGTTCCGAAATAGCCCCTCGACATGCACTGCAGCGGATATAATTGATTTTTGCCGGCTAATTGCGCTCTTCACAGCCTAGAAATCGTCCACTTACCTGTCTTCCATTCGAGGACGTCTCCCCAGGACGGCAAAGGCGGCGCTCTGCTGTCGGGTTGCCTCCCAGCTTTGTTGATCCGCCGCTGAACCGTCCAGAAGTTTCAGTTTGTTCGCCTTTTGGCGGGAGTATCCCAAGGTGGCTTGGATGCGCCCCAAAAGTCCGCGGCTCCAGACATCGACTGCTTGCAAGTACAATAAGAAAATAAAGATCACAATGCCACAGAAGAGGACCTCGGGCCGCAGAAAGTAGTAGCGCAAGAATTTCCACATATAGGCTAGAGGGGAGTTGATGGACGAGATCCCGAAGGCAAACTTCGACAGCAGCTTCATGTGAGAGACGTAGGCTTGGTAAAGGACTTTATCCTCGAGCTCGTCATCCATAATGCTGGGCCCGTTGCCGCTAATTTTGACCCGACCCGGCTGCCGCTCTCCTTAAAATACGGTTAGTGGGGCGCTCCCGACTGTTACGCATTGACACCTACGCCGCACACTCGAAGAAAGGCGTTTTACTTAATTAAAAACAAAAACCGCTGGGCATCCCCGCGTGGCGACTGGACGGAGGACCACTTTTTTACACTTCGTTGTAGCGAATTTAAACAGAGACTACTTCGAGTACAGCGAATTTTGCCGACAGAAAATTTTAGATTGGCGGACAGGACGGCACGTACTATAAATAAATCAACGAGAATAAAATGAAACAGATTTTCTTGAGACGTCGTCAAAACAGCCGATCTGAGGCGGGCTCAGACAAAGCCTCGCAGCATAAGTGGTCGAGATGAATGCTGCTGTTAACGCGGATAGAATAATGCCACCAATATAAAGGAATTTTGAACAGATGCACTAGTTTTTGTTCTATTTTCAAAATAACAACATTTACAAGAGCCGGCAAACCTAACTTGTTCAAATCTCACCGCTGACTGAAGAATTCCAATTGGAACGAGAACCGCCAAACGTCAGCTCATAACTTTGGTGTGGTAATGCTGCTGTCAAAGTCAACCAGTAGGAACCGGATTGGACTGGGAAACGTTGGTGAAAGGGGTGACTATTTTGAATAATTGTTATTACAGAAATTTAAATGAAGATAGCAAAACAATTTACATAAACTATGCTATTAAAAGTATTAAAAAAGCACTAGATACAAAAAAAAATCATTTCGAATCCACACACCTAACTCCGAAAAATTAAATTAATTATGTAAAGTGCAACTATCTTCACACTTTCGAAATGTTTTCAAATTTGACAGATTTTTATTACATTTGACCGTTTCTGTTTATGAAAACATTTTGAACTCGAAGTTTTTCAGTTAAAAATCTTATTATCCTTCCAATTTTACTTGAGGAAAATAATAATTCGTTCTAAATGCTGCACCTTGTTTTGGTAAGTTTTAACTACATTTAATTTGAGTTATTTGAGATTCTGCAAACATAGAAAGCTTGATCAAATTTATTATTGATATTTGTACAATTATAGACGTTAAAATAAACCAACCAATTTTAAGACTTTGTATTTCGATTAATAAGCAGTCGGAACTTTAAAGATTTAATAAAAGTTAATAACCCTAAAGGGGAAAAATTATAAATTCGCATACCCGACATTTAAGCATGAAACCAGAACAAGGAAACATATTAAGTTTTGGTGAGAACATCTTCATTCCATTTTAAAACTATAGAACGACTCTCATAAACCGTACACTCGCTCGGAGCAATCACTAAATACACTCAGTAAATAAAAAATTGTTGGCTAGAACGGCTCTTTCAGCAAAATGGAATTTTACAGTCTGTCTGGAACTCCGCGGATGCCGGAAGATAGCTGACCTCAGTCAGCAGAAAGCGCTCTCGAGTATCAGTTGAGTATTAAATAAATTAAATTAAATCAGCCGTTTTGGTCAAAACTCTAGAAGTTGTTCCCAGTTAGCAATCAGCTATTTCTGGAGAAAGTATATTTTTTAAGTAAGTGCTTGACTATTTTTCACTGATAAAAAGATATTATAGATTCATATATATATTTATTTTTTTACAGTCTTGTAAATAAAATTTTCTGTGGTGCTCTACGATTGCTCGGTAATTATGAGAATTTTTATTATTGTCGTTATGCCATATAATTTTAACCCTTAAAAGGTATCATCCAAATAAATTACGTTAAAGGTATCATAGGTGAAATTTCATTATTCATTATTAGCATTATTAAATGTTATATTTTATAATAGAGTTATTTTTATAGCGACCTTACAAATATATGTAGACAAAATCACTGTTTTTTTAAAATTGGAAAAGAGGAACTTGTCTGGGGTGAAATTCCACCCATGATACCCTTTAAGGGTTAAAGTAATTTTGCTTTAGAAGAACAATTTTCCAAAGGAGATTCTTACTTAAGATTCATTATTCCATTATTTCCTGCTTAAATAGAAAATCTGCCTATTTAATAAAACTTGAAGAATTTTAAACAAAACTTGATCATTACATAAATTTAATTTTCAAATCCAAACTTGGCCACTATACAACTTAAATTATCTAGCTGATCACGATTCTGTTATTTGTGGTGTTTTGGTAATTAATTCTGAACACTATTGCTTCTAAAAACAAATTTTTTATTTAAAATTCCCATATGTTAATAGGATAAAAAAAACCTGTTTCATTAATAATGTGCATATATAAAGCACACAATGAAAACATTAAAACAGCAGCACGCAAAACACAACTCTTCATCACGTGCGATTAAAAAAATTGCAAAAAGCTCACGAAAAAAGCGATATAAACAGAAGAGGGTGAAATCCTTGCCAAAATTTATTTTTAAAATATCACCAACACCAGCAATTAGTCAAAAAAACAAGAAGCTAACAAGCAGTTAAACAATTTTAAAATGAGAGAAAATTAGCTTTTGTGTTTGCCGTGATATTGTATCTCAAAAAATTTAAAATATACCTCCAGAGAACGACAGAGATTTCTTAATTCCACCGCGCTTCATTCCTTCTCTGTTTTTCAAAAAATATAATTCAATATTTCCCGTGAGGCACACACTGCACACCGTCGTTTCGCGGACAGACACACGTGTTTCTTCTAAAACATTCTACTGATTGATGAGACGCACCACGGAATGTGAGAACTAATTGCGACCATAACTTACTTTAATTCTAACGTATTAAGTGTCCACGAAAATTTAAAATGTTTTTATTAAAAACATACTGTGTCGCCCGGTCCAATTTTATTAACTGATCTTTGACCCGATCCGACCGAACGATTCTCAAGCTATACCCTGCCGATCACGCACAAAACCTTCCGTTGGCCGATCTGTTCAGGGGAAATTGTTGCGCTTAAAAGTTTTTATATGAAATAAATTATTAAACAACAATTTTCTTGGCAAAAGTATTAGGGTAGACTCTACGCCGTCATCGATACTGGCGGAGAGGCAAAAGTTACGTATTTTTCGGTTTCGGCTATTTTTAGCGTTCGCGAATCCGCGACTTCGATGCGTCGCGATGCAGTTTTCTCTTCAAGCAGCACCACTTTGGCGATTTGCGTGCATTTTAGCCAGAAAGGCTTTTTATTTCAGCGAGAATCTGATTTGTGTGCAAATTCCTATCAATACCTTCGATTTAAGAGTGAACAGAAATGAATGGACTTTTGATTTTCAGTCTTCATTGATGGAGCTCGCTAGTGTGAATTT
The DNA here is from genome assembly GCA_963969385.1 of Philonicus albiceps. Taxonomy (NCBI): domain Eukaryota; kingdom Metazoa; phylum Arthropoda; class Insecta; order Diptera; family Asilidae; genus Philonicus; species Philonicus albiceps. The sequence goes on from OZ017775.1 coordinate 21,183,396, forward strand.
GTTTTTGATTTTTTTCTTTATTTGAAGAGCTCTCGTCAAGGCTGTAAATTATTTCTGAAATTTGGTTTTTTTTTTAGGATTTCGTATTTATAGATAATAAGAATTGCTTTGGCTGTGGAAACTTTCCTAAAAGAAGAAGACAAATAAAGTGCTTAAAATCGTATTTGGATAGACCTTTAGAACTTGAAACAGAAACAATTTTCTGTTCTAAAGTTTTGTATGTATAAATGTAAACTTGCTTTACATAAGTTAGCTTCAAATTTGTAGTGTATGAAGTGAAAACCGTACAGGTTTTATTTTATTTACAATACAGACCGAATTTATAATTTTAAATTGAAGCTGATATTTATTTAAACAGTGTTTATTTGCTTATTGTATTAACTTTGGGTATCAAATAATTTGGTCTTGTTGTTTAACTGATTTTTGTGCGGTTCCCACTACTGCTTTTGAGGCTTTTAAAATTTCTTAAACCGTACAGACTTAAATTTATTGTAGTAAACTTAAAAAACTGTTATTTTATTTTTGGTTCGAAGCTATGTGACTGTACAAACATCCTAATCCCTTTAAAACTCAAAGTGCAAGAGGTTTGTAAGAATGTAAGCATTTTTGTAAAATAATTTCAAGCGATTTTATTATTTATTTATAAATTTTCCCATTAATAATTAAAACACAAAACATATGTTAAAAATAAAAATTGAAAATGGTAAAAAGTGCAAAAATCATCTTAACATCCTTTAGATGATTTAAAAGTAACTGAAAAGTCAAAATTTGAATTTTTTCACCACAGCTGAAAAGCAAACCTGTTGAGGTGGCTGTCTGTGGTGAAAAAGCACATTTTCCTCACCTAGCTCTAGGCAACGCCATCACACGCTGAAAAGAGACAACGATCGCGTAATGCGCAGTGTCATGCGTTGACACGCGTTCTTCTGCATCAGTCGTCTGCCGGCCGCTCGCGTTTTGTTCGGTCGTTATTTGACAGTCCGATTCGACGCGTCGAATGGCTTGGAACGACTTGTTGTTGTTGCTGGTGGTGTTCGCGAGTGTTCCTGTGACCTGTGCAACTGAAAGTGAAAAATTCTTAAAGAAAATCGTAACGAAGTACTGCTCGTCGTTCAGAGCATTGTGCGCCAGTTGGTGATTATGTGAGTTGGGCCGCTCGCGGAGGCCGCAAGTGGACAAGGAACGTATTTCCGAGGATAACATGACCGAGAGGAAGTTTACTCGGAGCCTCAACAAGCCGGGAATGGCTGCCCAGTTGCGGGAAACCGTTTCACAAGTGGTGCGCGAGAGCGCCGTCTTGGTACGTTTTGAAGGTCCAGCGCGATTAAAAGGAGCTCTTGCAAAACGCGAGCGTTCAATGGGGCGTCGCGAGATGAAAATCACGCCCAGATTCCTCCGAATGGCCGCATTCTTGGTCGGTACCAGACGGCGAGAAGGATTTCAATTTTGTTATTTCAGGGCACGCGAACGCTGCTCCAGCGACCGCTGACGGGTATGATGGCGTTTTTCTGGTCTAAATATGCCCAGAATCCGCTCCGATCTGATGCGCCTTTCGTTAGTTTTGCAGGAATTCCCATCGCCCCAAGAGCTCTTGCTTTTGCTGCTCCCTCGTCTCGGCCAGTGGCCTGCGCAAATTTTGCAGGTTTTCTTTTTTTTGCTATTTGGACGCCTTCCAAAGTTTTTTCTTTCTGCTCTTTTTCCGCCTGTGCTGGGGAGCAGGCTCATTATGGTTTATTTGCAAACAAAGTGGATTCGGCTTCGTTCTGGAGTTGTTTACAATTCTAAGCGGGGTCGGTTACGTAAGATAGACCCCATCGTGCAATTCGGGATCTTTGTACTCTTCAGTGTCGCTTTTATTCGTCGATTGCGGCAGCTATTTAAGGGGAATTTAAAGGGCGTGAAAAAATAGCGTAACCACCCGGTGGATCGCTTGTTAAAATGGGTCTATTTTGCAAGGCCCCGCTGAGCTATTACGAGAGCTCCCGGTGGGGCTGTGGTCGACATTATTTCCTGGGCGGGACTGCTGTTCTACTGGATAATAGTTAAGGGGGACAAGCTTTATTAAGGGCAACAGACGTAATCATCCATAAATTGTCGTTAAACGGTGGGGTGAGTCGGCCGCGCATTGACTTAATTGACCCCCAACGACCAGGTCCTCTACTGCCTCTGAATTCGCTAATTCAACAAGAAACCAAATTGAGAGGGCTCTAACCTGTCCAAACTATTGATTCTGTGCATTGCTTCGTTGTAGGCAGACCCGCAGATATGACTGATAAGAAAAAGGGGGGAAAGTGTAAACACAGCTGTCGGGAAACTTCGCTAAGAAAATCAACAATTCGAACTTATTCGACATTCATCACTTCCTGTGGATGAGCACTGATTAATTGGAATTATTGAAATTTCGCAGAATCTGAAGAAAGTTTTCGCCGGACTCCGTCATACCTCTTTATTCCGAAAGAACCCAACAAGAGGCACAGCACAGATAAGAGGAATGAAAAAATCCCAGGAATCACAACTTCGAAATGTGACCTCAAATTGCTTTATCTGATTTCTCATACAAATGTCTTTTGTTACAAACGATTTCGAGAATAAAACGAATTTAAATTTTCACATTTTATATGCCCTTCCCTTCGTGTTGTCTAGATGTTTACTATTAAAATATCCCTCAGAAATGTCGAACATACAGATAACTCATATCTCTGAAAATCCATCACATTAGACTGGCGATGTTCTAGTAGGAAAAATAAGATTTCTAGAAAAATTCGAGTTCGAAAGCAGATAAATTTATGTATGCTCTGTTTTTTAAGCTTAACTATTAATTTTTCTGCATCAGAAAGTATTCAACTAAGTTTTTTTCTCGCATAAGAACACATAAATTTGTTTATAGCTTTACGGTTGTTTGCAGTCGTGTTTAAAATAGTAATTTATTTAATTTTCTTGTTTTCATTGTGAAAGATATGAAAGCACGAAATCCTTGGTATTCGATTCCAAATCGCACTTTATCGGCTATTTTTATACCGCCCCAATTGAAATGTTCTGTTTTTCAGCAAATGGCAAACATGCAGCGAATTGAAAATATTACCTTATCACGCTATTAAATTTCCATACCGAAAAAAATTTCTCCGAGTTGCCCACAACTGGAGAAAAATATGAGTCTAGCTTTTGCTATTAATTACACGCACAATTGGAAAAATTGTAACAAAACCTGACTGTCTCTAACCAAACCAGCTAGGAAATGCAGAAAAAGTGAGAATGGATCTAGCCAAGTTTTGTGTGCGTTTTGCGGTCACTGTCATTGCGCCTGCATCGTCTAGGCCTGGCTTACTGCTAAGCGATCGCTTAGATTAGTCCCCCGGACCCCGCTTAGGTAAAAGCGCGCTGACTTTTATTTCCCACGACGATTATCACCATCGCGGCGCAGCACCTCGCCATAATACACCCATAGCTTGAGTAAATGCCCTCGTGTGCCAACTCAGTGGTTTTATTTCTGTTCCAAAGAGTAAGCCCGACTTGATTTTCAAGTTGAGCTACTTACGAGGAATTTTAATTAACAATTACAGTGCACACCGGCGTTGAGAGAAGAGAAATTGATAAGGAGCTGTCCAGGTAGTTTAGCGTACTAGCTCTGTTTTTATTTAGGGTTTCTTGCGGTCGTGACCAGTGACAAAGCTTGCTGGGTTTGATTTATTTTAATGCCACTTAACTACGGTTTGGGGATCAGATTACCTAAATTACTTCAATCGCCTTCCGACATCGCGGAGGCTTGTTTTACGATATTTTAAATTTTAGGGGGTGGAAATATTTTCTAATTGTTACAAGGCATCATTAACTTACTTAATGCCAAGTTTAATATTAACAGAAATAAATCAAGTTCTACTTTCCTAAAATAGGAGTAAAGTAATATTTTGTCGTTCAATGATGGACTAGGTAAAATAATAAAGCAATTAAAAAAAGATGCTAAAAACATTCAGCACAATTCAATTATAGTCATATAATAGTTACCCTAATTGCCGGAAACCCTTTAAAAATGCATTAACTGAAGCATGTGAGCAAATTCTTGAAATGCTTGCCATTCTTAAAGATTTCGTCATTTCAAGCCTAGGTAACCGGACAGAGTCGAGTACAGTGCAACGCCCGGTGAATCATTCCCCAGAACTCCCACAAAATTATCATCGCTGCTTTGCCCCTTCGTCTGACGACAATTGCGAACATACCGAGTCCGCGTCCAAACTTGAAATTGTTCGAGTTGTCTTTGCTTTTCTATCTTTAAACTTTCAATAAAAATAAAGACGCCCACCTGCATGAGGCGTTATGTGGACAAAGTATGCTTCGGCGACCGAGAAATTTCGCTTTTTTTTTAAAGAACCCCGCACTATCTAAATTCACAAGTGTAACGTGAATATTTCCAGTGTTCTGGTCGAAAAGTCGAAAAGTACGGAGTGGCACGCATAAATTAAACATTTTCGGGTGCAATTAATGCTGTTTGTGCAGCCTCGAGGTTTCCCACGTTAATTACCCGAACAGACGGGTTCTTTTTGGGGTCGGGGCATTTGCAGTGAGCCGACCTCACAATTAAGCTAGACCTCTTGAAAATGCCATTGGAGCAGCGATTGTAAACAAGCTCGGCTTTGGGGGGCTCGTTTTAATCCAGACTATTGCGGATTAGCGAGTTTTTGTTACCTCCACCGTCGTCGGAGTTGCCACCGAACGTGATAAGTCATAGAACACCTTTCCTGCCCTAGCTTAGTATTTTTGCTAACGTGGCGGCTCCTTCAACTTGAACCGCGACTGGGCTGGCTGCATTTAAAAGAGTTTCACAGCTTTTCACTCGCTCATAAAGGCGGCGATAAAGACCAGAAATTAATGAAGGTAGTTGCCGCCAACTTTCGTAGAGCTCATCCCACTACCTTTAAGGCCCAGAGCAGGCAAACTGCGGGTGAAAAAAAGACATCGAGTGATTACTCCGGCGACCAGAACAAAAGGCAATCTTTTAGCCTGCAGGAGCCCGGCTTCCGGACCACCTCCGGCTTGCCCCTTTTTATTCAGCCCTTCAGTAGTCATGTTACGTATTCATGAGCACAGGATTTGCATGCGAAAAATTCCTCCACACGCTCCTGCTCGTCATGTAGGCTCTTTGCAAGAGAGTGAGGCTCGCTCCAAATTCATTAGGTGGCTTCAGGGTGGTTTGATTGTGCATTTGTCTCAAGGCACAAAGGGGTGAAATTGCACGCTTTTTTTTTACTAAAAGGGAAGGAGGGAGGTCAAGCCCTCCTAGTGAACTTGATTGGGGTGAAGACTCCCGCTCTAGCCCGCCTGCAGTGCAGGTGGGTCCACAATCAGAATTTATTGGGAATTCTTCGAGTTGCATTAATTCTTTGTAATTCAATTCAAACAACCCCATTCTACCCCTAAACCTTTCAGGGCGATGCGTTATTAAAGCAAACCTCAGACCTTTCGTCTCGGGCTTTGAACTTGAAAGTGTCCTTATTGCCCGGTTCGTTGGCTCCTCATTCTCTGAACATGCTTTCACGAATCCTCGAGGTGTTCGTGCTTCGTACAACACACTTCGCCTTAAATACCCGAGCACTTGGGATCACGGGGAACATAATTTTATAAGGGCCCTTGAAGGGTCATTTGAATAAGCTCATCGTACATAAAAAGGGTTAAGGAGGCGGGAATCAATATCGGAGTTTTCGCAACCCCGTTCCCCGCCCACTTCCTGTATATCATCACAAGTGTGCTCGTTTGTCGGACGGTTTCCTTAAATTATTTCGCTTGAATACCACCTCCTTCAAGGAGCATCGAAGTTCACCGGGTCTATTGCCCCGGGGAGGGGCCAATGGTCTTCAGAATTTGTCAGTTCGACTGCAAGGACTTAATGAGTCCAGTTGCCGAATTTAAGACTTAGTTGTGGTTAATTGAGACTCCCAAATTTGCCCATCCTGCATTTAATGCGAGGGCGTATAAAGTTCAAGTTTAAAACTGCAAAACTGTGCATAGACTGGCATTCCCTCAATTAGCAGAATTTGCCCTTAATGAAGATAGACACCGGTTTTGCTTCGGTCGGGGAGTACGCAATTTATTAAGTACTACGTCTGCAGTGCTCCTCCGAGTCCTACGCCCTGGTTCTGGCCCTTTGGCTGCTTTTGTGCACAGCTCTAGACCCTGATGAACGCTAGAATGATTACTGCCTGCAGGCGAATGTCAATGCACTTTTTGATTTATGCAGGGTTCCAGCTGCAGCATGTAAATACTGCAGTAACGACAGTTTACTTGCCGGATATAGTTTTCTTTTTAATAAAAGCCTTGCAAATGGATGCAGTCGAGATGTGGAACTGCGGATCATTCTTCTCTTCAAGTTACTTTATTGACTCTAGAAAGGACTCACGGAGATAAGAGGTGCATTTAAAACAGTTTTTTTAGTCGCGATTTGCATTCATTTAGTTAATCTAATCGCACATTTCCCTTCAGACCTTTAGTTGTTGTGTATGAGAACATTTTAAATAATCTATTAGCAAATCTAAGAAATTTTTCTAGGGTTCTAGACCAGAGAGCATTTCCTATTCCTATGTTATCCATATTTATAAATCAGGTTCTGAATCCAATTTTCTATTATTTTTATTGTAAGCTTGATGAGATATAATAGAAAACAGCTTAAAGTACCGAATATTTTCAAGATGTAATTTAGTTTTAGAGCTATAGACTAAATTAGAAAAGAATATCAATTAGGACAGTTAGAACATAGTATTAGTGGACTCGGTAAACTAAATTGTTTTAAATATCTCAAAATATCTTGTCTTAAATTAATTCTTCACTTCCAGAACGTCTCAAACTGGTGCGAAAGGGAACTCATATTTTAATAAGGCGCTCATTAGTTTCCCTCGCTAAGCATTTGCCTTCCCCGACCTATCACTATCAAAATCAGAAGCAGTAAACTAATTCTGTGGCATGACAGCCGCTAATAGACCACAGCCTAGAAAATGTAAACTCATTAACCCAAAAAAAAAAGCAAAAAACCGGGAATCTAGTCCAGACTCATCATCTTAGGAGGAGCACTCCTCATGTGGGGATAGTCATCAAATCAAATTTATGCTAAAAGCCTTTTCCTAATTTATGCAGTAGAGAGAGGAGATAGTGACCGAATTGGGTTACATGGCCTGCTCTAGGTAATCTATCCCCAGCGAACCCCCTCATCGGGCAACGTTCCATCCATCCACAGGAAAAAAATAGAAAGAGTAGAAAATGTGTGATTTATCGATTGGAGAAAATCGTGGTAAAAGGATCGATGTTTATACTTTTTCTATTGCGGTTTCAGCTTACCTATTTGCGGCTGTAGGGAAAATTATTGCGCTGGGTCGCGGGGGATGTGGCGGTATCGAACGACTGTGGGGGCTGTTCCATTTCTGTTGTTTGGGGAGCTCTTCAGTCGATCCGGTCTGGCAGTTTATCTAGATATTGCATGTGAAAGACGATGACTTCCCGGCTGAATTCAGCACGTCGTGCTACCCCGATATACGAGTATACGCGTTATATATTTTGAAGTGAGCGTAAATTGTGTTCAACTCCCCCGTTTGGCGCTATACGCCTATGAAAGGCGTACAACTGTTTTGACGCCTTTCCTTTTGTTTTGTTCTGTTTTCGCTTTATTTGCGAACGCCTCCCGTGCCCTGAGGAAGAGCTCTTAGAACAGACACCACATAATTGGGGCCTCTTGGCTCATAGTACGGAGTTCCCACAATTGCCACAAGGCCCGGAATTGTGAAAATTGCAAAATTGGCCAAAATGAGAAAGGAAATTATCATCAGTAAGATGTCATAGGCAAAACATAGAGCAATCCGACTATTTGCGAGGGAGTAAATATTTTGCACTATGTCGCGCTAAAGATTTCTAGTCAACATTCGAGAAAAATTGCTTTTTTGCAATTGCTTATTCTGAAAAAAGCAGCTGCTATCCGTCCGTGACACGGTCGATAAAAAACAGAAAAATTATGATGAGATGTCGTGGAAACTAGATCTCGCATACGGTGGAGCTGGGGCTCCTCTGAGTGGGGCTGCTCGTTCAGTGAGTGATTCATTGATAAGACCGCTGGTCTGACGCTAATTTGTTCGCTTGGGAGTTTCATAATTCGTGTCAGATGGCAATATGCAAGCATTTGTTTTTCTATGTTTCTATGAGTTGATGAGACCCACTTTTAACCTTTCAGACTGTGGGGATTTTGTCGTTTAAATTAATTTTTATGAGAACGGCGATAATCTGCTGCTTGTGGTCTTTGCGAAACAGCCCAAAATAGCCCCTTCCAATTGTGACATTCCACTTAGTTTTAATATCTTTAATTATAAATTATGCTTCAATAGATATCCCCGCCAAAATCTAATATAAACGCGATATAACTACATAATTAGCACTCACCACCAATTGTATCAATTGTTTTAATTATAACTGCTATTACCGCCGGGTGGCATAATTTCTGTCTTTACTTTCACTTTCGCGATCGCACAAAACGAACAAACGAACTCAAGACACTGAAGAGTTTCAATTAAGGAAACGCCGAGACGGGGCTAATTTAGAGAGGTTTTATTACGCCTTTTTATTTTTCGCCAATATATGGTCATGACCTATAAATGGTGCTGTGAGTTGTTGCACCAAACGTGACTGCTCAGTTTTTTATGTTTATCAATATGAGGTAACTTTCTGCTGGGTACAATCGTTGCACTTTGATATTACATTTTTCCGCGGAATGCAGAAAGGTTTTATGTTTGGAGTTGTTGTTTATCTGGTTTTAAGTTGAATGCATATTTTCAGGTCAAAGACATTGGAATTAACGAAGTGCTTTACTTTTGATTTTTTAAATTAAAATGTTTTGGTTTACTCAAATGCCTGGAAAATGTTAAAATTACAATTCTGGTGCTCATACTCAATTTAATTTTTTCACATACATTTCAATTTTTATCCTGTGTCTCAAAAAATTCTCTTGAAGTGTATTCTGATTTTATCTTTTCTGTAGAGGTAGACATGTATTCTTAGTTTATGTAAAAGTTCTGCAGTTAAAAACTTTGTTCTTTTGAGACTATTTAACGGGCAGTAGTGCTTAAAATGCAGGAAAGTTTCTCTTTGTAGGTTGTAAAATAAATACCTAAAATTTAACACCATAATCATCATAGCTTAATTAGAATGAAAGGATAAACATGTTTTGTCCATTACTTATTTAGAGTTCTTACATCAAACCTTTTTGTTTTAAATCCGGCTCTATGCCTACTTATTTTACAGGATGATACCCCTATCATTTTTCATTGTCAAACTTTCACTCGTAACAAAATGTTTTACAGAAGACAAAAGAAATCCCAGAAAATTGCTCACTTTTTCTTCTCTGCCGAAATTTTCCGAACTTAGCAAAACAAGCACGCAATCACCCAATAAATCCCGACAGAATCGTAACATTTTAAGAAATAATCTACTTTAGATGTTTCCTCGAATGAAACCATCTATTTCTAGCTCAGAATTCTCGCCAGACGGATGACTCCATCCTCCTCCCTTACAATGGGAGTGGACTTAATTTTTGTTATCTGGTCGTACACTACTTTTCTGGCGATTAAACCACCTCCAAGAAGAGGCCCCACATCTGCGGACCTCGTCAATTCTAAGATTTTATTTATCGCATCCTAAACATGCGGTGGCAATAACATGTTTTGAAATTTCCTATATTATTCCACCAGAGTAGTGCTCCTTTGAATTATGACATGACGACGGAAACTGGAGCAGTTCATTTTAAACATTTTTATTGAAGAGCAGTAAAAAATATACAAACTTCTTTATTGGCGGTGGGATGCCGCAACAGTTTCCTGGTCCTGTCTGTTGCCATTTGTACTTCAAATTTTTAGCTAAATATATTTCGTCGGTTCAAGAAAGTATAAATACACATGTAGTTCTTTCCTTGCTTCTAAAGGAACAGGACCAGGAAATGTTGCCACTCCAATCCTCAACTGCTCTTGGCTGCCACATTCAGTATATTTTCCTGATAGTTGGATACAACATAGGTTTTTTGTCGTTTTTGCTATATCTATCTTGAAAAGAGACTAACAAGAAATGAAAACACGTTTGAGACGTTGCTCTGCTTGGAATTTTATAGGAAGCCCCCTTTGCAAGAAATAGCATATTTTTCTATAGCGTGTCGGAGCTGTGTCGTCTGAGCAGGTTTCGTGCAATTACCTGCCAGGTAACCTTGTTACTCGAAAGCTCTTTTCTTGACATGAGAGGAAAATATAAATAATAAAGAAATATCGTGAACATGCAGCCGTTTCTATTAATATCAGAAGAAATAAACACAAAACCTATTTTCGTGTTCTTCCGTAATTGTTACATAGCTCCCGGTGTTCAGGGAAAAGTGGATACAATTTTCGCCGTTTGGCGCTTGTTTTTTTTTTCTAGATGTTTACAATTGTGGCTAATGGAAGGCAGGTGGATTTAATACAGCGGGGGGTTCGTTAAAAGATAATATACTTTGCTAAAAGTTGTGAAGGCCATGGAACATCCGCTGCTATTATAAAATTTTGGAAGATCAAGTATAGGCAGTGAAATATGCGCTATTGTAAAAATCGTAATTTTTTACTATATTACATACAATGTATTTATTATGTATCCAAATTTAGCATTTCTCTATTGATGGACTGCATTCTTGGCCAAAAGCCAAAATAAATTCCTCAGATATGAAACCACTTTATTGTATTTCATATTGTAACAAGCAGCAGTCTGAAAATCAATGTATACTACAAATCATCCGTGTATACCATAGTTTTTATTATTATTAACACTAGTAAAAAAAGGCCCTAGAGAAATAATTCAAGGAAGTTTAATTTTAAGACACAATTTATTTTCACTAAATGTTTATTCAATTCATCAAAAAAGGGCATTAAGTTTAAAAAAACACAAGAACCAGAACTGAATCTTGTGGTATTTTCAAATAATTTAGCAGAGTAATTGGTATATTTAGCAATTTTTAACAGTTATGTACAACTGCAAAAAAGGTTCCATTTCAACAATTTCTCTTTGTTTTGTCAGTAAAACGAAAAAAGAAAATCATACTGAGACGAAATGATTATTCCCTTCAATAGATGATGGAATGGCCGAAACGCCTTAATTGATTTCATCTTCCTATAACACTCTTAAGTAATTTACCTGAATGAGGAATGAGGTAAGAGATAGGCAAGTCTTCTCTATCTACGGTCAATCTGAACGTGCCCATAAAGCTGCATTCTCACATAAGTCTAAATTGAAGCGTAGTTCCAACCACATGCCCACTTGCATTCCACGTGTGTCGCTCCAAAAAGAATGGACGTGGTGGTCGTTGGTTGCGCAATTAGAGCCTCAAACTGGAGCTTCATTTGGCCATGGTCGCACGTAGGAGTCGACGTGTTGGTTTCCTTTGACCAGGGCCTCGGCGGAGTTATGCCATAGACCGGTGCTGGCGTAATATGACTCCTGTGGGGAAGGCGTCATCCATCAAAAAGTCAGCTTTGCGCATTTATTTTTTATGTTATTTTTAAACTGTGACGTCCCAGTCCCAGCGGTGCTCCACAGTCCACAGTTGGCGAAGGGAGCAGTAGCTAAAGCTTGTTGTTCTAATGAATAAATTAGGTTCGGATTATGTTTCATCTCATGATGGTGGCAGCGAATTCCAATGCCATCGTAGGACAAGTGTCGGATTGCGCAAACGGGTGCGATTGCAGAGCTGCTGCTTATTGGAGTGACCATTAGAACTGGTCACCGTAGGCGGCTCTCTTATAAATAATTTTCCTTTCAAAAATCGAATTTGATCGGATCAACATAATCTTCACTTAATACGCCCAAGCGTCTGGGTGAGTGGAAGTTGAGAAAAAAATCGCTTAAAGGCGATGAGCCGGAAGAGATGGAAATGTGCGAACCGTTTCGCTTTTCTGTTTAGCAAGCCCGGCTTCGACCGGTTCTATCGTGACGACTATTTTCACTGAATGTCTTAAATGCCTGCGATACCGAACCGCGAAGATGCTACTGACCCAGTTCTCCACTTTTCTAGTGACTCAGATTGGCTGGGTTTAGCTACGAGCGAATTAAGACACCGCAACATTAAAATGCCCATCACGGGCTTAAGTAGCGGCAGTTGCCCGACTTGACTCCAAAGTTGCCTTGGCGACGACGAGCACTTTCTCTCTAGTTTCTTGAGATTAATGTCAATATTTATCTTGACCTCTAGCTCAGGTACCACACCATTTCATTCTGAGAGTACTGCCGAGCATTTTGCACTGTTTCCTCAGTTATTTTCTTGGTTTATTGTGTCGGAGGGCACAAAAACTTTTAATTGAACCAAAAGCGGAGTAAGAAGCAACGACCTCGACACAAGTGCTCGGGAACCTGAAGTGCTGGTGTCGAAGTATATTCATCTTTTTCTCCCTATTTTTTGAGCCTCTTTTCAACGGAAGGTTTTCATTGAAGGGCTGTTCCAAGTTCTGCTCCTGAGGCAAGACCTTTCCCTCCATGTTCCTTGCGTTCATGAACAATCGAACAATGCAACTTGAGGGAACAAAAGGGCGGTTCTTCTGCGCCATGTAGAACCACAGAGCTTCTCTCCAAAATAATCCTAACCAACGTTTTTCTATCCTGAAGCTCACTGTGCGGTGCTTTAATAAGCCACCGTACACGTACAACTCCACAAGTTTTTGAGACACTCGCTAGTTTGTCAGCGGAACAATGGACTCCAAAGTTGCCTCCAGGCAGAAATCCTTTGAGAGGTTTAGCTGAAGATTAAACCCTTGTACAAGGAATCTAAAAGGGAACAAACCTTACTCGTGTCGAAGGGTGTTAAGCTATCCAATAAATAGTAAGAGCAGGAACAAATTGGATTGATTTTATGGATTTAAATTAAGCGCTTCATCGAGCATTAAGTGTTGAATTAATTGAATTATTGCACTTTCAAGTTGTTGTCAAGAATGTTTGTACCAAATTATTTTTATATCTTTTGAGTAGAAATAGAAAACGTAAAATCTAGAAATGCTTTTTAACAAATAACTACCAAATAATTGTTTGAATTTAATAGTACCTAGGCGACCGAGCTCTGCTCAGGACAGATGTAAAACGTTTAGCTAGATCTATTTAGTTATTGTTTGTTTATTAGTTTGTAACTCAATATTTCTTTTCTACATACCAAAATCATTACACCTCTGCTGGGAAAGTTGTCTTCAACGAAATTTACATCTATAGCTGTTGTGTTGTTTAGAACCTCTTTCCACGCTATATTTCAAATGGGACTGTAACTGTTTAATACCGCTCAAACATATAAATTACGAAGAAAAAAAGTGATCTCTGTTATCTCTCGCCTATGTTCTGCATTCCGAGTGAAATAAAATCGAAAAGAGCTTAAAAAAGCTCCTTTTGAATTCAATCCTATAATAGTATAGTAAATCTGTAGAAACACCGTGTCTGTACATACAAAATATTTAAAAAAAAAACTTATTGGGGGTAATGCAGGAAGGCTAACAAAATACATATAAAGAGACCATTTTAAAAAATGTTGTACGTCTGTTGTCTGTTTGTACACGCTAATTTCCGAAACTACTAGACGGATTTTCATGAGTTTACTCGGGTAACTTAGGCTTTGCTCAGAACAACTTATAGACTTTATTTCATCGAAATCGATTCACGGGAAAAAGAAATATAATAATTTAAAGTTTAAAAAGTATTTTTTTACTATGGCGTAGTTCGCCGAAATGCTAACGACATTTTTCAAAAGTTTACCTCAGTGAGCGGCGCAATCATATGATTACGACAATAATAATTTCCATTGTTGTGATAACGTTCCAAAACATACTTTTAAAATAAATTGATTTAGCTAAAATATACGGATTTACTGAATGTGCTTTATGATTTGGATTTTTGCTTTTCTTGATAAGTTAAACCGTATATGATTCTTGAGTTAGGTTTGTGATTAGTATTTTTATTTTTTTTTTATTTCAACCTTTACATTTAGGCATAGTAATAATACCTAGAAAGCAGTCAACTATTTTACAATCTACTAGAGCGGCTAAAAGAAACTGAAGTAAAGGGCGGAGGATAGCATACTCTTTATTCAGGAAAAGCACATATTTTAGTTTTTAGGACATGCCATTACTTATTAAGTCCACGCGGACGCAATCGCGGGCATAGTGAAATTTATTTAAGGGGCTAAAAGTGAGGGTAATGTAAAAAGGCTAACGGAATACAAAGGGACCATTTGTTTTAAAATTTTGTCTGTTTGTATAACTGACTTAGGGGCCTCTGATAGTTCAGTTGTTAGCGCGCTGTCCTACCGTCCCAGAGGCTGTGGGTTCGAATCCCACGAATAACCATGGTCTCCTGCGCTACGTGGTAACACAATGGGCCAAAATTGGCCTAAGTGTGCCTTTCTAGGTAGCCACAGCAACCAACCAACCAACCATAACTGACTTAATACTAGCTAGAACCAATTACTGAACTTTAACCGTGCGAAGCCGGGTTAATCAGCTAGTTCCTTCATAAAACTGCAAAAGCTGTAACAAATTCATTTCATTTACCTTTGATTTCAATTAATTTTTTCACAAAGCATTTCAAAATAATTCGATTGGATTTTTCTATCGAATTATTTTAACTACTTTGAACGAAAAATTTATTTAAGTCAAAGGTAACTGAAAAGTCATGTTTGTTGTTTTGTGCGTTAAAACACGAAGAAAACGATTTTCCCCCGAAATGAGACCTAGCTAGATCGATTCTTCGTCCCCGTAACTCCTGTAATGTAAATTTCATTAAAAGCGTTAGAGCTGTTTTTGAAATTTTTGAATTTAATGAACTTTAAAGTTATTTTTTCTGTACGAAGTAAATGAAAACAATAGCTCCTCCATAATTTAATGCTTAATTAGCTTAGCTAATTTAATTTGAATTTTGGCCTCATTTCGAAAATAGAAGTTCCCTTAAGAGGAAGCGATTCATCAAATTAACTTCGTTTTTATCTCCAGCTGAGAAGCAGATTCTTCCCAAACACAAGACCTTCAGACTTAAGCAACGTCCGTGTAAGGCGGTGTAATTAAAAATCATTTAACAGCATGGTTAAAGTTAAAATAAGATATACTTCCCCACACGATCAATGACCTCTGAATTAAATCAATTTTGCAGACAGTATAAATTTCTTTGAAGCATCATATCGCCTCATTCAACTAACACCGAATGTTTTCTTATTTTTTTGCAGAATAAGCCACTCCTCGTTGAGCCAATTGACTTCGAAAGTTTTATATTAAAGAACAAAACCCTAATTCAGAACGATCCGCAACGAGAGTTGTTGCTCTATCCCAACGACGATGTCTCGGTAAGTAGATCCACTCCACGGTGAAAATAGTCACGGCTGAGTGATTTATCGCCACTTCGGCCTGTATAAACAAATAAAATAAGATAGGAAAAAATGTAAACAGAAATTAATTGATATTTCGTTTAAAAAAAACCCCTCGTCAGAGGTTACACAATAATAATTTTTTCCCCATCTGGAAGTGAAGTGAACCTTCGCGCTTGATAGCTCCATAAATAATTGAGTTTCTGCTGTTCACACAGATCTCCGCATTCTTTCCATCAATTTATGTCATTGCTAAATATTGTCGTTTTCCAGCGAAAATGGAGCAAAACGTTGATATATTATGCTTTATGGTGCAGCTGATAAGCGGCGTGGCCCCGGGGCCTATCCTTGTATGCAAACATCTTAATAATTATGTAAATATAAACAATGGGAGAATTGTTTACTTTTTTGAATGAAGAATTCCATAAAATAATTCTAGTGCCTTATATATTTTTTTCTCATCCACACTTTTAGGAAGTTATTTTGCCTCGCAAGTATCGGACAGTGTCGAATACAATTCCAAAATTTTCTACATCGACAACGACCACAAATTCGACAACAACGTCGAATGGGACAAGCCAAAATGGAAATATTTCAAAAGTGGGGAATTCAGATGCACAAAATAATTCTTCACCCCTGTCTCCGACCTCCTCAAGTTCAGGGACAACTCACTCGACCGGCACACTTTTGACTCGGCAGGCACTTCACACTTACCAGACAAACAATCACCTGGTGCACTATAAATACAGCGCCTACAGTGGATCTTGCCATGATCTGCCAAGGTAAGTGCTTCAATTGTTTACTTATGACTATATAAATTATTAAGAAAAGGTGTGTATATATTCTTTTTGCCCCCTTTCAACCACTCACGGTTTTGCGTCACTATCCGCATGAATTCCAACTTTGCACGATCGGTCAAACATGGAAATGCTGAGTAATTTATGCGAAATAAATGCTAATATGATTGCGGCGTTCGACGAGTTGTTTTTTAGGAAAAACAAAAAGTAAAACTCTAAGTGAAGCACTAAGGCTCTGCTAAAAATATCATTCAAATGGGCGAAGCTTATGAATTGCGAAAAAGGGAACATATGTTTCTGTGGGAATTTTAATTCCCAAGGATGTTTGAATTTCATTGCCCGCATTTTAGTAGGGGTCTTATTGTGATTTTATCCTCTTGATCGTTTGAAAAAGGTGATGATGTAAGACGATCTCCATATAATACATATGAAAGTCGTTTATTTTAATGTGTTCTATCGGATGAGCGATTCGTTAGATTTTGAAGATAACTTGTAGGATAGTTTTGAAAGTTATATTAACCTGAAGAGAGCAAATATGATGATCACACCCTACAGGTATACAACAAGGGTAAAAAGAAAAACATAAAGAAAGTTATTGTGCAGCGGTGCATAACTTTGCACCGGCCACTCCAGGGTTATCGTTATGTGTAAAAATATGTGGTAGCAGGTGATACTTCTTGTTAGGGTCAAACAATGCAGCCTTAGACATAATTAAACTATTTGAAAGTTAAAATTCCACGAAGAGTAGAAAAAAATAAGATAGGAAACGTTTCATTTAAATAACCTGACGATTATTGAGTAATTAGTTTGAGTCAAATAAAAACTCTGGAAAAGCAAGATAAGGCCGGAGAAATTTCAAAATTTTATGCTAACCATCAATTACTCTATCATTGACAGTTTTTGCAAATGCTTCCTCAGCGAGTTAATTTCCCAAATATAAGTAAATCTTTTTTCCACGCAATATTATTAATGGACGTCACATCTTAACCATTAACAGCATGGAAAAAGAAGAAAGCCTGCATTGCAGCGCAATTACTCGAAAAGAGGAAAACTTCCTGCAATAGCAAGTTCAATGTTAATTGCTTCACTTGCAGAGTTGATTGCAACTATTGACTGCTATCTGCGTGTAATTTCATTTTATTGTTACCGTAGATAAAACCGATGCAGTAAACGAACAAGAAGACCTTTCAGCTTCAGTTAATTATGTTCGGATTGCCTGAAAGGTGCCACCTTAATGAAGCGCCAGTGTTGCTTAGTAAATCATTACTACTTCCTTTAAAAGCGCCTATTTAATTTCCTCACAAAGATTTTCATTCAAAAAGTTTCAAATGAATTCATTTTCACTTCCAAGTATGCGCACTTAGTTAGTGTGCTGTATAACGTACTGTCGACGATGTAACGTCTTTATTTGGTTCAGTAGCCGCTTTCGGAAAGGTATGAGGAAATGAAGGTAGTAATGAAAGTTTGTCGATCGACCTTGAATTTTCTTTTGGATAATGATGTATTGATAGGTTGATTCATAGATGATTTTTTCTAGTGATGTAATCAATTTTAATAGTTTCAATTAATTTGCAATTAAAATATTATAATCTAAAGGGTAATGCCGGTGGACGAACTTAAGGACGAAGTGTATGAAATCGATGCAGACCAAGATCGCATTGATGAGCAAATGACAAAGTCTCAGGCGGATACAATAACTAAACAAGGATATCTGCTAAAAGGTCCAGACACGAGTTCTGATCGAATGTTTGCTCATATTGGATCAAAATCATTTAAAAGAAGGTAATGACTAAAATAAATTATAATTTTAATTTTCACCATGCAATATAGTTAATTTACTAATTCTATATTTTTGGAATGCTACTTTTTTCGCTAGGTTATAACTATTAATACAGTAACACATTAATCTCTTTTGAAGCTGTTTAACAAAAACATAAAAATAAAAGTTTTTGGTGTACATTGATGCTAACTCCGTATATAAAATTTTCATTTCTCTTTCTCTTTCATTTTCATCTTCATTTTCATTTTCACTTACATTTTCATTTTCATTTTCATTTTAATTTTCATTTAATCCAAATTAAAAACACATTCATATATACAATATAATAATTCATTTTAATGGTAGGAGGTATAAACATCATTCATCTATAAAACATTTTCAAAACCCATTGAAAAGTGAAATGTGAATTGAATGTAGTAAAATTATTAAATGCATCGAGCTACAGTGTCACACAATAACTGCTCCTAATTGAATCAATTTAAGAAGTACCATAATAAAACCTGTAGAATGCATACTCTGGGTATTTAAATTTGTAATTGGCCGATGGTTTTAATTTCCGCAAGAAATTCCACCATTCACCATAAAAGGAGAGAAAAGTTACACGCAAATAGCCGGAAATGAGTTGAAAAAATGAAAACCCTTCTGTGGATGTATTTCAAAAAATACATTTCTCTTTTTTTTCCACCCTTCTTCAGGTATTGCTACTTGAGGCAAGAAGTCGATGGCACTTACATTCTCGAATTGCACAAAGATGAGAAACAGGGTGAGGCAAAAGCGACAATAGTTATGGATTTTTGCACGGAAGTTGTTCAGGTAGGAAGGCATGAATATGATTTCATAACTGATTGGAATTTAATTTTTTTTTGTTGGTATTCGATTTTTCATTTCTTTTCTTGAAATAAAGAACCCGAAAAGAGGTCGACTTTGCTTTGAACTACGGATGACTGCAGGACACAAGTCGTTTACGCTGGCTGCAGAAAATGAGGAGGACTTCAAGGACTGGATTAGTAAGTTGCAGTCGGTTTTGCAGCAGAATAAGATTCAAGAGGATAAGAGGGCTGCTAGTTTAGAAAGAGGTAAGGATATCTCGAATTATTTTTATGTCACATAAGGCTAATTTATTTTAATAGCTCCACCACCTAGTCCCAGTACTATGATGTTTGGAACTTTAAAAGGGCTGGACCAAAGCATGAATCCGCAACTAATTAAATACGGTAGAGAAACAGACATCTCTATAGCACAAGCTCGTCGGGAGCATAGACGTCGCCTTTTTGCATGCTATCAGTCTCAAAATAAAGCAATGATATCTGATCATATTGAGCAGTATCGTGAGCAATTTGGGCAGCGTATTTTTGTTAAATGTACAAGCTTAAAATTTCGACTCCAAACATCCATGACTGACAACGAAAAAGAGGCTCTGTGCCAGATTGAGCCGTATATGACCAGTCTTGCACTTTACGACGCAAAGGCCGGACGAAAATTGACTGAAAATTTTTATTTTGATGTAAATCAGGAGCATGTCAGAGACATGTTACCTGCGACATGCTTTACAAAAGGTGAACAGAATGGAACATCTCATTTGAGCGGAAATCTACCACCAGATTTGCAGAAACTGCCACCTGTATGGTTGTCTTTTCCAAAACAGGCCATTCTCAGTGTGACTGCACCGCATCCTGATATATTCTTAGTTGTGAAGATAGAAAAAATTTTACAAGGTGGCATCAACCCGTCTTCCGAACCATACTTGAAGGCTGCTAAAGACCCCAAATTGGGACTTAAACTGCACAAAACTGTTAGAGCGTATTGCCAGAAGATCGGACACTATCGAATGCCCTTCGCGTGGGCCGCTCGACCACTCTTCAGGCTCTATAGCAGCGATTTAGACACAACTATTGAATTTCCTGCCATTTATCGACAGGAGGGAAATAAGCTAAAGGACGAGGAGCTACTTAAGTTACTCTCAGAGTACCGAAAGCCTGATAAATTTAGTAAACTGACTGTGATACCTGGATGGCTTAAGATCGATATTGAGTCAATAACTGAACTGCCAAATAGTAAGATTGAGAGTTTTTAGAAGTTAAATTTGGTGGTTTTATGGCCTTTTTCATATTTGCAGATACTTTAACGACAACTTTTGCACCTCTGAAGCCATTTCCTTTACCACCGACTCACCAACCAACTTTAGAAATCAGTGAGTTTCCAGGGAATTCTGAGCGCGATGTGCATCCCTTCACAACCTTCGTAAATCACTTGTACGTGTACCCTATCTCTCTAGCATTCGATAGTCAGAAATTGTTTTCAAGAGCTAGAAACATAACAGTAATAATAGAAGTAAGAGAGAATGACACGGAAGATGCAAAGCCTTTGCGGGTAATTAAGACTTACCTTAAATTTTATTAATTGGGGATTACAATGAAAATTTTTAGTGCATTTACGGCCGTCCAGGACAAGAAGCACTTGTCACAAAAATCGCATGCCCAGTCTTACATCACAGTGCAAATCCCACGTGGTACGAGGAGATTAAGTTGCGCTTGCCGCTTCACATCACGCCACAGCATCACATTTTGTTCTCATTTCTACACGTTTCCTGTAACCTGGCGAAGAAGAGGGATGCTAATGCATCTTTTGAGACTCCTGTGGGATACGCTTGGCTGCCATTGCTTAATAAGGGGAAAATCATCTTAGAGGAGCAAGTAATTTCCGTTGCCGCAACGCTTCCTTTAGGATATTTATCCATTCAGCCACTTGGGCTGGGAAAAGGGGTAAGTCGGATTTAGTTGCTTAAATTACAGCGCCATTTTACATTTCTTGGCGTGCTGTGTGAATTTTTCTTGTTTGTTTTGGCTTTCTGACTCTCACTGTGTTGTTTAGGGAAATTGGGAAAATAAAACATCTTTTCACGTTCATTAGATGTTTCGAACGATTTTTCTGTGTTTATTAATTTTGGTATTTTGGTAATCGTATTGATTTTTTCTGTAGAACCAGAATAGTCTTTATTTGTTTATATTTGTAGAACTCAGTTTGTAAAATTCGGCTTATGAAAATTAACTAAACACAAATCCTTTCCATCATATAGGGTTTCCAGAAAAATATTTTGAAATGGTATCATCTTATGAGCATTCTATAGCTGGATTATGTCAAAGATATATAACAAAATGATAAAAATGTTCATTTAAAGAACTAATAGTAAATCTAGCCTTTTATTAATCAATAACTCAAAACAAAGGAGTTCGACGTGCTTAAATGCTTCATTCCAGCTAACCTCAAAAACGCTTCTTAAGCTCCATGCAATTTTCAAAAGTCTTGCTATTCCGAAACATTATGCCACTATTTCTCTTTTAGTTTTCTGCAATAGAATCGTATTATCATCCACATGATTGGTGCGATGATTTGTTTTGGAAAGCCTGTGTAATGTCTTCCTACAACCCTTATCGTCAGGTGAGTTTAAAGGTCTTCGAGTAGCTCAACAGATCAGAGATTTTAGGCTTCGTGTTCTAAAGGTTGGAGTTAAAAATTGTGTTTTTACCTATTATTTTGAGAATTTTCTTTTTCTGCTGTATTATTTTTATATTTAGAAGGCAGAAGTACGTTAAATGCAGAAAGCTGTGGGTAAAGCAAAACTAATGCACACAAGTTTACTTAAACCAAAATAGAACCTCTTAAAAGGCAGCATACAGATTTTTAAAATCAGAAAGCGTTTTTGTTTTTGGAATAGTTTTCTTATTAATCTTCTTAAAAAGTAATATACGAAATTGTAAAATTACAGTAGTAACTTTTGTCCTGACGGCAGCTTTGTTTCTTTTCTGCTTCTACCATTGCGGTTCATTCAAATGTGTTTCTGTCTGTAAAACCGTTCACATTTTTCTCAAAAAGTTCTTAAACATAATTGACTAACTTTGCACTGTTCACATTCATCCTATCTAATCGTAGGTTTTTTCTCTCTTTTTTCTCGTTTGTCTCATTTCACGCTACAAACCGTAAATTTCTTCAGCAGAATTGTGGACCAGAAATTCAATGGATCGATAATCAACGACCGCTATTTACAGTAACATTCCGTCTTGATTCAACAGTTTTAACAGCCGATCAACATTTGCACAATTTATTCGCACACGCTGAACGCCTCCTGGAGCATTCGAGGATTTCAGCAGTACCAGCAGAATCGGAAACATGCAAAATTCTGAAAGCTGCACACGCTATACACATAACATCATTAATAACATTTTTACCGACGATCCTTAATCAGCTTTTTACACTTCTTGTTAATACGACCAGCGAGGAAATTGGATTAAATGTTATCAGACTTTTGATTAACATTATTCATATGATAATAGATGAAGCTGGAAGGAAGGAGTTACTTCTTTCGTATGTAAAATACGTTTTCTACTCCCCTGCTTTTAGTCAGAAAGGAAATGGTAGTCAGACAAACACAGTGCACGGTGAACTGTGTAGACACCTACCGACAATACTGCATCCGAACAATACTGATTTTTTGATAGTAAATAAATTCATGAAGTACTCCGGCATATTTTTCGATATAATTGTGAAGAGCATGGCTCAACATCTTCTAGATACAGGTCGCATTAGAATGCACCGAAACGAAAGGTTTCCAAAAGAGTTCCCGAATAGAATAGAAGCTCTTGTTCAAGTTCTTGTACCATATTTAATCCAGCGGTATAAGGATTTATCGGTAGAAACCCAGCAGTTAAACAGATCGCTCTCAATATTTATAAAGCGATGTCTAACATACATGGATCGTGGATTTGTTTTTAAACTTATTCGATTTTATATGGAAAGGTTTTCACCAGGGGATCCAAGGACCTTGCAGGAGTTCAAATTCAATTTTATCCAAGAAGTGTGCAATCACGAACATTACGTGCCACTTAATTTACCATTTTTATTGAGCCCCAAAAATCGTCCACCCGACTTGATGCAGCATTTTACTTTATCTGAAGAGTTTTGTAGGCAACACTTTTTAGCAGGTCTACTTATACAAGAGGTTAAAAGTAGTCTTAATGAAATTGGCCATGTTCGGCGCTATGCTCTAAGCATTTTAAAAGAACTCTTAGCAAAACATGACTCTGACGATAGATATCAAAATAGAGGGCAATTATCTCGAATTGCATTACTCTACGTCCCTTGGTTGGGAATAGTCATGGAAAATATCCACCGTATCTCAGATGGAAGTGAATGCTTAAAAGGCGACACCATGTCCGTAAACCGAATATCATCAAGTAGTAGTTATGTTTTTGCCGCAAAAGACAGTGGAACCAACACTGCCAACAGTACTAACGTTCATTCATCGTCGAGCACTCCAAGAGCAAAAAATCGTCTTACTCTTCACATTGATCATCCAAGTCCGATAAGAGCATCGATGCATCTTAAAGATACGAACTACTTAGCTGCGATCGCTGGACAACCTATTGTAAATGGACATTCAACAGCCTCACTGGATTCCCAGTGCTCAGGAATGTCTCAAGATACAACCACACTCCACAACGAAAACGAAGTCCAACTCCGCAGTGGACTTGGACATGCTCGATCAGTGAGTGTAACTCAACCTGCGTCAATTCCTCGCTGTGATAAATTTTCCCCTAGTGAAGCAAAAGATCTGCTGGTCAGTTTCTTATTTGTGGTGAAGCACCTGTCCCAGGATCACATCATTTCCTGGTGGCAAAATTGCACCGAGAACGAGATAATCTCATTCCTGACTATTCTGGATTTGTGCCTTATCCACTTTAGATATGTTGGGAAAAAGAATATCGTTTTGAACGATGGAAAAGAGGCACGATCACGAGCCACAAAAGCAAGTACACTGCCTGCCAGGATGGTGCCACCTTCCACTGAAGGTGGTAATGTCCATGAGACTGGAACTTTGAATTATGTGCAAAATAGGGAAAATCTTGTTGAGGAGGCTGTAAGATCGCAAGTAGCTCTTTATGAATCAAATATGGCAACTGAAGTTGGCATGATCATCCTCGACTGTATGGGGCTATATTCTATACAATTTCGAGATAAATTAATCGATAGCTCTGTTCTACCAAAACTAGCTGGATGCTATTTGAGATACCTCCAACTAGGACAGTCAGAAACTCTTTCAAAGCATGTTTTTGCCGCATTAAGGGCTTTTATAAACAACTTCTCCCCAGCTCTATTCAAAGGAAACGCCGTTTTATGTGGACAGTTGGTTTATGAACTTCTTAAAGGCTGTGATAGTCGCCTGGTGACGATTCGCCACGAATCTTGTGCCGTCCTCTATCTTCTCATGCGAAGTAACTTCGAATTCAGCGGTCGAAAGGGGCTAACTAGAGTTCACTTGCAAGTGATAATATCCGTTTCTCAGATGATCGGGAACGTGATTGGGCTGAATAACGCCCGGTTTCAAGAGTCCCTTTCCCTAATAAACAGCTACGCAAGCAGTGATAAAGCCATGAAGGGCACAGGGTTTCCTGTCGAAGTTAAAGACCTAACACGACGAGTCCGAACCGTCTTAATGGCAACTGCTCAAATGCAAGCACATCACATGGACCCTGAACGTCTTCTAGAACTCCAGCACTCGTTGGCTAATTCTTACGCCTCTACGCCTGAATTAAGGCACACTTGGCTCATTACTATGGCAAGGAATCACGAACAAAACGGAAACATATCAGAAGCAGCTTGCTGTAATTTACATATATCCGCGCTTATGGCGGAGTATCTTAAGCTTAGAGGAAGTGATCTCATCACCTGGGGGGCTGAGGTGTTTAGTTCAATTTCTAGAAACATTCCGCGCGATGAAAGAGGTCTAAAACTGGATTCTGGAGCTCAAGATTCTCAGTACACCGAACAAATGCTTTTGGATCAATTGAAGGAGTGCGCAGACTACTTAGATAGAGCTGAGCGATTTGAGTGCTTGGGATCTCTCTACCGGCTGATTATCCCTATTTATGAAAAACGACGTGATTATCTGGCTCTAGCTCAATCATATGAACATCTTATGAATGCTTACAATAAAGTTGTAGAAGTTAATCGGTCGGGGAAGAGAATGCTGGGAAGGTTTTATCGAGTCGTTTTTTATGGTCAGGTAGGATTATTTATTGAGATTTTTTTGGGAAATATTGTAAATTAATTATATAATTTTTTGGACAGATGTACTTTGAGGAGGACAATGGTATTGAGTACGTGTACAAGGAGCCAAAATTAACCTCGCTTAGTGAAATTTCTGAGAGGCTGCACAAACAGTACAAAGATAAATTTGGCGCTGATGTGGTGAAAATGATTATGGATTCATCACCGGTGAGTTATTTTGAATTATTATTGTTAATTACAATTAAAGCTTTTCTCTCAGTGAAATATAAATTTTTGTTTAGTTTTGTAGGAAAAAAGCCAACGTAAAATATGAAACGATATTCCATTCGTAAACTATTTAAAGTGTTTGTAAACAATTTTTTGCAGAAAGTTATCACAAGAGAATGGTGTTCCTCGAGCCTCCGTGGCGCAATTGGCTAGCGCGTTCGGCTGTTAACCGAAAGGTTGGTGGTTCGAGCCCACCCGGGGGCGTATTTATTTTCTTAAAGTAAAACATGCTTTCGGGTGTAATTGAAAACTCCTGGAAATGCCATCACCTAAAAAATCGTGCTTCTGACTGTGATATCTTTTACCTACGAGCATATTTTTCCTTTTCTTCTTTTACAGACAAGCAAATATTCATTAAAAATTTTAAAATAAATAAAAACCAATTGTGCAATTCAAATAGGGAATTGTGTTCAAGTTAGGCTGTGTAGTTGAGAAATGAGCGCTCAGAAGTCAAAACAACTGCTATAAATGTATTTTTAATGATTATCGTTATGAAAGTAACGCGAGGAATGTATAAATAATTTTAATTTTATATACCACTCTAATGCAAAGTTGTTCGCCCATCACTTTTTAAAGAGTACTTGTAAAAAACAAAAAACAAAGCAAAATAATTCCATATTGGAAATTGAGTCGTTGCCACTCCGCAGCGTCACCTTTATTTTGTATTATCACTTCACATAGTCATAGGCATAGTACTAACTAATTTTTGACAATTTTTCGACTCTATGGAGTTCTAAATATTGTGTATTTGAGTGCATATTCCTCCATCTCCCTGATTGGCATATCACTTTTCTCATTTTTCCCCGTAAGGACTCAATAAGATTAATAGGTCTGGGCTAGTTAAAGATTATTCCATAAGATTAATTTGGAGCTAATCACGCCTTGTTGTTTTAACAGAATGGGAAGATGAGCCGTCTTGCTGGAAAATATATTAACGAGATTCCAGCAAAAGAATCGAAGGTAAAAGTTCTTCCTGCAAAATATTTTGATACTTCACAGCATTGATAGTATCGTCAATAAAGTGAAAATGTCCATCTGGCCACATACACTCCTAAGTTATAAGTGCAATTGGGAACAGTGAGCAATATAGCTGAAAGGTTTGTTTCGGCTTTTGTTTGACCTCTTGCCTCTTTGATCAAAGCACAACTCAAACCTGGACTCGTCACTCCGAGTTATGGACTGTAAATGTCTTATTATCTAATTTTCGTGGCTTTTCACGAAACTAAGAACACACTTTATTTTATGCTAATTATATGTACTGTTTAATGATTAGTAATAAAACAACAATAATTCATCATTTATAATAATACAAAATTCGTTAAAAACCGAAACCACAAACGAAGCAAAAATAGTTCGCTCATCTCAAGAAGGCAACAGAATAGTTCGCCTACTATAATTGTTTTATTAGTAAAACTGTCCTCATGACTTAAAATTTATTTGATTTACAACTACGATTTATTTTTAGTCATATTACAAAAGAGTTAGTTATTGTTAATGATTGTAAAAAGGTAAAATCTGCATCTCATTTACCCGAAAGTTTAAGCATATCGTGGATTACGATTCGAGATATAATAAAAATATGTAGAACACCAGGCGATGTAAGAGGAAAAAAATGGGGTTATATCTTATAGCGTTACTTTTAAATGGTCGTGTATCAAAAATAATGCGCAGTGCTATATTATATCTAGATACATGTATACGAACCGCTCTCAGAATAAAAACGACCCTTTGGCTTCATGTTGCAACTGCCTCCGTGGCGCAATTGGCTAGCGCGTTCGGCTGTTAACCGAAAGGTTGGTGGTTCGAGCCCACCCGGGGGCGCATCAATTTTTTTCAAATTTTTGCATTCTTTCTCCTGTGGAATTAACTGTGTTTTTTTGACTATGATATTTTTTTAACTACAAGCATACATCTTTTTACATCTACAGACAAGCAATTATTCATTATTCATAAATTGAAAATAAATAAAAACCAACTGTGCAATTCAAATAGCGAATTATTTTTCAAGTTAAGCTATGTAGATGAAAAAAGAGTGCTTAGAAGTGAAAAGAATTGCCATAAGTATTTTATTTTTACTTATTTTGGTTATGAAACTAATGCAAGGAATTTTTACATATTTTAAAAATTGTATATACATCTAACCCCCGATTTGCACTATCAGTCCCGCTGAAAACGGTGTAAATTGAAAGACTCTTATACAGAGATAAAAGCGTAAAAGTAAAATCAAATTGCCTGGATTTATAAACACTTTGCGTTAAAAATTTAAGTCAAAAA
This sequence comes from Philonicus albiceps, assembly GCA_963969385.1. Lineage (NCBI taxonomy): Eukaryota > Metazoa > Arthropoda > Insecta > Diptera > Asilidae > Philonicus > Philonicus albiceps. The sequence goes on from OZ017775.1 coordinate 21,210,943, forward strand.
TTTATTTAGTTCAAAATTTGAATTTTGGATGGGTAAATATCATACCAATGCAAAATTTCCTATCTAAGCTAAACCAAATAGAAAAATAAAACAAGACAGATATAAAAATAATTCAATTTATAAAATTAAAAACATAAAAATTAAGTATGTAAGATTTTATAGATACAAGAAATATAAAATCTTTAATTCCTTATCATAACTTTAAATTTTTCTTTGTATGATGCCACTCTCACATCATATCGAGAGTGATGGTTGATAAATTAGGGAACTTTTGTAACGCATGCAACGAAAATGTTGATATTAAAATAGTTATGTTTTTTTTAAAAAACCGTGTAAATAGAGGGATAGGTGTATTTTCAAAATGTTATCCGTCGAAATAAGTAAGCATATTATATCTAGATACATGTGTATTAATCGCCCTTAGAATAAAGGAGACTCTTTGGCTTCATGTTGCAACTGCCTCCGTGGCGCAATTGGCTAGCGCGTTCGGCTGTTAACCGAAAGGTTGGTGGTTCGAGCCCACCCGGGGGCGTAATTCATTTTTATTCAGCTCCTTATTTAAATTAGATCTCATATTGAACCGTAAAATCGCATAGTAACATTATATTTCAATTAGTTATTATTATATAATTTAAAACTTTAAACTATTCAATTTAACAATTTTATTCAGGTTAATGTGAACGAATTGGATCCTAAGTTAGCGTACATTCAAGTTACGCATGTGATACCATACTTCACTAAAAACGAGTTAGAAAACAGGCAGAATGAATTTGAGCAGAACCACGACGTGGACACGTTCATGTACGAGACACCATTTACAAAGAACGGCACTGCCCGCGGCAACGTCGAGGATCAGTGGAAGAGGAAAACAATTATTAAAAGTAACTTAATTAACCGAGAAATTAAAATGAAAGCTAAGTAAAAAATTTATTTTATTTTACTCTGCAGCGACGTACTCTTTTCCTTACGTTTTGAAACGGGTTCCAGTTAAAAATCATCAGGTCATTGAGCTCAGCCCGATTGAAGTTGCGATCGATGAGATGCAAATGAAGGTCTCGGAGCTAGAGGAAGTGATCCTGCCTCCAGCTGATGTTAAGAAATTGCAGCTCAGACTGCAAGGAAGCGTTGCTGTTACCGTTAATGCTGGACCATTAGCCTATGCATCAGCTTTTCTGGATCCTAAAATTGTTGAAAAATTTTCACTGGATAGAGTTGAAGATCTGAAGGATATCTTTAGGTAAAATTACACAATTTTTTCATTTAAAACTGTCTGGAAATGAAATTAAAATTGCTTTTTGTATTTTTGCAGAGATTTCATTGGTGTATGCAATACAGCGCTGCATTTGAATGCGAGAATGATATCAAATGATCAGAAGGAGTATCATTTGGCGCTAAAGGACAACTATCAAAAACTTTGTTTAGCTCTGAGCGATTTATTGGACGAACCTTTCACCCCCATTGAGGAGGGAATGCAAACGCAGCGCAATAGTATGGCCCTATTTAATGCTATTAGTGGAGCTCCAAATAACACAAGTACTGCTTAAACTAATTCTAGTTATAAACGCACAAATTTAAACAAAGATCAGAGTAAAGCCAGACGTGAACTAACTCTGACAAACTCCACAGTGGGTGCATGGTTTTTATTTGTAAATTTATCTTTTGCTTAAATTTTTTTAGTTTAACCCCTTTTTGTTTATTTTCACTTTTAGGCAACGGTTTCGTGTCATTTCAATGAAGCGATTGGAATTTGACCAAAAGTTAGGAAAAGGATGGCAAGGAGCTTTTTAACGATTTTGCCTTGTTTCTAAGTTATTTGCATGCTTAACAATTTCTTTAAAGTTGTTTATTATTATTGGATTTATATATATATATTTATATATATATATATTTTTTTTTTGGTGGAAAGAAACCGCTTGTAAAGAATTATTATTATTTTTTCTTACTTTTGTTAAGTTTTTATTGTTAATGCATTTCGCCTGATTTATTTTTACTTTTCACTTATATTTTCTGTATGTATTCCTTTTCTTTTAGCGAAAAGAAGTAATTCCGACACTCTAGTGAAATTTATTAAGGTAAAATTATAGACATATAGTGACGAGAATCAAAGAATTAAAAAAAAAATTAAATAAATAAATGAGAGAATTATTTGTAAGACTTTAAGGATAAGCGTCAGTGTAAAACTTTTTACATATTTATATGAAGGCGAGAAAATAAAGTTTTATAAAAATAGCGAAAAAAGGTCAATGTTATTCTAGAATGTTTAAAAATTTGTTTAAACGAAGTGATGAATGTTTTAGTTACGATCAGAATTTTTTTTCTATTGCTGTTGAAAAATAGAAATATTTTGAAATTTTTAGAATTAAATAGTCCATTGGAGTAGCATTTCATGTTTCTTTTAATCTATTTTAAAGTCATTAAGTTATGAAAAATCAAACACTAACAGGCGTAGAGTAAATTTTTTAAAATTATACAAAATATGACTATTTTTCAACAGGGATTCTATGATTACATTTTTGGCAAGAAAATAATTGAAATTGAATACAGGATAAAGAAATCAAAAAAAAAAACGTAACAATAAATTTGCAGGAAAATCGTAATGTTAAATGGCTCGAATATCTCAATATGGTAATCTCGATGTAGTCAAACTATGAATATCACCAGTCTTTGAAATAAGCTAAAATAAAATTAAAAAAAAAAAAATTGTGGAAGTATTTAAGACTAGTCAAAATGCTCGAACATTCTCAACAAATGTTTCATTGCCTCTACTGCTTTAATTCCCTATTTAGAGCTTTTGTTAGTTACTCTGATTTAATCGAATGCATGGTAACTTTAGATTTTGCCTACAATTTTAGTCTAGACAACAGACAAGATATATCTTTAAGTGGCTGTATATATAATTTTTTTTTCACTTTCATTTTAATAGTCTATTCTGTAAGTTGCTGTAGTGAACTTCTTTTTTATATTGACATTGTTCTTACAATATCTATGCAATAGATTTTTACCTGATATTACTACAGTGTAATTTGTATTCATTACGATGAATTTTATTTGGGGCAATTATTATTGCTATTGTACATTTTTTTTTCTCTTTCTAAAAGTGACAATTTTTTGAACTCTTAACTGATATCTATGTAAAATGTGTTATCTTTTCAAAGAATTTTATATCTAAAAATTTATTGCGTTTATTTTGAAATAAATGTTTCAAACGTATACGACAAGTAGTTTTTATGGGCTGATTAATGAAATTGGGGGAATAATGTGTAAGGAAAATATAATAATTAATTAAAAATTGTTTATTAAAATTAAGAGGAGTACAACTAAATAAGAGACAAAATGTTAAGTACTGCTGCACAAGAAAAATACATAAAACAATTGACTTCTTACCTAGAAATTGTACAAAGTAAAACTTTCGGTGCATAAAAACGTAACATTGCGCGCGAAATGTTTATGTTGTTTTTTTGTTGTTTTATTTAAAATTTGTTTTAAAATTATCTTTTAACAAAAAATTTTGTTTGTGTTTTTAGATTCGAATACTGTGTACATAAATTTAATTGCTATCAAGGAAATCGAATGTCTCTCCCCCTCCGATGTCCTTTTGATGAATTTGGTGTGTTTTACATGGGAAAATCCGTAGCTCCGCAGGTTTATAAATATTTTATCGTTAAATACATACATAAAAACATTAATTTATATATAATATAAATTAAGAACCGATCTGTTCCAATTGTACATTATTTATAATCGCCGCCTATTCCCTGCCCCCCTCACAAAATGTACCTAGGCGTGTCCTGTTTCTTGGCGATTCTAAAGACGGATTCCGGGATTACGCGAACGGACAAAGTTGAGGAGCTCATCGGAGTCTTCGCAGACGAATGGTTTCAAGTGGTGGCAAGCAACATCATGCCATTTAATTCCATCATTGTAGAAATTATTTAAGATCGAAAGACAAGATTCATCGTTTCCTTGGGCAGCTTCACGGTTGTCTGGTTGAGGGAGGCCGTATCCTCCGGTATGACTCCAGTCCCCAGTATTGCGTTGGCTGGTTGGTCCAATTTTAGCTCCAGATCCTGACCAGAACCATCCATTCTCATTTGGAGGCTGCAAGTCTGGGCGATCACATCCTGCAAAATTACACTTGCGGCCAGAGGTCCAAATGTATCGGACATTTCCGCGTGCAATACGTTGCTTAATAAATTCATTTTCTTGAGGTGTTTCTAATGAAACAGCATCCATACAGTGCCGACGGCAGATATTTCTGGCATCTAACCAATCTACTTCGAGACTTCGCGTTGGAGCATGTTCCCAGCTGAAAAAGTATGAGTGGGCAACTCCTCGGGCATCTCTGTACGTCGCGTGACGAACACCTGAAAAATGTTAATATCGTGAAAACTTATCTGAAAAAAAATTAAATATTTTTTTTTTCAATTTGAATTTATTTTTTCTTACGATTCACACAACTCCTAGGATCTGGGAGTGCAAGCCGTCGCTGTGCCAAAGCAACAGTTGCTCCAAAGGTGAACAGGACCAGGGCGCGAAGTATTGACATTCTATGAAATGAAAATTCCTAATTAACATACGACAAATAATTTTTTTCATGAAAAAACAAGAAAACGGCCATTGAATCTGGTAATCTACCTAAAAAAGCCCGACTATGCCTCAATTCAGACTGTTTGCACTGCACCCATTTCCTGTTTGGGAACCGAGAAGCCTCTGATCTCATACCCTTCTTCTGGGGCCCCAAAGTACCGACCAATAGATATTTCAGCGATTATTGATGGAAATTGACAAGCTTCAATTATTTCGGTCAATGGATGCGACGTGGATTGAATTGGACAAAGATTAGCCAGACTGCCGGATCAGACTGAGGTTTTTTCGTTGATTAGTTTATCGGCGTTTCGAAATTAATGGACTGTGGGCTTGTTGCCATTTGTTTGGAATCTACGTGGCAAGGGAATGAATATTTTATTTATTTACGTGTTATTTTTTTTTTTTGGACAGACGATATTATGACCCAAATTGAAGTTAAACGAAATTATGTCAACTTTAGGGGTCAACAAGAACGGGGCGTGAGCGGAAATTGGCTAAGTTCCACAAGCCTATCTCAACAGAAAACTATAAAACAGTTGAGCGATTTCATGTGAACTCATTATTCACTGTTACTAATAAATTTAGCTCAGTTAACGAAGTAACGACCGCCTTAATAACTGAGGTTAATTAACTAGGGAAAACTAATTAGAGGCATACTACGCACTTAAAACCATCTGGAGGGTAAATAGGTGCAAAGCATTTATGCATGAACTGATCAAGCAATAAATTATTAAGCCCTCTAATTTTATCTAAAATTTCTTGCCTTCTGTTGTAGATGTGTTTTTAATAGTAGACAAATTTTTCTTCAAGGTATGTTTTAACTGTTGGTGTTCATGTAAATATTTCTAAGGTTGTGTGTTCAGCGAGGAGGAATTCGCGTGTCCGCGATCATCAGTTATTCAAAGAGAATCATCGCTAAGTTAATTTCCTTAAAGAAAAATTACCCACGTTATGCGGAGGAAGTGTTTGCCAAGATTCAAGTCAACCACTTATGGAAATTTGGCGCTTAATCACCTTCAGGTAGCACTTCTTAGCGAAAGTGTCTGCCAAAATAGCTACAACTCATTTTTGGTAATCCATCATTGTTTTCTTAATGAATTTTTGGTCATTAACCTTGTTTAAGGAGTTTATTGATGTTATTAATTTCTATTTATTTTGGAATCAACAGCTTAACTAGATATACCAAAAATTGTAATTAACCGGCCAGTTTTATTTTTCGTTTACGTAATAACAATTAACGAAGAATTTCAATTTATTTGTTTGACTATTAGTTTAGAAAATATTTAATTATAGGGATATTGTACGATAGTAAAACAAAATTAATATTTTGAATATGCATAAAAATATGAATTTATCGATTTATCATAAAGCATACAACAAAAACAAATAAAATTCCGCAAAATATTACCCTTTAGTTTCGCATGATTTGGGTCAAAATGACCGTTAAAGCGTTAACTGAATAATAGTGTAATTTTATGAGTTATTTTGAACCAATGCATTACGAATGCATTAACAAAAGGCATAGGTAATAAAAATCAAAATTTAAAAGCGTGAAAGTTGGTTACGGTCATTAAAAGTTCATAATACATAAAAATAATGGCACTAAAATTCATGGAGTACCTCCAATTTTTTACAATTTAAATGAAGCATACAAAATCGGATAAAGACTAAAAAAACAAGACATTTTGCAGATAAATTTAAATTTTGAATATGCGCTAAAAGTCGTGATTTTATTTAATTTGTATCATTTCAGAGGTACATATACAATTCACCGGAATTCCGTCAAATTACCAGGTTTGCACGGTATTTCAATTATTGTGTAATTCCGATAAATTGTCATAACGTGACTCTTAGCTACAATTCAGAGTCAATCGGCAATGTCAATCATTAAATGCGGTGAGCGCTTTCCTAATCAATAAGACGATGAAAGTTATTAATATTAAAAAAATTCCCAGGGTTCGGGACGGGGGAAATGAAAGAAAGTCCAACGACGTGATCACTTCAGCGTGGCATTCTCGAGGAAAAGCGATCATCGTCACCGTATCGTTGTCACGGTGGTGTCCGGATGTTTTCCTCGCGATCACTGCAGGTGGATAAATGATTCGCTTTGTTGGACAATAAATGGCAATGGCACAATGCAAATTAAATGTTGGTAGAAAAGAAAGTGTACGTTGCCCTTTTTTTCGGTGTTGCCGATTCAATAAAATGATGGCACCGATGCAATGCGATTTGTGGCTTCCGCATGAAAGCGCTATTTTTATATTTACGTTTTCATTTACATACCGAACTTGCGTGACTATCATGATTTGATTCCTCTAGAGATGAAAAGTACAGAATTAGCTAGCAATGGAAATTCAGACCACGAACATCCACCTGGCTAGATCTATGTATGAAGATTGTGGATGCATCCAAGATTCATGCACAGTTCTCTCTTTATTTCCCTGATCCGACCGGGCCTTGTAAATTTTCTATCTAAAAAAACAGCCTGTTTCAAAATACCCATCATTATGGATGCCGGTGTGCCACAAGGAAGGTATGTTTGGCCCAAGATGATCTTATCGCTCGACTAGACGGTGGCTAGGGGACGGCAGTGGTTTTTAAGCTTATTGCTTCATGATAGAACAAAATAACCATTCTTCGCGCTCTACAGATTCACACCAGATTGAGCAAACCTTAGCACTGAGGACCTGCATAATTTGAAGTTGTAAATTATAATTGCGGAGTCGTGATGTGGCCGAACAAGCCGCTTTTGCATTACATAGTCTTTTAAGTAGGCTATATGTATTCTTGCATGACTAATGCTGATGGCCGGCATGAACGTATGAATTTAAGGCATGCATGATATTCTAAATATTCATAGCAAAAAAAAAATGTTATTACGCTGATGTTGTAGCAGAAACTGTAGGGCATCGCCGTTTTGTGAACTATCTCTAAAATCGGAAATGTACGAGTATATTAAAACCTAGTCAAACAGGAATTTAATTCCTTTAAAAATTATGCAATAGAAAAGGAAAAGGTTAAGAGGTGTTATAATCGCTAAATCTAAAGGTGAAAGGGTTTATTGATTAAAACGACATCACAAATACCACGTATAATCTTCTTTCTTTTTTAACAAATTTGTGTTAAAAATTTAAGTAACTGGAGAAATATTACGCAATATACCTCAATTACCAGCAAGTCACCTTTCACTAAAAGATTTATTGGATATGAAATTCCTGAGAAATTCTTCACCGTACCGTGTCCATAAAATGTTTTCTGGTTTCGGAACAATTATCCTCTTCGGATGGGTTTGAAGATTTTTGATTGAAGACAATGTAAGCAATTTGCCACAGATGAGATCTTTATATTTAGCAACACCGTCAATTATTTTCTGCACACAATTAGAGGGTGTTGGAGGTACAACACCATAGTCATGTGCGACAATTGAAGATTATCTGACAAGCTAATTAATATTTTATAGGCATTGCAAATTAATATAATGCTTCTTGACTATGTTGTGAGAAAAAGGTGATGTCCTCGAAAGTGATTGTTAAGGTATTGGGTTTAATTAAGCTATCTAACCAGTTTGTGGATAATTAAAATTACCTTTCTTTTCGCAAAAATAGCATGTGATGAAGTTTCTAATTACATTTTTCATGGGTGATGACTCTTTCCTTGACATTTATTTGTGAAAAGATATAATTCATATTCGAATTGGCTTGATGTGTGGCATTCAGAAGAAATGAAAGTTATGTACATATGCAGCTCTAAATTTTATGTATTGACGTAATAGATATAAATACACATTATTTTTATGAAATCTATTCGAAAATCTCTAATTTATAGATTTGTTTCCTCACAATTTCATCAAAGTCTCACCTTTGTTTAACAAGATATGCGATTGTAAAAATCTAAAGTCTAACAAAGCTATGAATCCGCAGTACCTAGATAGATGTGATGTTATAATGCTAAAAATTTGAAAGGATACATTTTATGACTGACATTCTGATAAAAAAAACTTTAACTTTAACAGTCCTTTCCTTACGTTACTCAAAAGTTAATTACTTCTCCACAACACCTGGAAAAAAAACCAATTCAAGTTGCAGCAGTCTTTTCTTGGCCTTCTTCTTTATGTTTTTGAAAAGTTACAACACAAACGTTGCATCTCTAATCCGGTCCGCGTATTGCGCTCATTAACGTGACTACCAAAGAGGTAAACATTTCAGGCGATATAATTGCGAACCGTTCCAATACCTGAAATCTGAGCATAAAACAGTTGAGTTTCAATCTATTCATATCTATGTAAGAAATCGTTTGCGTAACATCGAACATTCAAGAAATCATAAAAAGGCATACCCATAAAGAAATGGTTTAAATACCACCCAGAAGATGATCGCGAACATTTCTTGCGGTGTTAGAATATTTGAGCAAGACAACGGTGCAATTAGCGCTGTTACTACCTCCTTTTACAGCCCATTCAATCGTTGAAGACAAATCACTTTAAGTGACGAGTGTCGAAGCCAGGAAAATGAGGTGATGCGCTGATTGCGTCGTTAGCGTTCTATTGTCTTACTTGCTTAAGCTTCAAATATCATCAAACGGAGTTGGTAGGTGGTTTGTTTAACTCTTTACTGCATCGAGCGGTCTTCTTACCTCGTTTTTGTAACAAGCTCTGTAATTTGCCGAGGAAACTAGTTAACGTCCGTCTTCGTAAGGTACGTGTAACAGAGGCTGACAGCCGTGGTGCTCTGTCGTGAAACTTGCCCACAAGTCTAACGTGCTTTAGCTGTTGTGACACAAATGGAAATGTGAAAACTGTGAGCTCATCACCTTGAGTACGTGTTAAGCTTCTGCAATTGGTGAATGATGCCAATGTTTTTAGATTCTGGTCAAATGCCTTAGTTTTGTTTTTTTAATGGCAAGGTTGGTGTCGGATGGTAGAAGTCAAGAGCACGAACCCTTTTTTCTTTATCATTTTGGCAAAGCAAAAACATTTCTGGTAATGACTCTATTAAGCTCACTTAACACGAAACGAATGTCTTCAATGGTTTCCTCTTTCATACCATTCATATTTTTATTCAAGACGAGTATTTGGAATGCCTTCATCCGTCTAGATTATTTATGACTTGTTTTATTAATGAAAGCTTACGTAGTGTAGCAACAACCCACAATATATACATATTGTAGTAGATGCTTACAGCACTCTACCCAAAACTGAAATCGATAGAAATACGTAACGATGCGTCTGATTTTGAATAATACCAATCAAAATCAATTCATCGAGGAGCACTGCCCACTTATGCAATTTGAATATCGACAAAAAGGAGGTAGGTACATTAAAATTCATTCATAAATTTGCAGATTTTGTCAAATTTTAATTTCTTTAGCCACACCTTTCTCAATAATTCGGTTGTGAAATGTAAAACGCTTCGTTTGTTTATACTTAACATTTCCCCTTTTGAATTTACATATCTTACAATTTAAACCAGAGAGGAAAGATTCGTAAATGATGCAAAATTGCCACAATATAAGATTTAAAATTCCATTTCTCCTATGTACAGGTATCACAAAGTTATGTCACTTTCACAGACAGTGAAATTTTAACCTTGGCCGATCAGCGGTCATAAGGCAGCGAACTGTTTTGAATTAGTCCATTTTATTTAATTGAGTGTCTACGGCACGTTAATTTTTAGCGTTAGTCGTTTTCATCACATTGTGAAAATATCTGAATTATTGCTGTTTGGTTGATTTTTGTGAAATCCTAAAATGTTGACAAAAAAATTCATTATCGACTTATGGATCAACAAACGCGTCAACTAATTGCTAAGATAAAAACTGAATTAGTAATATAACAGGTCATTTGTAACGAGAATAATTTTATTGATAGCCTGTCGGTTTTATATTACTTTCTGGAAAAAGTAATTTTAGCTTGTAATTTGCTGAAATGTAATTAAACACGCACTCTCGTTAATTGTGATCAAAATGCTAAGAGATAAGGCAATAATAACTGATGCAAATTAAAGACAATTATACCTAATTTTAGAAAAATGCTTTTAACGAAGCATATTTTTAACATATTTGATTAGTTACTAGAGAAGAGAAATATTTTGCAAAATACTTAAGAAAGAAATGCCAAAATAATTCTTAGGGTATATGCATTAGCTGACTTATTTTTTTATAAATTTGCTGTTTCCTGTTTCGGTATTTGAATGTTCTACCGGTTGTCTGTAGAAGTTAGTCCTTAAACCCGTCCATCCAATTTCCCTGCCAATATTTTCACCTCAAGTAATAAATCTGCAATACTAGCGATTAAATTTATCACCAGCCTAATAACATCTACTGTAGAAACTTCGATTTCACTTCCAGATATTTTTGCACAGTTGCAGCTCTCGACATACAGTCGCTAAGGCAGATAAAGAGTTTCACTATCATCCGAAAATGCCCACAAATTACAGAGCCCGCATGCGCTTAAGCGAAGCAACCGCGATACTTGTCCCAGTAAAATACCATCGCGTACAGGTAGAGTCTGCTGTTTAAAAACGCAAACGGCAGGCGGCATACAGCGCAGAGACACAAATGAAGGTGTACTCAATCATCATACCTGTTCTACCAAATGAAGACCAAGTGAAGATACCTTCAAATCCGGGTCAATAAGACATCGTCGCCGATTGAAAATCGGTCGAGAATTCTAAAACGGATGGTACCGATGGCGATAGTGACGGAACAAGTGTGTCCCGTCGCGATATCTTAAATTGGCATCTTCATCACAACATAATCCCGCGAATTTATTTGATTATGAAGCGGAAGGGGGAAAATTTTAAATGCGAAAAATGCCGTTTTCATTAAGGAAGTAAAGAAAAACCAGTTAACTGACACTCACTGACACACAACCGGAGGGGGTGAAGGAAACTATCTGCGAAGAAACCTTTTTCCAGAACACATCCTGCTTCACACACATGTGGCACTTTATAATTTTTTGAGCGCGCTATCCACTTTGGGCGCATTCATCAGACTTACCTTAGAACAGAGATTTTCTACAAATTCACCAAATCTAGCACCAAATAAGTCTATTTTTTTCACACTAACTTTATAAGAAGCCTCACTAGCCAGGGAATCTAAGCGTCTAAGAACTACGAAAATAGCGGACTAAGGTGTCTCGAGGTTTTGGTTCAACTAAAACCATCCGTTGCGGTGTACTCTTGCTAACTGCCCACTCCGGCCTGAGTGTATTCAGTTTATAGCTGGCCCCAAAATGTGCCCCATCACAGCCACCATCCCATCCCAGTCCATCTGTTCCGCCGCGGTCTCGCAATGCGCATGCCGTGGCGGATTATGCTCTCTTGCACCTGGCTGAATTCAATTATTCTTATTCAGCCGTCATTTCAGCAGAAGACACTTATCTTTGTGGGCTTACTATTACTCGTTTTGGAGCGAGCCCTACATAAGATGCTTAAGATCCAAGATAGTTCGAAGCATGTGGTTAAAATGATCGAACATGTTTCAAATGGTTTGAGAATTTTAAATTAAAAAATTGTTTAGTAGGAGACTTTTAAACCAAAGAATACTTCGTGGAATGCAATGGTGATGTGGAACACACCTGAAAGTCGCACCTTACCCTACTATGAACATATCGGAATTTTAGTTTTGATAAGAAATGTAACCGATCTTACAAACGTCATATTCAGCTACAATATTTTAAATTTCATGGAAGCTAGGAAATTGAGAACTTGCCAGAGAGGAAGTCGTATGTTTTACTTTTAAATTATTATCTCATACCAAATGGTTGTGTTATCCTCTTGTATAGAGTTACGATTCAAAAAATAAATTATTTACGATCTATGAAGATACTATTACCGAATAAAATTCCTTCCTCAATCCGTAGATAACCTTATAAGCAGTTATCTAAACGCATTAAATGTACGTTAAAGCAATTCTATTGTTCCACCCGTTAACGAGTTTATTCATAAAAAAGCAATTTTTTTATAGGTATCTCTGACCCGTTGTTGGAATTTCACGCATTTCTTCCAAAGCCAAGGTAAATTAAATATTGGCGCAAAAATTTCTCTGAAACTTCCACAACTTCAGTGGCATTTGAATACTCTTGGACGGATGAGATGAACTTGAATAATTGGCGGGCGCACGAGCTGGTAAAAAAAAATAAAATCAATTACTATCTTATGAAACCAAGGAAATTGTGTGCACACAGACGGAAGTTTATATTTCCAAACTACCGCGTTTGAAAGGAAATTTCTTTAGTTCGTTTACTGTTTAATGTTTCGGGAATATCGTTCTCATTTTATCAAATGTATCAAAATATCTATTCTATTGAATCATTAGATAGTGTGTAGTGTATTCAATAAAATTACACAAAATAATTATTGTAGCTACTATCCAAACTAGTAATAGTTGGTATAATATACCATAAAACATTTTAATATTAGGATATAGGATTAAAATTTGTTTCATTACCTAATTTATCAGTTGGATTATGACCTTTACTTTTAGTAATAAAAGTTAGGCCCTTCTCTAACTGGGCTAATTCCCATAAAAGTGTTTCAAGGGTGAACAATCTACAATTCTAAAAGGTTGACAGTCATGTCACTTAAAATTTTCATTAATTTAGTACATATCATCTCTAAAAATCTCAACTCATTTCTGATTGGGTGACTGATTATCTAATTGCGCCATTGCCAAATGAGCAGTTAAAAAAAAATATCTTCCTCTTTTATACAATGAGTGATAGCTAACTCTAAACGATCTGTCTGTCCATTTTAAAACTTTTAAAGTAGCTAAATTAAATTTAATAAATTCCGCGATATTGACATTGAACATGGTCACGACACCTCACCTGAGGCAGTCCACTAAATTACGTCGATGCATTGATGATGTTGGCAATGGTTGCAGAGGAGCGGATGTGCCCAACAACTTTTCTCACTTCCCGCATGGGAAATACTTTAAAATTAGGAAAATATATTTCGTAATTCACACAATGGAAAAATTTTGCTTGGAAGTTCTTCAAGTGCACCTTTGGCAATACCTTGTCCAGGTCAATGTTAAACCGAATTGCGATGATGGTTTTTTTTAAAAAAATTTGTAGATTTTGCAATTTTGAGCTAGGTCAATTGTAATTTGATTTGATTGCAGGCGATTTGGTTCAATTTAATGAATAAAGTATACTAAAGCGCTGCGATAAGACTTAGTCCATTGTCATGTAAGTTAAAAAAAAAGAAAAATTAAAATTAACCAAGTTTTCTCAAACGTTCTTTTGTAACAAATACTTCGCAACTTTGTGAGGAAGAGATTTCAGAAAAATCTTCATTAGTTCAGGTGTGCACTGGTTGGTGCACCGAAAACGCTGCAAATGAAGACAAAGTGAAGGTATCGCAGTATGAGGCAAGTGCTCTATGGGATTGCTTTTTCGCTGCGAAAATGAAAGAAAACAGCCACTGGCGCAACTTGGAAGATTTACTGCCGCCTGCGGCCCGTCCGTCGTAATTTAATGATATGCAATTGCTGCAAAGACCTATCTTATTTTTTTTTTTTTTTACACCAGACCTCTCCTAATTATCGCGTGTACCTGAGCTATGGAAAACATCATTTCTCATAATTAAGCTTAGATGCGACATAAGATTGATTTTATCTTAGAAAAATAATTCAGTGCGTTGACAGTAATTATATGGGCATTAATCAAGTTTAGAGATATTGTGCATTTCAAGAAATTATAATTTTATTTTGAGATTTTCATTTCTTACACCGCTGGATCCGACCGTTGACTCTTTGTGCCATTACGGAAGACAGAAAGTGGGCGCATGATGCCACGATTCCAATCACTTTTCTCGATGTGCAAATAATCCTTTCTAACCAACAATATTTTGCAAATGCGGCTTAATAAAATTAATTATATAGATACCTTCTAGGTGATTGTAGTTGATCTCCTTGATCTACAGTGTGCACTTCGCTTATATTCGGAGGACCGTAACCCAAAGATTAAGTGTTACACAACTGAAGAATGGCAGACCAGTATTCAAACCACTGCTGGTATACGAGTATAGTCGTACTGGAATGGGACCACTTTTGATATTGCAAAAAAAAAAAGAAGTCCAAGTCATTGCCGAAAGGTTTAGGCATCGCATCTGAAATGCCAGGAATGGTGCCTTGCTGAGATGCTGTTTACAACTTTCATTGTTAGTCGATAATCGAATGAAAGTTAAGTAGAACAACTTTCATTGATAATGAACTACATTTTATTGAATGTTTTGGTACGAAATGAGATCACATTTATTTGAGAGGTCCAATTTGGAAGTATTTTGTTGTAGAATCATTGATAACATATTGCAGAAATATCGACATCCACAGCGATTAATAGTACACCTCTTGTAACGCAAAAGCGTCCCTAGTATAGATTATAATTAACAATTAATTACCAGCAGTAATTAATTGTAATAAAATTGCACTTTTAAATTGACCATTAGTAAATAGATTGAGAAGGTTAAATCGTTAACATTACTACTTTAAATTCCACCATTTGCGGTTATTTCTTCAAACGAATTCTTTGAAAAATCAATTATCACAATCGAAGGATAGTAAATATTTTACAAACGATGCAACTTTAGGGGCTATTAAATGAAAGTTGCCCCTTGCTCATCTTGACTTAAATAAATTGTTAAACCAATAATTAAAACTTGTGCTGACATATGACATTGGATGCATTGGCTGCATTAGGTGCATTGGTTGCATCGGTAGCAGTTGATGATCTTAATTAATGGCAGCGTGATCATAAACAAAAATGATGTGTCCATGCAAATACAAAATTCAGTCTTACCTTTCACGGATCTACACAAATAATAACGCCAAGTTTATTGAATCTAAATATTACACATATAATTTTATAATAAAATCCTAATGCCTCTGAAGTAGTGCGATCTTCAGAACAAACCATTCAAAGTCAACAAGCTCACCTGCTGACTAGGTGCTTACGTTCACTTTTTGTGTCGTTAAGTTTTGCTCATAATGCAAAAACCGATCAACTCATTCCCTGAAGCATCTTCTTGATCAGTAAAACTTTAAAACTTTATAAAATCTCGCTCAATAAGTCTGCGATTCATGCTGGAGATTTATTTTCCGTTTGTATTTTAAAACCGCAAATAGTATCGACATTGAGATTGAAGCACACATCAGAGGTGAATGTTAATTTATCGGCCAAATTGTGCGTGAAAAACCTTTTCAGTTTGAAGCCCAATTGATTACATCTCTCAGTGGATAATTGCTACTGTCAACGTTTTTTACATTGGACTGATTTGATATAAGCGGATAATGCGGAATTGGAATGATCCACAATGGGGCTTAATTGATTTCGAGTATGATCCATGGATTTACCTCGGCTATTCATTGATCCGATTGAAAAATGAATGGTTAGCAAGGTTTAAATTTTTGGTTGTAGAGGAGTACCCTCCATGTTTTCAATACGATTGAACTTGCAGGGTTTTAATAAAAATTGAAAAGTGTTTTCATTCTTCTATTACATAAATGAAACGGTTATTTTATAAGGAAATTACCGCGGTTGAGATTTCCAATTTGCAAATTGATTTTACGCGTTGCCGTGAAATTATCCTGCTGGTATTTTCTTAAATTTCTCCCACATTATGTATAAGGTACTTTTACTAACTTTTCCTGTAATGAGTTCAAGTGTGCTGCATCTTAAAGATACGTTCTATTCATGTGGTGCTGATCGAAGTACGCTGTTGTAATAAAAATAATGAAGGAGCTTCACCTTATTCATTCATACCTTCACACTGACCGTTTTCATACTTTCACGGTAATATCAATAAATTATGAGCCTGAAGCATCAGTGAAACGCGCAAGCCTACGGACTCAGCAAAATCGGCTACGCCTGCGCTTAAGACACTAACAGAGGTCTCAATGAAAATGAAAGTATCGCCAGCCAAAAAAGAAATTTGACTGATTGATGCCGACAAAAGTGAACTTAACCGACAGGTATTATGATTACCACCATAATCGGGATGTAGAATGAACCAAAAAATATTCGAATCTGGGCCTTGCAATTTCCTCCAGTGCTCCGCCAAAGGTGAGCATACTTCTCCCAAGAGTACATGGGTGGACTCTTGAATGACAATGCGGCTTCAGTCATATATCAGTCGAAAGTGTTTTGAGAAAGTCGGAACCATTATACCGGTGCCCTCGCACTTGTCTTGTAAACCGCTCAATTTCAATATTTAATTTGAGCTGCATGGGACTCAATTTTCCAGGTTACAACGGCAACAATGCCTCCAGCAGTACCTTTAGTTATGTGCGGCTCAGGCTCATTTCGATTTAAATCAATTCGCTGAGGTACTTATTTGGTGCAACATAGTTGTAATCTTGACAGTGAAATTGATTTGCTTCGGCGGCAAGTCGGAAAAACAGGACGCATAATTGGCTCCAGCATTGCAAATTGATTCGGGCTGACCTCGTAGAGGTCGATTATCACTCAGCATGATAGCTTTGATAATCAGCTTGTCCTTTGATTGGATGATGTTTCTTTTATTTTTATTTATCTACAACAAAACAAGTAAAATTATTCCAAATAGAAGAGTAAAAGTTGATTAAACAATTTAGCATTGGACCATGGCTATGATGATCTTGAACTTTCCTAAATTATTAGGTAGCTAACCACAGAGAAAGTTGCTGTTCAGCAAACAGAACAATAAATGGGCAATGAACGGCAGTTAAAAAACAGCCACAACGAGAAAATGGACAAAGTTTACACATATTAAGTGATAGGTAAACAAACACCTCTAAGGCAATGATTGAGTTGGAATTCCTATAGAGATTTATAACTACTATTAACATTCAAGTTTAAAGATTTACTGACTTTTACCAAAGTTAACTAGAAAGATTGGCAAATTGGTAATTCTTACAATCTAAAATATATTTTTCTTTTTGTGTCCCATTTATCTTAAGTTTCTGAAAGCAAGGCTATCCGAAGCTGCTACAAAACAAAAAATAAAACATAAATGATTTTATATTCTAAAAAGTGTCTTTTTAACCCAAAAACAAATATTTCTCAAAGGCATGGTAAATTTCTTGATTAAAATATCACATACTTAAGACAATCCTCGGTTTTACTGAATAACAGTATAATTTACATTATCTCAACAATCTTACAATGATCATGTGATCGTCCTTGTATCTCTGCAAATTATGAACAGATTTTATGGTTTATTCTTCTGTGTAATGAACATCTCATCTTTCCATCAAAGCGGTTAATCTTAATCATATGCAGATTTTTCAAGCAATTTCAAGTATTTATGGTTCTCTTGCTACCACAACTATCTATCTTGAATTTAAACATCCCACCTTAGTTAGAGCCACTCTAAAGAAAAAGAAAGTAAAACGTGAACTCCACAGAGCGTGAAGCGTAATTTTTTTTTGCTATTGTTTTGCTTCTTTTTCGAATTTTATGGAACTAAATAAACAGCGCACCAAAAGCCTTTAAAGATGGATGGAATTATGCAATTTCTGCATCTCAGGGACAAGCTTACGATTATTACAAGTCCACTCTAAATTAAGTTGTGCAAGCCCAAGTACCACAGAATTTGGATAATTTGGTACCATCTAGGCTGCTACGGACTTGGATTGAATTAGGTCATTTTTGAGAATTATGCAGTGGACTTGCAAATAATTAACCCAATAAGGACAAAGTAACGACTCGAAAATAAACACCTTCCCACCATTCAGAGTAGCTGAAAGCTTGCGCAGCACGCGTCTTTTCAGCAAATGATGCAAATTAATGCAAATGCCAAATGGTACAATAAATAATTTGACTGAAGTTTAATTTTTCTATTCAGGCGTTGGTCTGGTAATTTAGTTCGTTACAACACTGGTCAATGCGCGCTGGGGGTTTATACCATTATTTGGTAATTAAGTCTCTCAAGATCCATCTTCCGCGAATAGTTTACAGCAGTTATACCAGTCAAATAGCACCGAGAGAAAGGAGGCTAAACGCGCGGATAATTCGCAATTAATTTAATTTGAAACTCGTTTCATTTGAAAGAGCCTGAGGTCGGTTGCATCGCAGATTTTTTATAGTAGACAATTTTGTCATCGCTTTCAATCGGTAGATCAAAGATAATTTAATAAATTTTGTTGCGTTTACCTCTATCTGTTATGGAAACTAGTAGGATTAGAAAAATTGAAATTTTGCTGCAATTTACATAGTTCCTGTTCAGAAATTTCTGACCTATGCTTCTAGAGCAAATCAAGAAAATTATGTTTGCATTTGTCTTTTCGATTGTCACGTTAGTAAATATAGCGCGGAAAAAATCGCAATCAATTACTGCAAAAACTTGCATCAAATGTTTACTAAAGTTGTAAAGTAAACTATGGGGAAATTGAAAATATGAAAAGTACACAGAATGTTAGTTAACGTGTCCTCGCGCTAATTTGCGATAATGTATCAGCAAATTTTCATTCATTCATGCAGTACAACATATTAAAAAATATTAATTGATTAATTTACAACATTAACGCGTGATAGTAGACTTACATATGAATTACTCAGCATAATTAAAGCTATATTAGGAAGCGCATTTGCTTCCTTTTCAGTCATTAAAATTATGTTTCCGATTCATAGATCAACGAACGTTTACCACCTTATGAAACCTTTACTTTACTTTACCCTTTTAACAGGGTTAACTCCGTTTCGGGTTATTCAAAAAGATTTTGAAGTATATCTAAAAGTTACTCCTCTCGGCTATTTAAACTCCGTTTTATTTCTATGTGTTTTTGGTGTTTGTTTTGTCACCTCATTAAGAAAAGGTGAATCAGTGGTGGGTTACTTTTTCAAAACAAACATTTCAAAACTCGGTGATACCTTGCAAATGTTCAGTGGACTATTCGGAATGACTCTGATTTTTGCCTGTGCAATAATAAAGAAAAATGAATTAATTTTAACTGTTGAAATAATTTATAAAATTGACGAGATAATTGCCAGATTAAGAGCTGGAATGAACCATAAGCGAGCTATGTGGTATTTTTATTTAACTTTAGCTGCAGTGTGGATTATTAATTTTATTTATTTATTGGGAAGTATTCTATTGCTTCGAAACATTTGTGTTTATCCACCGGTTACAGTTTATGTATCTTTTATTTTGCCAAATTTAATTATTTCAAAATGCATTTTATTATTTTTGTATGTTGCTAAAATGATCCAGAGGAGATTTCTTATGCTGGCAAAGGTAAGAAAATTCCTTTCAAATTAAAATAGGACATATTGTGTTATTTCAGTAATAAATCATACCACATATGTAAGTATTTGTTACTTCTAATTTAATTACTCATGTTAAAACTTTCAATAAGATAATAGGATTAGGTAATCACACATCCTTTTGAAACATTTTTATTTTTATCTACAATAACCCTAATTAATTTCTCATTATACTCATCCTTCCACTTTTCAGCACAATGCATAATTGAGAAAGTTTGATACTTCGTATGTTTAAAAAGTTACGAAAATTATCGACAATTATCGCGTACAGCTTTAATAAATTTAGTTGATTAAAGTAGTACAATAAATAATTATTGTCACTTATGTAGCTTGAGGTATCATTATTATCATACCTTTCAACATCGAAAAAGCCCTGTAGTTGTAGTTGTTCATACGTTATTAACTCTTGAAATACTTCAGTCAGTCTATCTTGTTTTGTGAAGTGCTCCACACGAAAAACTGAAAGTGTTTTGTCCGCTAAAAGGACTTTTTGTTTATTTATTTTTGTATAAGTAATATAAATTATATAAAACATGATACGAAGAGCATCAACGTTCTGGCAGAACATTGGAAAGCCTCGGGATATGTGTGCCTCACTGAGGCCAGTACTCATTTTGTCGTTTATCGCCGGAATTGCCCCTTTCCGAATTTTAGATACCGAGAATTACCGCAGAATTGTCATTACTCCCTTTGGATATATTACTGCGATTTTACATTCGGTGATATTTATAAGTTCATTTTTAATTGCGATAATAAGACACGAATCCTTGGCTGGTTATTTTTTTAATACAAATATTTCAGCGCTTGGAGAATTTCTACTTATGGTAGAAGGTTTGGCCGATATAATTGTGATTTATTTAGTATGTCTGGTGAGAAGATATATGTTGGTCGAACTTGTAGATATTCTTGTTGAAGTGGACCATAGGTTTAAAGAAATGGGAGTAACTATGGACTATCGGTCAACTTTAAAAATATCTTGGATTACTGTTATTTGTGTTGTTGTTGTGAATTTGGGATATCTCGCCGGTAGTGCAAAAATGTTTGAGAATATTGACGTTTCACCTTCCCTTATTGCGTATATAACTAACTTTTCACCACAAATTATTGTATCAATTATTGTCATCATGTTTATGTGTTTTATGCACAAAATAAGACAACGTTTCGTGGTCCTTAATAAGGTGGGAATTTTTTAAACAATTTTAATGAGCATAAAATGAAATATAAAATTCTTAAATTGTGATTTGAAATTAAATGATTTTCTTGATTTTGGAATAAAGCTAAAGAATCGTAATTTAACATGTATATAATCTAACGACCAGGGTACTATCGACTTTACTATTTAAATGATATTTGAAAAGAAAAAGGCAAATGTAATTTCATAATTTTGGTTTGTTGAACCTATTCATTATGGATAAGTTCAATACCGTGATTTACCTGAATTATTGAAGACAATTACTAGATGTTGAGAAGCTACAATTGAAAACTGATTACACGTTTATTGAGTTGCGTTGCATGTGCGCCACATAGTACTCGATTTTAATTTGAATGTTCATATTTTTTATTGTGGAAACAAATTAAAAATCAATTATATGATCGCAAAATTAGAATTATTTTCTATTAAATATAAAAATATTACATTTTGGTGGTCTACAGTGGATAACATCAGACCCAGTATTCCATAATGAAAAATGTTAATATAAATTTAAAAAAAAATATGAGTAATTATTTCCTGATTCCAAAGGTATGAAATTAAAGTCACGTTTCCTTTAGTAGAAAATAAATTGCATAAGTTGATAAATGTAGTAATGATGTTATACCATGAAAGTATTCATTTTGATAGAGGCTTTTCCCCCGGTTCAATATAATCACACATACTTTCCGATCAATTTACCTTATAATAAGCAATATTAACCCACTACACTATAATCATATACTGCATCAGGCAACAAAATATATAATTGAAAACATTTTATATTGCTGCATTTAAATAAAAAAGTCACGCAAATATTTCCGTTATCTTATCCGCCTTTAAATATCTTTAAAAAACCACAGCCCTTTTGAACTTGTTTGCAGCCTCAATTAGTTGATTGAAATAATTAGTTTCGCTTTATGTGGCCTGTATTATCCTTTTATACTATCTTTATTGACAAACGCCTTCCCAAGGGCGGGAAGAAAAGCTGCCTGACCACAGTTCATATATTCGTTATTAATCCTCGAAACATTTCAGTCTAACTTGTTTTCCGAAGCGTTCGACACGAACTAGTCGTATACAATTTTAATTTTGCACTTTGCACTTGCCTTTATTTGTATACATAGGTCATAAATTTTTAAATACTCATTGAAATTATGATTCGAAGAGTGTCAATGTTCTGGCAGGATATCGGAAAACCCCGGGATATGTGCGCTTCGCTAAAACCGATACTCATTATATCATTTCTTGTCGGGATAACTCCTTTTAAAATTACCGAAACGGAGAATCATAGAAGAATTTCCATTACTCTTTTTGGATCGATTACTGCGATTTTGCATTCAGTGATATTTATCGGTTCCTTTTTAAATTCAATTATTAAGCGTGAGTCCTTAGCTGGATATTTTTTTAACACTAATATCTCAGCTATTGGTGATACTCTACTTACATTTGAAGGCCTCTTCGGAATGTCGGCAATTTTTATAACATGTCTAGTGAGAAGATATAATTTAGTCGAACTTGTGGACATACTTACTGAAGTCGATCATAGATTTAACGAATTAGGAGTGACTATAGACTACGGAACAACTTTAAAATTATCCTGGATGACTATTGCCTGTGTTAATGCTGTGAATTTCGGATATCTCTATGGTAGTGTGGAAATGTTCAAAAACATAAATGTTTCGCCTTCATTTTGTGCATATGTGACATATTTTTCTCCACAAATTATTGTATCAATCGTCGTAATGATGTTTATGTGTTTAGTGCATAAAGTTACACAACGTTTTTTATTACTTAACAAGGTGGGTGTAATTTGAGAAAATTTTGAAATTTTCGAATTAATGTAATAAAAACAGTAATTTATACAATTACTATCATTACAATTATTACTCCTTGGTCAAGTTTTAATAAAGACAAACTTCTATGGGGAGCATTTTTATAATTTGAGTATTCATTAGTTAAGTACTCAAGTGCAATAGCATGACATATTTGATGATTATTGAAGGCAATTACTAATAGAGGGTAATTATTTTGATTTGTGAGAGTGTCACAACTGACAAATGTTCATATGTACTTTTGATTTATTTATTGATTTAAACATGCTAAAAACTGGACCTTCGAAAAAGTGGAATATAAATTTGATGGCAACGAAGATATCAATTTACGTAATAAAAAATAAAATGTATTTATTTAAATACTATTGTTTTTTATTATTACTGAAATGCACTCATTGGTTATGTTAATTTAGCTGTTTAATATTAAATTATTCTCAAGGCTTTACCGTCTAGTTATGCAAATACATTGCGTGTTTTACACTGTACGTTTAACTACTATTAACTTTCAAGAGTATAGAAACTGTATGTTTAATTTCGCATGCTATTTAAAAACAGAAAATACTCTTTTCAATTCCTCATATCGAATTCTTTATAAAAGCAGATTTTATTTATTTTTTAATAATCTAAATAGTCCTTACGAGTCTGGTGTTGGTATGTAATTTTTTACGAATTGAATAATTTTAGCGGGAAAACCCATATGCGGTGCTGCTGAAAGATTCATAAAAAAGTTTGCGTGACTACACACGAGCATGATGTTTAGTTTAGATGAGTTAAACTCTCCCAAAGGTATTGCCTTACAAAATTACTGAATTTCCCTAACTACTACACAATTTATGGTAGTATCTCCTAAAAATACTTTGGTTAAGGGACATTAATTCCCAATATGTCCTTAACTTTTTTATATGATATTGAAATACACATTTAAATAGGTATATATCTTAAAATTTTATATAAAGGTCCTCCAGGGAGTCTCAGAAGCCATCGTTGGAAGATACACCCCACTTATAAATTCCAGTGCAACTAAGAACAAGTCATTTTTTGTTAGCAATGTCTCCACGAAACCACCAGGAGATGTTATTGATGATGCTATGCAAATACAGAGTCTCCTTTGTGATGCCGCTGCAACAGCCAATAAATACTTTACGTATCAACTGCTCACTATTGTCTCCATAGCATTTTTGATAATAGTCTTCGATGCTTATTACGTTTTGGAGACAATCCTTGGGCAGCCTCGCAAAGAGATCCAGTTTAACACTACAGAGTTTGTGGCGTTTTTCAGTTGCCAAATGGCTCTTTATATCCTTGCTGTGTTCGCCATCGTAGAAGGAGGAAGCAAAACAATTGCACAGGTACTGAACATCTTTAGTATGTTTTAAGAATCTTGAAAATGAGCTCATTTGTAGAATTATTCTTAAAACACTACTTAATACAATATAAAATAAAATTTGCATATTTTCAGAGTGAGTCAACTTCAACGTACGTTCACAAATTGATGAATCGTACAAAGGATCCAGAATTAAAACAGAAATTGGCATACTTTTCGATGCAGCTAGTTCATGAAAAAGTTCGATTTAGTGCAGCAGGTCTTTTTAATATCGATCGAACTTTATATTTCACGGTATTTTTTATATTTTGAAATAAATAAAATTATCGTATAAACAATAATTTTTATTATCTCAAAATGAAAATTTTACTATTTTTTCAGATAACTGGTGCTGCCACAACTTACCTAATTATTCTGCTGCAGTTTACATCAAGTTCTCTACCGGATCAACTCGCCAGTCTTCAGCCGGATTATTTAAATTTTACCTATACAAAAATGTCATAATTCACATATATAAATAAACCACCTTTTCTTTAATATAGGTGACCTCAATTACAGCAGTTAAGTAAGCGTTTTAAATAAATTAATGCATATAATCACATTTTTCATGACCTATTTTTAAACCTCTTTACAACAAAAAGTATTTATTGTTGATAAGGCAAAACTTGTTTATATATAGTTTATGATTTCTTAAATTTAATAGGCTATTATGAAAAATAAAAAGTGTTTTTGTGATTTGCCTAGTTAAGAAAATTACTATCGTTGCCCATGTAATTTTATTTTAATTGCTGTGCAAATTTCAGCTTGATTATATACATATATACAGGGTGTTCAGAGGTGGGAGGGAAATAATGCAGGAGGTGAAAGGTCAGGCCGAGGCAAGCAAAAAATCGTATGGGTGGGGGGGGGTCACCTCGCACCGTTCGGCAGTTACAGGTTGATTCGTAAATCAGGATGTTGCCTTATATGGGAACCGCTATTGTATTTTTATTTTTTTTTCTACGCATCGCAGCGACCCCAAACCGGTCTCAAAAAATCACTATTCTGAAACCCTTTCCAAAAAGGTCAACACCGCCCCCCTACCCCCAACCCCTTGGCCACAATCACCTCTGGAAGTTGAAAAATTGAATTTTATTTCACGATTTTGCATCTTTCGCCCCACTTTTCTCCTAAATTCACGTTATTAACATACCAACTTTTTATTGTTTTTAAGTTTCCTATCTAATTACCTTTCAAAAAAGGTACAACATGCACAGGTAGAAAAAGGATACAAACATTTATTTACAAAAATCCTTTTATAAAATATTAGGATAATTCGAATTTTTAAGAAATTATACTTAAATTAACTAAAAAATAAATTTTGTTTACTTAAAAACTAATTACAATTAAAACTTATGTGCTACAAAAGATGTTCGAAATGTTCTCCGCCACTCTCGATGCATGTAAGTAGCCTTTTTCTGATTCCGCGTTTGAGGTCTATGGTAGCCAGTCTCTCCCGTATTTTTGTCGCTGCAGTCCCAATCCTGGTAACTAATTCTTCTCTGGTGTTGATTGGTTGTGAGTAAACATCATCTTTCATCATTCCCCATAAGAAAAAGTCCAGTGGATTAAGGTCCGGTGATCTAGCAGGCCAAGGAATCGGTCCACCTCGTCCAATCCAGCGCTCTGGGTAATGTTCATTCAACTTTGCCCTAACAATGTTCCCAGTATGCGCAGGTGCTCCGTCGTGCTGTAAATACATTGCGTTTCTGGTGGCCACGGGGATGTCCTCTAACAGATCCGGAAGGGTATTCTCCAAAAAGTCCGAATATAGCTGACTATTCAGCACTTGAGGCAAGATGAAGGGTCCTATCAACTGGTTGCCGATAATGCCAGCCCAGACATTGGCACTAAATCTTTGCTGGAAGGACCGACACCTTGTCCTATGTGGGTTCACATCTGACCAGGTATGGAGGTTGTGGAAGTTTGTGATGCCATCCCGGGTGAATTGCGATTCATCCGTCCACAGAATTCGGTCTATAAACCTTCTGTTTTCGATGTCAGACTCGAGCAGCCAAGTGCAGAACTGCAATCGTCTTTCGGAATCTCCTTGATGTAGTGCTTGGACCGGGGTATGGTGGTAAGGATGTAGTCCCTCTCGGTTCACAACGGTCCACACTCTCCCTAAAGACAATCCTAACCGTCGTGCGACCTGTCTGATGCTTATTTCAGGGCTGTTCCTGACAATGTTGAGAATTTGTAGGTCGGTTTCCGCTGAATCGGCCGAAGTTCCTGATCGCGCTTCTGCTCTAGGGGTGGTCACACTTCCGGTTTCTTTTAACCTCCTGAAAGTCCTTGAAAATACCCTTCTATCGGGTACACGCCGATTCGGGAATCTCCTTTGGTATTCCCGTAAGGCCTCACTATCATTTCCGTCTACTAAACCGTACACGTAAATTATGTCGGCATACTCTTCAACAGTGAATTCTGCCATTTTGTCTTAATGTTTTGTGTTAAACACCCGTTCTTATCAATTTCCTCTTCAACTATGGTCAGTGTCCTTTCAAACCTACCCATTTTTATACCATAATTCATAGGAGGTATTAGACACGGAGCGTCAGGATACTTAGAAGTCAATACTGGATATCATAAACTAATAACGCCATTTAACGAGATTCCATTTAGTATTTTATAACAGTTTTTCTGAAATAATAAAACTTTATTACCTGTGTTTCCTAAATAAACATTTCCGAACTTGCTG